>CM040239.1:235623940-235705371 GCA_022545495.1 Chrysanthemum lavandulifolium | reverse complement strand
CCTTTTCCCGATCTATCGCTTGGTATATGAGGTGAAAATTACCGGTGGTGCGCCGTAATATTGGCGGAAATATATTAAGTCACGGTATTTTTTAGTGAGAGGAGAGTATTAACAAGAGAGAGAAAATAGTTTGAGAGAGAGAGAAAACTTTGATGAGAGAGAGAACGGTATAAATGGGGTCAAAAAGCGGCTATGCACACCTCTTTATCAAAACTGTTTTGTTTTTTTTTTTTTTTTTTTAAAGTTAAAGTTATTTTAAAAAGAAAAGGTAAAGTTTGTAAAAAAAAGTAAGGTTTGTTAAAAAGGTTTGTTAAAATTAGAAAGTTCAAAAATACATTCATAGCGTTTCTTGCGTTATACCGTTATCGCTAACCTTTTTGGCACAAAATTCCTCCGTTAGTAAAGTTGCACAAATACATCCTCCGTTAGAAAATCGTTAATGAGACTAACGGTGCAAATATCTCGATATTTACGTAATCGTCCTTGTGGCAAGGAACAAATTGCAACCAAAGTCCTTAAATGTATTTACAAATTCGCCCCCGGTCAACGCTTGTCAACGCCACGTGTCACCACACGAGTGGTGCCACGATCAAAGGGTCCTGCCCGTTCGAAATGGGTCGGAACGATAACGAACGGTCGGGTAAGCAGCACACGCGACCAATGAGCGTGCGTGGCATCGCAAGATACCATTTTTTGGCTCGAGCGATTCAACCCGGTTGTTCGTGTGGAAGAATGCTTTGCCCAACCGGCTAGGCATAGCTCAAGTGTATTTCTAAATTTAATACATAACCCTTTCTAAAACTTAAAAGTTCATTCTTTATTATTAAAGCTCAATTTAGCTACTATCAATTTACGGAGTTTTATGGACCGTAAAAATAAATAAATATACCGCCGGACTCGCTTTTTTCGCGTTTTCCATGGTTTGCTCGGGAATTTTTCGATTTCAACGAACCTCGAAATGCGAAAATCATCGCTTTTTCTTTGTTTTCGCATTTTCAAGGTCCAAACCAAGTCGAAAAATTTCCCGAAGATATGCCGATTAAAGTTTTAGTCTTTCCAATGGTATGGTCGGGAATTTTTGATTTCAAACGAACCTCAAAATGCGAAACAAAGAAAACGATGATTTTCGATTTTTCGAGGTTCAAACTAAGTCAAAAAATTCCCGAGAATACCATTGAAAGAGCACGAAAAACGAGTCCGATGGTGTATTTATTTATTTTTGACATCCATATACACTCATAAATTGATGGCCAAAACCTAAATTGAACCTTTTTTATTATTAGAATCGCCAAATAATAAGGAAGGGTTATGATTCGATTTTGAGATATTATTGAAACTATGCTTAGCACAACCGGGCATAGGTTCACTTCCCACACAAACAACCCGGTTCGAATCCCACTCGAGCCAAAAGATGGTATACTTTACCAATGCCACGCAGCACCACCTCATGGTCCACGTGGCAACCCGACCACCCGCTTATCGACCGACCGACCTTGACACGTGGCACCACTCATGTGGTGACACGTGGCGCTGACCAAACGCTGACCATGTGACGAATTTGTAAATACATTTAAGGACTTTGGTTGTAATTTGTTCCTCACACAAGGACGATTTACGAAATATAACTGAGATATATTTGCAACCGTTAGTCCTCATTAACCGATTTTACTAACGGAGGGATGTATTTGTGCCAACTTTACTAACGGAGGGATGATTTTGTGCCAAAAAAAGTTTAGGATGTAAACAATAAGGACGCAAAAAACCACATAGATGTATTTTGACTTTACTCTAAAAATTAATACAAATGTAATAAAAGTAATAAAAGTAATTTTAAAATATTTATAAAACATGTATTTATAAACAAAAGTTAATCAAAAGTAGTTATAATTGTATTTATAAACAAAAGTTATCAAGTTTTTATAAAGGTTGTTGTGTTTTATATTGTATAGGTGTTCTAGATCAAGTTGATTTAATTAATTGGGTGCGATCTCTTCTTTGAATCGATTGGTTTTGTTATTGTTATTGGAAAAGTAAAAGCAGATAGGGTGTAACGCCTGACCCGCCAAGGGTAAAGGAATCACAAGAATGGTGTCATATCAAAGCAAAACATTCATAACCAAAAGAAAGTCTTAACATAAATGCGAAAATAATCCAATTCAAATGACTTCAATACATAGGTCCCAATGAAGCATAATAAACTTCAAACATGATATCCGAAATAAAATAAGTCTAAGTGGTATCATAAGAAAATCAAAGCTAAATCTCTAAGGTAAGTCCACTCAAGCACTCATCCCAAAGCAACCCGCCCAATGCTTAGATACCGCCATGAAGAAAAGAAAGTGCTTGAGCTTCAAAAGCCCAAAGGAATGACATGAAAGCAAAAGCTAAAGCTAAACGATAACGGATATGAAATAAAGTGAATGAGCAATACAAAATCTTTATCATTTTCAAAGCATAAATCATAATTCAAAAGATATTTATAGTCAACTACCACGAGCCCGTAACTTATATCGATCACATTCATATTCACACAAGGCAACATTTTGTAGGGAGACCTACCAGAGTTATGAAGGACGCGGCACGCACGCAAAGATCAATCATCGATAACATATAACATATAATGATAATGATCTAGGATGCATCCATACGCCCTTCCTACATATTCACAAATATGCTTCACCATCCGAGACGCCGCGTAACATCACTCATCGCCTCTAGAGTCATATCGAGGTGCATCATCGATACGGACATGGAACCCCATGACTAGTTAAATATTTGGCTCGGTGTCAAACTATCTTAGGTCAAATCGAAATGTCATAACCGACATACGCATCATATTTTATCGTAAAATCATTCATGTTTCCAAAATCATAGTTTTCATATCGATAGTTCAAAATCGATGTTTCATAATTCGTAAATCGAGTTCGGATAAGCAATAGCTCAAACAAATCGATTTTGGGATTCATAGCAAAGGCTTAGGAAAACCTAATACGAAAGAAAAAACATTAAGAGAAACCTTTATCGAAAAGGTCGAATATCTCATCCTTATTCCAATGCAAAGATCGAAAAGCGTAAAGCGAAAACAAAGGATTACTCCTCTTCACGTAACCTATAGACATTAACGGTCGCCCAAGTTATTAATGATTCCATACTGCGTCAAAATGATCTTTTAACATTTAGTATTCATAATTAGTAATCGTTACACTTTTAGGGTTTTATTAATGAGTCTTAGTATTTTATAATCAATGTTGTAGATTAGGGTTTGTTATATCATTTATTAAAGTCTAAGTTAAATGAGAAAATAGTTTTATAAGTTATAACTCACACATGAAATAACACTTACTATATTTAGTTCAAAACCCAATATACTCTCATTCACGCTCTAGGGTTTCTTACTTTTAATATCTCATTAATACGTATTCATTTTACAAGTTACGCCTTAATAATTCTACACTTAACCTAATACGTAATTAATAACCTTCTTTACTTTTACTCTTATCATACACGCTTATGATTTCATGTGAACATATATTATTAGGGTTTTGTATACTTTATACGCTTTACTCATAAAACTAGGGTTTTATATTTACATAACCTCTTCTTATTAATTACATGTCTAAATCTCATGTACACTTATTTAGTTCACCTAGGGTTTCGCTAGCATGTTTTATCCAAGTCCTAGCTCATCTAAACGTTACATATTCAAGTTACATGTTTTAAACCTCATTCGAAAACTCATGCATGCCTCGGTCCAACACATGCATGTCTCGCTCACTTCAACTCAACATATACATGACCCGATTCAATATTACTAATCACTTTACACGCCCTTATTAATTACAAGTTAAATTAAATTAGGGTTTTTGTTCCTTGGTTACCACCTCTCGCCAAAACAAAAGAAAAGAAAACGCGACAAATCAAATACATCTCGACATATACATGCAAGGTACGTTAAAGGAAGATGAATAAACGTTATACCTTCACTGAATAAGAAAATCGACACCAAGGGTGTTTGGGAGTTCTCGGCCGAGCAAAGAAAAAGAAAAGGAGAGGCTAAACTAGGGTTCCAATTAAGTGATTATGTGTTATATTTATAGTTATAGAATTTGAGTTTGATTAGGAAAGTGTTTGGGTCGGTTGGCTTGGGTCCAACCGAATACACACACAAACATCACATGGACGCCTTCACGCTCAAGGTTTAAAAGATGAACTTCAAAACAAAACAAAAGACTAATAAACAAACAAACGTAATTGCCATTTACATCCTTCGTCAGACAAAGTCATTCAGCGTTTTTAAATTTTTAAAATTATAAACGAGTTTTAATTTTTATTATTCTTGGTTCCAAGGGTATTTTAGTCTTTAATAGGTTTTAGATTATCGGGTTTTACATAGGGCATAATCACTATCGATTTTCCGACACTCGCTGCATGGTTTTGAACTTCAACTACCGACTAGTACCATGCCCATTCGATTAAAAATTTAAAGTGAGTTAGTTTATTGAAGGTTATGTCCGGGCATGATCATAATTTTCCGACTCGCTGCATGGTTTTTCACGCACCATGCGATTAAAAGGATTATACTTTCTTCACCATATAAAGAGATGGATCCTAATAACGTGTCTACCATTAAACGGTGTATAATGCACAAGAAAAGATACGTCATGACAATGTGGTGATTTGACTCGATACAACCGCTTTTAGTACATTTGCGTAAAGGTTATACATATTACCCTAGGATAAATGACCACACAAATGAGCTCGATGAAATATTTTTGTTCACCCGACGCCATATGCCCTGTGGACAACATATCCGAAATCATCTTCGATGGACTCCACATACAACACCAACATGTTTAAACTACCATTCTTTACAGCTTGTTGGGGTTATCCAACAAACACAACATTCTCAATGGCGTTTAGCTTTTGGACAAGGAAAAAGCCAAATTTCAAATGGGTGTTGGAATGTGTTAAATTGGTGATACAAGAACAATACTACCCGCGGGTTATCGTCACCGATGAGATTTAGCGTTGGTTGGGGCATGCGTAAGAATTCCCAAACGCTAACAGATTACTCTGCCGATGGCATATCAATCAAAATGTGCTAAAGCATTGCGTAAACATATTCGATACGTTAAAGGAGTATGAGTCCGTTAGATTGACATAGGATTCGATGATTACAGCCCAATCAAGAAGTGTTCGTGCATTATTATCGCACTCACGTGGTTTATTGGTCCAAAAAGGGTACTCAAATGTTATTTAATAATACATTTTTATTATTATTTAATAAATAACTACTCGGATTGTTTTCTCACTTTAGTAATTCTTTGTTTTCTCGGATGTTTTCCAAGATTTTCAGAATCGGTCAGCGAGATTACGATCGCATGTTTGGGTCGTACATCACCGATCAATATCGCAGCCGCCAAACAACAACATGTAGAGTCGAGGTCAACACGCTACCGTTGAAGTTATACTGGGCTCCACACGCCCGCCTTAGACACGTTGTTGTGTTCGGTCGACAAGATTATAGTCAAGAAGAAACCGCGATACGAGCCTCTTTGAATATAAGCAAAATCAAGAAACCGCATGCTTGTAAGAGCACTCTATTTAACGAATCATGGTATAATATTTCAATGGATGCTTTAAGGCTCATACCGCAGAAGTAACGGATGTTGACCCACATGCATGTGGTCATCGATGCGGTTAGTGTATGGTTTACCATGCTATCACCAATCGTATTGGCTTCAAGCAAACGGTATGTACTTTAAAATTTATGCCTATCAAGTTATTCTTCCCGTCAATACCGATAATTTTAACTATTTCCTTTTTCGAATACAGATTGCCAATTCCGCTTGATTTTGTTGATAATTTTGGAGAACACTAAGCTGCCTCGGCCTGTCCAAATACTCAAGAGCTCGATGAGCCCGAATATCCTCAAGAGCCTCGAGGCCTCAAGAGCTCGAATATTTTTCTTGTCAAGATGACGATGAAATTCCAAAGTGTTTATACCGAGCATCGTCATTTGTCAAAAAATATGTTAAACATGCTCGAGGTATATACGCTCCGAATCAGGTCACCCAACAACCTCGTTGTTAAAGAAAGTAATCGTGACGTCCGAGCGCAAGGATAACAAATCCAAGTCTAAACCAAATCTCCTGATTTGAACGAAGAACCCCCACAAGGCACCGCAGGCTACACAAAACCTAAAAGTCCTGTATAAATAAAGAATCATGAGACACGCTTCTTATGTGGGAGAGCCTTCTAACGTCCAAGACTTAAACGAAGGACCTAACGGGACCTAGCGAGGCGACTTAAGACACCACTTGTACGCTCCAGTTACTTTAGCGAATATTGTATGATCGAATTCCACTCTTTTCCGACGCGGATCATGGGGATCTTTAACGTGGAGGGTGATGGAAATTGCGGCTATCGAGCTCTTGCCATAGGTCTTGGCCATCAACAAGAAATGTGGCCCAAAATTCGAGCTCTTGCCAGGAAGAGGTAGACAATCACGAGGAAGTTTACAGGGAATCATGGGTAATTTATTTACATCTACACGTAACTCGATGAATTGGTTTAACTGCAAAGACCCCAAGATTATTGGATGAGTATGCGTAAATGGAGTGGTTATTGCTACGCTCTTAACCGTCCTATTGTATGTATAACCAATTCACAATCTATTTTGTGTCTTCCACGAGAGGTTCTCCGATTCAAAGAAAAATATTGTCTCCGGTTGTGATTCTTCGTGTGGGAACAACGATTGTGCTCACTTCGTTCTTGCGGTTCTTGATGAAGACTCACCACTCCCGTATAATCACCCACAATGGAGATATTTTAGAAATGCCGTGGCGCCGCCATGGGAACATGTGTTTACTCAACGACGATGATGTATAGATATATGAGAAAACGATTATTGATTTATATTGTAAATGACAAAACATGTATAGACGACATCGATTTATATTGTAAATAACAAAACATGTATAGACGACATCGATTTATAGCAAACAACTCGTCATCTTTTGTTACAAATCGCCTCCCGCTCCGGTTCTTCCTCATGTTTTGTTACAGAATCGATGACATTCATCGAGGGACATTCATTGTGTCAACCACACACCCGCCGTGTTGAGAGTCCAGATTATGTGCTTTCTTCACAATCTTATGTGCCTCCTCTCCACCTATATCTCCTACCGCAGATGAGGACAATTTTATACACCGTCCTCCGGTTCTTCCTCGTTTTTGATACAACCGCCTCGCTGACGAGTACGAGCGAGATTGACGGATCGAGGAGACGATTTCGAGTTAGAGTCTCGTGCGGGATGATGGCAAAGATCATTGAGCGACTACGCCTCGGGCGTGATTGATCTTAGTTTCTAGTTATATTGTAATTTTGTGAACCATGTATCAATTATTAATCTATAACAAGATCGGTTATTTATGTATTCAAGCTTCTAATTTTGTGAACCATGATATTACTAATTTATGTTGTGAATAATTGTACAAATTCTTTTGGCGGATGCAACAAGAAAATCCTTACTTGTGTCGTTGTCAACGTGGATTAATAATTGAAAGAACATCCCAATGTACCCAAAACTTGTGGTATGAAGTATTATGCATGTCCTTTCTCAAAGGTAAATAATTAAATGTTTGCTTATTTATGTAAATATATCAATAACTTGTTTGTTTAGAATACATTTCTTATAATTGTTTCGTCATGTAATGACCTGTGGACTAAAGACTATGGGTGTCGATACTTCATGTGGAAGGAAATATTTCAACAAAAGTACTTTGGTGAAGCCTCTTCTTCAACGCAGTTGCTCAAACCGCTAAACTAAAGATACAACGATCAACATGCTATTGGTCGAAAACAATTTGTTGCGTGCAAGAATAAAGCGTTGGAAGCATCACCGAATTGGCAAGAAATCCAGTTGATCACGCATGTCAGCCGAGTGGAATACTCTATGAGCTTATAGATGACATTAATAATCTTCATGTGGAGTAGATTTCGTTGTAATATTGAAAACATTTGTTGTTTTACTTGTTTAATGTTTACATTTGTTGTTATACACAATTAAAAAACATAACGTAAAATAAATACAATATAAAAACACTACACAATTAAATACACTATACATAAAAAAAACACTACACAAATTAAATACACTATACACACTATACACTTCACAAATTAAATACACTAAAAACACAACACATAATATTAAAAAAAAAAAAAAAAAAAACGGATGTGGGGGGTCCCACCCTACTTGAGGTGCCTGCCAAGGATTTCATGGGGTGCCCACGTAGGCTTGCCCAAAAAAAATTTACCAGGACAAATTTTTAAGTTTGGGTCGCATGATAATCGGTAATCGACGTAAAAAAAATTATGCCAGGAGAAATTTTTAAGTTTGTGTCGCATGTATATATCGGTATATTGTATGGCAAGAATCATTCAAGTCAATCAAAAATCATTATAGAAATAGGCTTGAGCCCACGGGCTAACAATTTGTGCTTTCAGCTTTGACATTCATGGTATGGTAATCTTTTTCAAAATTAGTTCACTACTAGAAAAAGAAGAACGAACTGACGACGAAGCTTTTTTTGACAACACTGTGTCATCGGAAAAAACTGCTAAACGACAAAAAATCGCTTGACCGATACTTCAATGAGTTGAATTTCCCCCTCCCCCTCCCTCCAAAAAAAATGCCAACCACATTGACTGTCAACAATTAAAGGGAATTAGGTAAAATAGATAAAGGAAAAAAAAAGTCAATTCATAGATTTGAAAAGTCAATGTTTCTCTTATTTCTCAAAACATCGCAAATTTACACGGATAGAAGTAGGAGCAAAAATACAAGTTCCCACAATCCCACTCACTTTCTTCCAGTCCTTCTCTCTTTCCTTCCAAAACTAGAAAAGGCCCATCTATGTGACGTTATGTAATGCAAAAGTGCAAATTATTTAACTTTATTCTTGCTTGGTTCATTTGTGTCACGTTATGTAGCGCAAATGCATGTTTTAGTGTACTACTTTTTGTTCATGCATGTATTTTAGAGATTGTATTCAAGTCTCAAATAATCTCTAAGTAGTTCAAAACAAGATTTATGATCGTGAATTTTGTTTATGTTATTTAGTAGAAACTGTAACACCCCCAAAATATCGCAGCGGAAGATTGTGTCGTTGGGGTGCTACTTCATAATACAAAGTACAAGTTATAGAAAACGACCTCTAAATGAGACGTTTTGAAAAGTTACCATTCGATTAATGAAATCAGAGTTACAAACAATGAGGTTCCAAAATATATAAATGTTTACAAAATGTTTCGAATGGTAAATTATAAAAGCGTAAGTCTTCAAAATATGTCGTGCGACTCTAAGTTCCATGCAACAGCTATCGTCTTATTGACCTGAGATAAACATGCTAAAGTGTCAACACAATGGTTGGTGAGTTCATAGAGTTTGTTTTGAATAAGTTAAAAAGCCTTTAAAGAATGTTCACACAGCAAAGGCATTGTAAATCCACTCAGTTCCAAGTTCCGCCCATACAAAACTTGAAACCTGTGTGTTTACAACCCACTGCCAAAATATAGTATGTCAATCATGTATGCATGTATCATAGTAGTAAGAAAATATAAATGTCACCGCAAGGGTCTTCCAACAACTTAATTTGGGATGTAGTATGTATCTAATTTAGTAGTCTTCCAACAACTTAATTTGGAGCCACTAAATTAATGGTCATCCAACAACTTAATTTGGAGCCACTTGTGTATGTATCTAATTTAATAGCCTTCCAACAACTTAATTTGGAGCCACTAAATTAATGGTCATCCAACAACTTAATTTGGAGCCACTGAATTGCACGTACTGGGAGTCTCTTCCCAAAGATTAATGGTCATCCAACAACTTAATTTGGAGCCACTAAGTGAATAACGCAATTAAGTATAATGAAATCATATATAATGCAATCAAGTATAATGCAGTCAAGTATAATGTTTTGAGTATTTGTAAAAGTAAAAGCAAGTAGTTGAGCATATATCTCCCAAAAGTAATTCAAAACGATAAAAGAGTTTGTAAAACAAGTTGAGCATGTATCTCCCCCAAAGAGTTTGTAAAACGATTCAACGAGTAAAAGTGGGGCTACGAACTCACCTTAATAAATGTGATATCCAATGTATAACGAACCGATGTATAAGCCGAGAAACCTCTACGCGCAACCTAGAATATGTTTTGTGTCTTAGGTTCTAAAACAACGAAGTGAATGTATAAACATGCCTTATATAGTTATTACATCAATTATGCTTGGATACTTAACATTTGTGAAGTTGTTTAAGTGTTTACGTTTCGTTTATTTAAGTTTTCCCCGTCTATATCTACCCGTTATTTCTAAACCGTAAATGATAACGACTGATTTTTATGTCCTCGGAAGGTAATTAAATGTACTAAACAGATTAGTGGGTCCCATGCCCATAAATTATTTAACTAATGTGAAATTACCAATTACCCTTAGATGTACTAGTTATTTCAATCAGCAAAGAACCGTCTCACGGTTTTGGTCATAAGTCGAGTTCTAAAACTCCATTTAACGCACGGCCAGTGGCCACGTTCAAGTTAGGGTGTTAGCTAAAACTTTTATTCTTTGACCAACAGTTGGTTATATGCAAGTTTTATGAGCTTTACTCGTTTGAAATCTGTTACTCAGATTTGGACACGTTTAGCCGTTTTGGCTCTAGTTTATTCATCGGGATGAGTTACGGCACGAGCCACCCGGCAAAATGACCACAAGACATAGATAATCCTATGTTATTACCTAAATTTTCAGTCCACGAATTTTACCCAAGAATTACGCTTACACCCCTCTCCGCTTTGCTTTTGCAAAACTAGTCCTTTTGACAATTTCTAGTGGTTTAGTCCATTTATCCAAGCATAATCAACCATAATAAGCATACAAAACATATTATATACATGAAATACTAGTATTTACAGAAATCAAATGATAACATAAAAGTTTGCTTACAATCCTTGTGATGAAACAAATCATTAACCAAGAACTAGGACACTAAAACCTAAACCCTTTCAACATGAACCCGAGCTTCCAAATCCTTAACACATCATGCTAATCCCTTGTGAAAACTTTATGAATTCAGCCCTAGCATCCTTGCGTATCTCCTAATTCAACCATGGAATCATCAAATAAACACTAGTTTCATGTAGAGAATAACTAAGCCTTGAACTTTGATATATAACTTGTAGTTTGAAGATTAAAGAATCATGGTGTGGTGAATTGTTGTCATGCTTAAAATGGAGAAGAAAGGAAGAGATGAGACTTGTATTTATAGTGAAATGAGGAGGTTACATGGTCTAGATATTTATCCAACTTTGCATAGGTGTTAAGTCTTAAAGGTTAAGAGTTGTAAGGTTTTAGAAGTCTTCTATGCTAAGTAACTTACACTTGTAATGATGATTGGATTTAATGGCTAAGATTTCACTAAATTAACTTCCTAAAGTCGTTCATATTGATGGGAAGGTGAATAGATGATCAAACTTGGTATTATCTAGTTTACAGAGTGAGTTTTGGTCCCGTTAATTGCTAACTGTAAGTCGTAAAGTCACGAAACTTAAAACCGGATATCTTAAAAATACTAAACTTATAAAAATGATAAATCTTATTAATATAACCTATCTTAGCATATTAAATGATTGATAAGTTTGACGAAGCATGTAAACGTTATTAAAACTTAGAATGTTAAGATATTTAAGAAGAGAATTTCAATTTGACTTCTCTTAGTAAGATATTTTGTAGATATTTAACTAGATATTATCTAAATAATATCTAGTTGATGACTAGGTATATGACTTGGTAAGGTAAATTTTAAAATGTATTAGTTAAAAGGTGGTGCGGGTATCGGGAGTGAATAGTAAATTCTCGAAAATACGAATTGTTACAGTACCTACCCCTTAAAAGAGAACTTCGTCCCGAAGTTCTGTTGATGTTCTCTACTTACAGTGTGCATAGTCTAAGAGATTTCGTCAATGCTCATGTATATGGGTTCCTCACTCAACTATGTACGTTCTTGTGCTATCGTGACCATTTCCCATCCTAAAGACATGCTCTCTTATGGTTAGGTTTGATGAGGCAAGCTTTCCCAATTCTCGAGCAAAACCCTCAAAAGACTTTTAGGTAACCGATTTTTGCTTAATCCCACAACTCATCAAACAAGAACTGTCATACGATTAGGCTAAATCGGTTTAAGTAACAACTTGTTTCTAGATTGATCTTTGCAACTCATCAAACAAGAACTGCACCTGATCAAACTGAAACAAGTGGTTCAAGAAAATCTTTTGAAAATTTGGCTCGACACGGAATTGCTTACTCATATGAGACTACTACTCCTTCATTGCATGATTCTTCCCGAATTAGACATAGGTGATCGCTATGTATAATTTAGGAGTAACTATGCAATGCTTGGACTAATCGACTCATATGATGTTTGGTGTTGAGTCATAAGTCCGCATGTATAAAGAATATGCACTTATAATGATATGATGAGATGCTATGATGACGTAGTTATAGTCTAGGGTCAATGATGCAACCTAGTTCTCTATAACCGATGCTCTGATACCAATCTGTAACACCCCCAAAATATCGCAGCGGAAGATTGTGTCGTTGGGGTGCTACTTCATAATACAAAGTACAAGTTATAGAAAACGACCTCTAAATGAGACGTTTTGAAAAGTTACCATTCGATTAATGAAATCAGAGTTACAAACAATGAGGTTCCAAAATATATAAATGTTTACAAAATGTTTCAATGGTAAATTATAAAAGCGTAAGTCTTCAAAATATGTCGTATGCGACTCTAAGTTCCATGCAATGACTATCGCCTTATCGACCGAGATAAACATGCTAAAGTGTCAACACAATGGTTGGTGAGTTCATAGAGTTTGTTTTGAATAAGTTAAAAGCCTTTAAAGAATGTTCACACAGAAAGGCATTGTAATCCACTCGCCCAAGTTCCGCCCATACAAAACTTGAAACCCGTGTTTACAACCCACCGCCAAAATATAGTATGTCAATCATGTATGCATGTATCATAGTAGTAAGAAAATATAAATGTCACCGCAAGGGTCTTCCAACAACTTAATTTGGGATGTAGTATGTATCTAATTTAGTAGTCTTCCAACAACTTAATTTGGAGCCACTAAATTAATGGTCATCCAACAACTTAATTTGGAGCCACTGTGTATGTATCTAATTTAATAGCCTTCCAACAACTTAATTTGGAGCCACTAAATTAATGGTCATCCAACAACTTAATTTGGAGCCACCGAATTGCACGCATCGAGTCTCTTCCCAAAGATTAATGGTCATCCAACAACTTAATTTGGAGCCACTAAGTGAATAACGCAATTAAGTATAATGAAATCATATATAATGCAATCAAGTATAATGCAGTCAAGTATAATGTTTTGAGTATTTGTAAAAGTAAAAGCAAGTAGTTGAGCATATATCTCCCCCAAAAGTAATTCAAAACGTATAAAAGAGTTTGTAAAACAAGTTGAGCATGTATCTCCCCCAAAGAGTTTGTAAAACGATTCAACGAGTAAAAGTGGGCTACGAACTCACCTTAATAAATGTGATATCCAATGTATAACGAACCGATGTATAAGCCGAGAAACCTCTACGCGCAACCTAGAATATGTTTTGTGTCTTAGGTTCTAAAACAACGAAGTGAATGTATAAACATGCCTTATATAGTTATTACATCAATTATGCTTGGATACTTAACATTTGTGAAGTTGTTTAAGTGTTTACGTTTCGTTTATTTAAGTTTTCCCCGTCTATATCTACCCGTTATTTCTAAACCGTAAATGATAACGACTCGATTTTTATGTCCTCGGAAAGGTAATTAAATGTACTAAACAGATTAGTGGGTCCTACTGCCCCATAAATTATTTAACTAATGTGAAATTACCAATTACCCTTAGATGTACTAGTTATTTCAATCAGCAGCAAACTGTCTCACGGTTTTGGTCATAAGTCGAGTTCTAAAACTCCATTTAACGCACGGCCAGTGGCCACGTTCAAGTTAGGGTGTTAGCTAAAACTTTTATTCTTTGACCAACAGTTGGTTATATGCAAGTTTTATGAGCTTTACTCGCTTGAAATCATACTCGATTTGGACACGCTTAACCGCTTTGGCTCTAGTTTATTCATCGGGATGAGTTACGGCACGAGCCACCCGGCAAAATGACCACAAGACATAGATAATCCTATGTTATTACCTAAATTTTTCAGTCCACGAATTTTACCCAGTAATTACGTTTACAGCCCCTGTCCAGTTTCTGTTTTGCAAAACTAGTCCTTTTGACAATTTCTAGTGGTTTAGTCCATTTATCCAAGCATAATCAACCATAATAAACATACAAAACATATTATATACATGAAATACTAGTATTTACAGAAATCAAATGATAACATAAAAGTTTGCTTACAATCCTTGTGATGAAACAAATCATTAACCAAGAACTAGGACACTAAAACCTAAACCCTTTCAACATGAACCCGAGCTTCCAAATCCTTAACACATCATGCTAATCCCTTGTGAAAACTTTATGAATTCAGCCCTAGCATCCTTGTGTATCTCCTAATTCAACCATGGAATCATCAAATAAACACTAGTTTCATGTAGAGAATAACTAAGCCTTGAACTTTGATATATAACTTGTAGTTTGAAGATTAAAGAATCATGGTGTGGTGAATTGTTGTCACGCTTAAAATGGAGAAGAAAGGAAGAGATGAGACTTGTATTTATAGTGAAATGAGGAGGTTACATGGTCTAGATATTTATCCAACTTTGCATAGGTGTTAAGTCTTAAAGGTTAAGAGTTGTAAGGTTTTAGAAGTCTTCTATGCTAAGTAACTTACACTTGTAATGATGATTGGATTTAATGGCTAAGATTTCACTAAATTAACTTCCTAAAGTCGCTCATATTGATGGGAAGGTGAATAGATGATCAAACTTGGTATTATCTAGTTTACAGAGTGAGTTTTGGTCCCGTTAATTGCTAATCAGAAGTCGAAAGTCACGAAACTTAAAACCGGATATCTTAAAAATACTAAACTTATAAAATGATAAATCTTATTAATATAACCTATCTTAGATATTAAACGATTGATAAGTTTGACGAAGACGTAAACGTTATTAAAACTTAGAATGTTAAGATATTTAAGAAGAAATTTCAATTTGACTTTCTTAATGATATATTTTAGATATTTAACTAGATATTATCTAAATAATATCTAATACGACTGCGATATGACTTTGAAGGTAAATTTTAAAATGTATTAGTTAAAAGGTGGTGCGGGTATCGGGAGTGAATAGTAAATTCTCGAAAATGCGAATTGTTACAGAAACACACTGTTATTGTACGATTTCCTGCAAGCAGATTCTTGATCGTAAAGATTCTGTGAAAAGGTTTAATACACAAGTCTATTGAATGTCCTTGTGTTGAACTACATAGTAGAAGCAAGATTACAAGAATGTCACAGTAGCAAAACAAACAAGAGTTTTCCAAGTTCACTAAAATACAGAGTATATAGTAATAATAATAATAAAAATAAACAATATATAAAAAGCTAAAATTATTTAGTTTTTGGTCACACGTTTACACTTTAGGTGCTTAATTTGTCTAGCCATAGCGCGAGTACAACAACTAAAATCTGCATGCCGGGGAGGTGGTGGTATGACGAGAGCCTTTTCATTCTTGAGCTTCCTTTCTAAACTTATTATATATATACTCATTGAGAAAAGAACTTTTAATAAAACAAGCCTTGGTTATTTTACAACTCTCTTTAGGATAATAGATTCTCTTTATGAATTTTGAGTTTCAAATCTTACAAAATGTTATACGTACATTCAAATTAGATAAAACTTTCTTGTGTATGAACACCAAAAGTAATTTCTTTTAAGTATAAGTTATGATCACACCAAAAGTACGAATACGTGACAAAGGAAGACTCATTATTCATAGCAATCTAGACACCCGTAAGACGAGTTGAGACTTCGCTCGACGACGCATAAATCAACCCTTTACGAACCTTAAATCTCACTCGATCACGGCTAGCTAAATAACGATTAACACAATTTTCGATTTTTAATAAATGAGTGGTCGGTAATAATCTCGAGAGCAAATCATATATGCTGAAACCTCAATGTCTAATATGTTAAACTGCATAAAAAAGTTGTCAACGATCTGGACCAAATTATGTATTTCGTAACCAGTCTCCAGTTCTTAGATGAAACTTTAATGATTAATTTGCGATGTTTGATCTCACTACCGAAATACACAAAACAAAGAATTGAACGTTCTTCCTCTCTTTTTTTGAACTGTTGGCGTAGCTACGTAAGAGTTGTTTTCGGTAAAGAAAATATAACTTTATAATGACCAAATACCCCGTAAAATGACTTTTTATTGAGTTAGTGAAATCTGTTTGTTATTTTCTTATAACTTTATAATACTTTCAAGTTTCTTTCCTATTTATTATGCTATAGAATTTTGATTTTCACATAAATTCCTACAACCGACTTCGTAACAAAATTTTGTTAAGTTAAAGGGTGTACATGTTTTTGCATATATTTCTAAAGTTACATCAGTGTTGTAAATATTTTTCCGCAACACAAGAATTTGGTCAAAGACTCTAGATGTTATTACGTCAAAAGTGTATCTATGTGTGCTGTAAGCTTTTTCATCACATTTCCCTTTTTTGTATTGGTGATCCAAGCACTTAAATCTTCATGGACATAGTTCAAGATGATGAGAGTTAATAATGCATCGATAGCTATAATGGGAAAAAGATACACTCGTTTCTCTTTAACTTTCGTAAAGTGTAAAATTTTACAATTTTTACCAAAGGAATAAAGCACCAAATATATTCAAATGATGACAAGACCCAAATGGCAATTCTACCTTGACATCTAACCAATATAGAGAAATGGTGCAAAATTCAATTGTACTCGAAAGAAATAACAACCGAATATTAATTTTCTATGAAAAATAAGAGATCACAGCTAAAAAGATATGAGCGACACTTGTAATACTCTTTAAGATTTCATTTTTGGCCATTATTCGTAGATTTTTTTTTGAACATAAACATGCATTAAACAAAATCAAAATCCGAGATGACATATCACATTAAGGGTCTTTGGTATAGGAGCCGATGTAAGGGTTGTAAGATAGATTGGAAAGGATGGTGTAATTTCTTGATTGATATGATGTAATTTGTGTTTGCGGATATCTCTTGCTTGGAATATTCGACATCCCACAAAATTCAATTGTACTCGAAAGAAATAACAACCGAATATTAATTTTCTATGATTTGATATGCGACACTTGTAATACTCTTTAAGATTTCATTTTTGGCCATTATTCGTAGATTTTTTTTTGAACATAAACATGCATTAAACAAAATCAAAATCCGTACATATCATTTCTCGAAAGCGAGGTAAGTTCTTCAGGGAAATTGACATCCCACCAGGCCCGGATTTGGCTATGGGCCATGTGGGCGACGGCCCAAGGGCAACCCAAGAGAAGGGGCATCAATCTACAAGTCCTTATTTAGATTATATACAAAGCCCACTTAATTGATAACCAACCGAAGTACCGTGCATCATATGACGAATTGACACAACCCACATACATGACAGTTTAACTTGTTTAAACATCCTCATCAGTCCATCCAGAAGATTTATGAATTGTCGTTCCAGCCTTACAGGAATTCAAGAGTCGAATTCGAAACAATTAGGGCATCAAACGAATCAAGGGTTCATCTTTTCTTCTCTTCATTGATTTTGATCAGGTGATTTTGTTTCATGCTTTATTATTCTACGTGAAAGAATAAAAATAGTGTTAATCCTCTCATCAAGTCTTAGTGCCTTTCTTAGTTTGAAACTTTACATTTACTTTTGTTCAGATTATGTTTGACAACATATAATGCTAAAAGTTTCGTAGTTAGAATATTTTTAGTTTTCTCAAATAATCATGTTCATCAAATATTCATTTAAAAAGCCATCCTCGTAGTTAATTGCCAATCCGAATGCATTAGAGTAATTCTTTCTTTAGTATAATAATATACAGTTTACACTCAAGTTTATTATGTTGCGTCGTTCACAATCGTCAAGTGTCTAAAATAGGAAACGAAAAAAAGAAAAGAAAAATCAACAAGAATCTGAGCAACCTCTTCATGGTTCTATTCTATGGACAGGTATGTAGTTAGAACAAAAAATAATGATAATAGTGTTGCGGAAAATAATGACAAAGCTAATGTTAATGTAGATCATGAAAATCCAATAAATAATGAGAATTTAGAAAATGATGACGTGGACATCCATCCAAATCATGGAGTTTACAAATAAACTAGAGATGTTCTCGAATGTTTTACTTGCATACAAGATATTATTAACCATTCATGTCACGGTAGCATCCGCAAAATTAGTTTTTCAAAATTAAAGATATTGAAGTCTTATCTACGGAGTATAATGAGTCAAGAGAGGCTAAACGGGTTAGCGATTTTGAGTATTGAAAGTAATAATTGATGTTTTTCCTTCAAGGAACGCACAAAGACATCGTTTTAGGTGATCGATTTTGAACTTGTTATTCGAAATTTATCTTCTCATATTGTAACATTTCATCTATTGAATAAATATCGGCACGGGGATGAGCAGCCTGGCTTGATCAGGTTCCAAACCCCTTGTTAATACAAATAAGCCGTAAAAACGTTTATTTATATTTTACGATCTTCTAATGTTTTGTCGATAACAAAAGTAAAATCATATTAACGAAAAAAAATAAAATACGTAAATGGTTTGAACTAATAGTTTTCTAACACACTTACGCATACATAAAACACTATAACAAGATTAAGTGATTTTATATTTTAGATACACATGTACAACAACTAGTGTTTACATATTGGCTTAACAAGTTTAAGTAACTCTATGAGTTAGATACATATGTACAACAACTAAGCGTTTACATATTGGGTTAATACATACTTATATTAAGTACACTAAAATGGGTAAAAACAAGTATATACTAAAATGGGTAAAAGCAAGTATATACTAAATAGATAAAAACTAGCAAATGGTTTTTGACCCATAACCCATGGTTTTATATATACCACTTACACAAGTTCAATGTATCCTTAAGGTACATTGTATCTAGATTGAAAACCATGGATCAACCCATAACCCAAAATACCCATGGGCAAAGAGGAGCGGACCACGGATCCCTAGCTTTGTGCTAGCGGATCCTGTGGAAGGGATCCGTGGGATCCGGGAAACAGAGAGAATTTCCTCTATAAATAGAGAGCCATTTCTTCCTTTCTAATCATCCCTTTACACACATACTTCCCCAAGTATTCTAACCTCTAACCTCGGATCCAAGAGATCTATGTAGCTTTTCACTTTTGTTTTTGTGTGATCTTGTAGATTCCTCTTAAAGGAAAGATCACCACATCTTGAAGACGTGCAAGCTCAAGTCCATGAGTTGCCATGCTTCGTCATCATCAAGACAACGAAGGTTCTCTTGTTGATAGTTCCTCCTTTCTCCATAGATGTTGGGTTGAAGGCATTAGTGAAGAATGCCGAAAGTGTCAAGATGAAAGCATTAGTGAAAGATGCTAATCATCCGCGTCAAAGCATTAGTGAAGAATGCTTAAGGTGTCAAGACGAAGGCATTAGTGAAGGATGCCAAGCGTTTTGTCAAAGGCATTAGTGAAGGATGCCTAAGAATCAAATCGAGTAGCATTTGGGAAGAATGCTTAGGTCGTATAATCGATGAGGTGCATCGTTATACATATTATACATATAAGTGTTTATTTATTCACAAGGATGGTGATATCCTTGATGGTGTTGTAACAAGGAGTAGATCTCCTTGATAATAGGTGTTGTGTCGTGAAGGGTAGTAGTTCCTCCATAATGGAACCAGGTGCTTAGCCTAGTACCTAATAAAGGGTAGGCGACGCCAGATAGGATTAGTTCTCCTAAGGTGTGAAAGAACTCGGTGGTTAGCCTAGCACCGTATAAAGGGTAGGCGACGTTGTGTTAGGTGTGGTTCGCCTTGGTGTGAAAGCACTCGGTATTTAGCTTTGTACCGAAAAAGGTTAAGCGACGTTGTGAAGGCTTCTCCACCATAAGGAGTTGGTGTAGTGTTTACGAACTCGAGTAGGTGACTCGGGGAGTGGAGTAGGGCAAGGAAGGTGTCCTTGTAGCCGAACCACTATAAATACTTGTGTCGTGGTGATGTGCTTCTTACTTTTATCTTTCATTTACACGCTTATATATCTATCTATCAACGCCCAACATAAACAACCAAATAGATTGACATAAGTCGATCTAAATATTTAAAAGGAAGTTTTAAATTGGTAAAACTATTCAACCCCCCCTTCTAGTTTTCCACAATTGGCATCAGAGCTTCGTAACCAAGTTTCTTAAAGTATATTGTACTTTAAAGACTTGATACGATCCGTGTATGTTTGAAAACTACAAAGAAGAATTTTTTTTGCTATCATATTTTCTATTAAATCATTTTGTTGGACATTGATAGATGATTCTAACAATATTCCGTTCTCGAGTAATTTTCATGCTAGAATTTCTCAAAATCTTCATTCAAAGATGAAGTCAACATTCAAGGAAGGATTCTTAAAGTAATCACAACTTTATTACATCAAGTACAAAGGATTACTTTAAAAGCTCATGAAGTATTTTTGGTCTTATACCAAATCAAGAAGCATAAAGGTATGTGTTACTTTTCATTAGATAGGATACTTGAGCTCTACTTATTTTCACAAGTACTACTTTGATTATTATAACACTAAGAGCGTTAGAAGTCTCTTTCGCCACTCTTCCACCTTTCTCGTCATAGGAATAATTTTTTAACGCCGTCATCACATCCTCGATATGAGATTCATCAAAAGTCATTAAAAACAATCGTCATCTAAAACCTCCGAACTATTTTTTTGTAAGCTATTCCATAAGCATACTACAAAAAATATAATGTCAAACAACCTCCTTTATGTTCATTGTAGCCGGATCCTCTAGTTGTACTAGCCGGATCCTAAATACAAAGGATCCGGGAACCGTGGAATGTAACTCACCATACGCTTTCAAAAATCACCACCGATCTTTTTCCTCTATTCTCATAACACAAAACGACTCAAGCTCGCATCCATCCTCATTGGCTTTCATAACCTCAAAGTATTTCTTCCTAGAACACCATTGTAAGTAATTACATTAACTTGTTCTAATTTTCATCATCTTCATTCTAGGGTTTATGGTTCCCTAAATTATAATCAAATTAATTTAATTAGGGTTTTTCAAATTAATCATGAAAAGGGGCTTTTAACTAAATCACATTGTGTTCACAACATTGTTAATACAAATCATAAACCATAAACCCATTTCCAACTAATTTTACATAATTGGAAAATTTGTATTTCTAGGATCAACCATGCCCAAAGCTACTCAACAAGATCATCATGACACCGTCCACTATCTTACTCACTACTATCGTAAAAGGGGTCTGACCAAAACTAACCGTAAAATTTTCAAAAGCCTCACAAACGACTTATTCACGAAGGTCGTAGTCAAGGAATGTTTCCTTGAAGATACCGACACTCGTCAAGTTTTCTCGACAATCAACTTTGATTGTCTTCTTGAAATTGATGAACAAATTTGTCCGGTTTTCATTTTTGAGTTTTACAAAAGCTTTAGGATCATTAGAAACACCGATAATAGCATCTCAATCGCCTTTATCATCAACACACAAAACTTTACTCTTCCTCTCAACACTTTTGCTCAAATTCTTCGATTCCTTGTGAAGGAATTTGTATGTACTCAAGATTGGGCAATTAACGCCAAAACCTTGCACTTGATCCTAAGCCTCTTTACAACACTCCTCTCGACAATCCTCGAAACCATTCGCGATACTATCTTTAAAATTAGGACCGACCAATCCTCATTACGATCGTAACAAAAAGCTAATTCACCGTAATCCCTTTATAATGGAACTTTTGAAATGCATCCCATGTTTAGAAAATGGAAGAAATCCTTAGAGAAACATCATTAGCCTAGTTAGAAACAAAGATCATCCAAACGCATGCCTTGTGCAAATGATCTATTGTCTTATCCACCAAAGGCCATTTAATCTTGCCTATTACATGGTAAGGAGAATGGTCGGGTATTCAAAGCTTCCAACATGGTACTCCCATATGGTATGCTCCTAACACGACTTTGTAAGCACGTTAGTGCATTGCAACCATCCCCTATCAACGATGACCATTACCTTCCGATCACGCCATGGTACCCTTACCAAACAACCATCTAAACGGTTCATGGTCAATGGAGAGAAACCCGAAGCCTCTCGGACTCCTCGGCCGGAGAAGAAGAAGAAGAAGATAAGGAGGACATCGACCCGTATCCAACATTAAATTGGACATTCTTGAATACCACGAACAACTTCCAACCATTCCAAACGAGACCGCGAAATACAAACAAATAAGAGGCATGATTCAAAACCTCGCTATAATCTCACTAAGTCGTCAAAAGAAAGAGGAAGAATTGACGAAAGAGACAATAGGAATGTGTTTATTTTATTTATCTTGTGTTTGAATGATTTCTTTTAGCATTGTTGGTTTATGGAATTTTGATATTGTTTCGGTGCTATATGATGGCTTGCTTGTTTCTAATTGCTTGTTTCATAGATTTAATAGTGTACATATCTGCACATCATTTTTTTTGGTTCTGTGTTGATTCTGATCTGCAGATGCCGGATCCCTAGGATTAGCCCAACCGGATCCTTCCCTTGAAGTAACCGTGGGATCCGTGACATCGATCAACAATGCAAAGATTCAAAGACATCAAAACCTTTCTAGATAACATCACATTAGCTTGGCATATGATTTTAGAACTCAACTAAGTCCACGTCAAGGATGAGAAAGGCTTAGACTCACTAAAAGCTTACTTAAGATCTTAGTCTAAATACGTCTTGATTTACTAACACATCAAAAACCACCATATTTCCGCTCCATTACTCACAAGCCTAATTTTCATCTTTCAAAACAATAAGTAGACAAATTAAAACATTTTTAGAAAATTGTTTTAAGTCATTCTTATTTCAAAATGAGTCAAAAATTAGTTTTTCAATTTCTATAATTTTTTTAAGGATTTCATCACAAGCCTAAATCTGATCACTAGGATCATTTATTATAATTTGTCACCCTCATAACTCTTAGTGTTATCCTTGGACATCCATTGGTAGTCTTCTTGTCCCTTCCTTCTTCCATAAAAAGCAATCATGTGCACAAACACTTATTACTCGTGATCATTCTAGTACCCTCTCTTCCTAAAACACTTAGGAGAGCTGAAACACCCAAAACAAGATAGGCTTTAGCTTCTAGAAACCTCATTTCAAATCATTATAATCACGAGAGCCGGATCCCTAGGAATAGTTTAGACGGATCCTCCAAGGAGGGAACCGTGGGATCCGGTGACAATGATATGTCTAACATTGCTAACCCAAACACTCCATCTCATCTTAAATGAGTTCCTAGATTAGTGAAACTCTGAATTTCAACCTTGTGCATGTCAATCATCACATTTCCAAAAACATTAGTGGATTAAGTTCTTCTCTCTATAACGCACATTGTCAAGAATTCTTTAAACATATAGTTAGACTACCCAAAGTCAAATTTTCTTGATCAAAACCATGAATAAATACAATTACTTGTTAGGATTAAGGATTTAAGATATCCAACAGTTAAGACTTCAAAATTGAGTCTATCCATGATTAAACCAATCTTACAACAAGATAATCCCTTATCTGACAACCGGATCCCTGGTCTTCTACCAAAGGATCTCTAGGAAAGGGATCCGTGGGATTCAGAATACAGAGAGCATAAACCACTCCATGTTTGAATTCAAATCACCTTTAGGTCTCCAACCACCTTTAGCATTCATTGATTATCCTCATAGAACTTATCAAAATCCCAAAAGCATGCCTAACCTTTCAAATGGCCAAGAATTTAATTTCCTAATTCATATCATCCTTTATAAACCAAACAACCTTAGAGTTAAGATACCACTCTCAAATCACATCTCATAATCAACAACTAAAAGAGTTCCTACTAGCATCATCACTATGACTAAAGCTCCTAGCGCTAACTCATCCACTCAAGAACCACCCAAGAAACTTGCTAGAATCATGCATGAAGTTTCCTCAACCAAATCACTTTCGGGTAAATCCACCAAAACTAGGATCTCTTCCACACTAAGAAAACCAATCAAACTTATTCACAAGAAGAGTGCTTCCACTAGGACTTCATCACTTAAATCTACTAAACCCTCCACAACTCAACCTACCTCACTAGTACCTAGAGCCACCAAAAAAAAGTCATTTGAAGATCTTCAACCCACTTCACTTGAACCTTCACCTCAAGACCATGAATATGAGTGCGACCATTGCAAACATGTTAAGAGAATGAAACATGAATTAGATGTATTAATACATGACCTTCAAGCTCAAACTGAGAATGCTTAGGAAACCTTTCTCATCCTTGATCTTCAATAAGCTTTTAGTCAAATCTTAAGTTTGGATTAACTTATTAGCATTAATAGCATCTATTTGGCTAGTTCATTCTCTTAGTTTTTAGAGATTTGGTTGTGTATCTCTTTATTTTATTGAATGAATACTTTTATGCCATGACTATTATGTGTGTTGTGCTTGTTATATTGTACTTTTATCTCATTTCCTCAAGTTGCACTCCTTGACATTTCTTCACCTTTGAAGAAACTGGAACAGATAGCCGGATCCTTCCTCGATATCTAGACGGATCCTCCTTGAAGGAACCGTGGGATCCGTGGTACAGAAGCACAAATTTTTACTAACTTGAGTCTCTTTTGCAGGAAATTATGCACTATACTCTTGTTTTTCTAACCTTTAATTTGTAGATTTTCAAAATAACAAATAAAGATTTTGACACCATAAAAGCTAGGGGGAGCTTTGTGTCAAACAATATTGCAAAATCATTTGCAACTTAATCCATTTTTGGATTACACTTCATGTTACCCCATTGCAACTTTGCAATATTCGAGGGGGAGCACATTTTCGTCACTTAGACGAACCATTTGCAAACTTAATTGCAAACACAAGTAGCTTATTTTACATTATGTCCTCGACTCCCTTTTTCAAAGGGATGGACTCGTCAAGGGGGAGTTAAGACGAGTACCATTCCCGTCACTTGCTCTCATTACATCTTTTATAACTTTTCTTAAAAAAAAATTGTGTTAGTTTCTTCAAACACTTTTGTTTTGACAAAAGGGGAGAAGAAAGTAAAACTACAAATTCAAACACTTACAATTTTAGCTTTTCCTTAAAATAATTTTATGTTTTGTCATCAACAAAAGGGGAGATTGTTAATACAAATAAGCCGTAAAAACGCTTATTTATATTTTACGATCTTCTAATGTTTTGTCGATAACAAAAGTAAAATCATATTAACGAAACAAATAAAATACGTAAATGGTTTGAACTAATAGTTTTCTAACACACTTACGCTACACATAAAACACTATAACAAGATTAAGTGATTTTATATTTTAGATACACATGTACAACAACTAGTGTTTACATATTGGCTTAACAAGTTTAAGTAACTCTATGAGTTAGATACATATGTACAACAACTAGTGTTTACATATTGGGTTAATACATACTTATATTAAGTACACTAAAATGGGTAAAAACAAGTATATACTAAAATGGGTAAAAGCAAGTATATACTAAATAGATAAAACTAGCAAATGGTTTTTGACCCATAACCCATGGTTTTATATATACCACTTACACAAGTTCAATGTATCCTTAAGGTACATTGTATCTAGATTGAAAACCATGGATCAACCCATAACCCAAAATACTCATGGGCAAAGAGGAGCGGACCACGGATCCCTAGCTTTGTGCTAGCCATCCCATCCCTCCAATCGATGGAAGGGATCCGTATAAATTAATAATCACTAAAATTCCATATATATATATATATATATATATATATATATATATATATGTGGTGTGTGTGTGTGTGTGTGTGATCCGTGGTTTAAACAATGAGACTTGTTTTTGTTGAATTTCTATAAATCAGAGAGCCATTTCTTCCTTTCTAATCATCCATTTACACACTTGAAAATACTTCCCCAAGTATTCTAACCCTCTAACCTCATATCCAAGAGATCTATGTAGCTTTTCTCTTTTGTTTTTGTGTGATCTTGTAGATTCCTCTTAAAGGAAAGATCACCACATCTTGAAGACGTGCAAGCTCAAGTCTATGAGTTGCCATGCTTGGTGCTCATCAAGACAACGAAGGTTCTCTTGTTGATAGTTCCTCCTTTCTCCATAGATGTTGGGTTGAAGGCATTGGTGAAGAATGCCAAAAGTGTCAAGATGAAAGCATTAGTGAAAGATGCTAATCATCCGCGTCAAAGCATTAGTGAAGAATGCTTAAGGTGTCAAGACGAAGGCATTAGTGAAGGATGCCAAGCGTTGTGTCAAAGGCATTAGTGAAGGATGCCTAAGAATCAAATCGAGTAGCATTTGGGAAGAATGCTTAGGTCGATAATCGATGAGGTGCATCGTTATACATATAAGTGTTTATTTATTCACAAGGATGGTGATATCCTTGATGGTGTTGTAACAAGGAGTAGATCTCCTTGATAATAGGTGTTGTGTCGTGAAGGGTAGTAGTTCCTCCATAATGGAACTAGGTGCTTAGCCTAGTACCTAATAAAGGGTAGGCGACGCCAGTGATAGGATTAGTTCTCCTAAGGTGTGAAAGAACTCGGTGGTTAGCCTAGCACCGTGATAAAGGGTAGGCGACGTTGTGTTAGGTGTGGTTCACCTTGGTGTGAAAGAACTCGGTATTTAGCTTTGTACCGTAAAAAGGTTAAGCGACGCCAGAAGGCTTCTCCGCCATAAGGAGTTGGTGTAGTGTTTACGAACTCTCGAGTAGGTGACTCGGGGAGTGGAGTAGGCAAGGAAGGTGTCCTTGTAGCCGAACCACTATAAATACTTGTGTCGTGGTGATGTGCTTCTTACTCTTTATCTTTCATTTACACGTTTATATATCTATCTATCAACGTCCAACATAAACAACCAAATAGATTGACATAAGTCGATCTAAATATTTAAAAGGAAGTTTTAAATTGGTAAAACTATTCAACCCCCCCTTCTAGTTTTCCACACCCCTCAAAGAAAATGTTTTGTTTGTTTACAAAGGGCATATTTCACTCACATCGCCCAGGGCATCTGAAATCTCAGGACCGGCCCTGTATCCCACCTAAATCCTAAAGAGTTTGAAAACGCATAACGGGCAATCCAGTGAGCAACTTGATTTCTTCCTCGGTTAACCTATGGAAAGGATATCTGCATATTTTTTTGCCCATAAACGAATGTCCTTCACTAGAGCAGCTAAACTCCATTATGGAGGAGATTTTAAAGATGATAAGGATATAGCTGTTTGGGAGTCAGATTCCACAATAGCATTAAACCACCCAAAATTAAATGCTAAAGAGCAAGCAGAATGCACCGCGATGATCTTGGCATAGAGAGGAGATATGGCGTGGCAACGATTACCAAGAGCATAACGGAGGCAACATGCGGAATCACGAAAAACAATACCAAAAGCAACATTAGAATCCTTGAATGCAGCATCACAATTTAACTTCACCGAGCAACCGTGGGGGGGGGGTATCCACTGAGGAGAAGTAAGTGAGACGGAATCAAGACTAGCAGCTGCTGAGGCAGGCCTTAAAGTAGATTGAGAGGCTACATACTTCTTAAATTCATAAAGCTGAGCAGAAACTGAGGCCAAGGTGTTATGTGGGGATAAATCCACATTATCGAAAATAAAACTATTACGAGCTCGCCATATAAACCAGCAAGTTGTTGCAACAATTGATAGAATTCGAGAGACAACATGAGGTGAATGTCAATCAATAAAACTTTGAATAAGGCCATTTATATTAATACCTGATGGAGGAGGCCGGAAACACAGAGGAGAGACAAACCAAACAGGGCGAGTCCAAGCACATTCAAAAAGCAAATGTTCAATAGATTCAACACAAACATTACATATCAGACATGTTGGAGAAGGAGAACAATGTCGTCTAAATAAATTCTCCTTGGTCGCAACCGCATTTGAAATTGCTTTTGTAACTCTCCCAAAATTTCACAGCGGAAGCGTTCGGGTCATGGGGTGCTACTAAATCAATATACACAACACAAGGTAATAAAGAATGGAAATTATATTCCATTTTCAAAATATATATTTATTTAAGAAATAGTTTTACATCATTGTTTCAAAGTGCGGAAGTAAAGCCCATAAAAATATATGTTGTCCCATTAAAAGTTGTATTAAAATGTTTGGAAACACTTCGGATGCCATTCTTCAACGAATGCCTTTGCTATTGCCCACGCCAATAAGTAAACCCGAGAAAACATGCTAAAATGTCAACACAAAGGTTGGTGAGTTCATAGGTTTAAGTTTAGGAAATCAAGTTGGACCACAGTTGCACATATAGCATCTCCGTGAATGACACTATATGCAAAAGGCTATTACGCTAGTACCAAGTTCATGCGACCAAACTACGACAGGTGCATGCATCTAGAAGCATGATAAATAAAAGCCCAAAAGTGTATTTCCAAGACACTCAACCGACACGATATGATATACGCCCGACGCTTTGCCTATCCGGTCAAACTCGAACGGGGTGTCATCCCAATAGATCTATCCATAACAATCGCGCCTCCCAAAGGGAACTAACGGTAGCATAGTTGGGATTCAAGGTTGTTTCACGTAATAGTGTTTTCAGTTTCAGGTCCGAAAAGAGTTTTGAATGTTTCTCACCCCATAGTTTTATAAAACAAGTAAATATGAGTAAAAGTGGGGCTATAAACTCACCTTAGCAGTTCGGTGAATAAATACAAAGAGATCGAGTGTGATGAAGCACTGGCTCCTACCCGGAACCTAAGAACGAGAGGGCACGTCTCAGTTTATAGTTTTGTGTACTCACGACTCGAAGTGTGTAAATAAAGTCAAGTGTTTACAAGTGGTTGTGTTTAATGTTGCTTGTGTGACAGAGTTTACGTTTAAAACGTTTAGAAGGCTTGTAAGTATTTTTGTTAGTTTTGAAAACTTATTAAAAGTTTAAAGAAAGTTTGCTAAAAGACATGAAGTGGAGGGTGAAAGCTGTCAATTGGTGAAACTTGTATCAGAAAAGAAAACAAAAAAAAAGGAAAAACAGCCATTCATGGGAATCGAACCTGTGACCCCTCGTTTGACTGCCCAACACCTCATCCAACTGAGCTAGGCATCTTTTTAGTGTTTTACTTTACAGTTTACATATATTTATCTTGTGTCTATTCTGTTTCTTTTCTAGCTTTATTGCAAATTCATTTCCAGCGTACTGAGCATGGTTAGCATGCATTTTATGTTTTCAAATAAAAGTATAGATCCAGTTTTCGAATAAACTACGTTTTCAAATAAAACGAAATACGTGTAAACAAGAGTATTATGCGAGTCTTGAATGTGTCACACAAGATTTCAAACAACAAAAACCAACTTGTAAACATGGAAGTATATTTATGTGTTCGTGAGATATAAAAGTTAAAACGAGGAAGTGAATCGAAAGTGAGTAATAACTTACGGCACCCAAAGGGTGGTGACAAGGTTCGAAAGAAATGAATGAACGTGATAAAACGACTCGAGAGTTCCCCTTGTTTTCCTTATACCCAACGAAATGATTGAACCCTTGTGACCTTGTTTTTCCTTGGTTTATTTCCACAGTAGTCGATTTATGTTTTTGCGAGATAAAGAGAAGTGTTTTGGTTAAGTGTGAGTTTGTTAGTGTGCGAGAGACGAGCAAGGAGAGAGCCCAAAGAAAGTTTTACAAACCCAAGTGTTTCTTGTTTGAAAGTAACCCAAACATGTTCCTTTCTTCTTCTCCCTTCGTGTGCTCAACAGTCAGTATACAATGTGATGTGTTTGTGAGTTTGAGAGTTAGTTTGAGAGTGTTGTGATAAGTGGTGGTGAAGTATGTTGCTTAAATAGCCACACAAAGCATGACCTTCCTATTATTTTACTACTAAGCCTCCTAGGTTTCGATGTTTCATGTAAAAGTAAAAAGGGTGTCGGGCATGCCTGAAATTCGGCTGAAACTTTGGGCATGGAATGGCTAGTCATGTCAAGAGTTGCGAGTGGGAAACACATTATACAATGGTTAACAAGTCAAGAGTGGTCATGGCATGTCTAGGAGAATTGTTTATGTAGTAGCTAGGGTGGCTAAAAGAAAGTTTTGGTCTTCTTTTGATTGATTCTACACGCAAGAAGAAAGAAGGAAAAAAAAAGAAATGTTTCTGTCGTGAGGTAGCAGCAAACCAAGAAAAAGAAAGAAAAAAAAATGAAACTTGTCTATGGTTTCTTGTTGACTTGCTTTCAAGACAAAAGAAAAGATAAATATATAAAGGTGTTGTGTTTTGTGTTTTTGCATGTGTTCAGTCCACAAGGGCCAAAAATAGAAATGGACTATATTTTGGTTTGATGGTTTAGTGTGGGTTGAGGCCCAAGGGAATAAAATGAATTGGATCGGATCGGGTTTGGGCTTAGAGGCCCGATGAAATATAAAAGTATAAAAGTTTATTATATATTTATTTTATAAAGTTTTTATTATCGAGGTCGAGGTGAAAAATATTTCGTGACTTGTCGTGTTTAAAGTTCGAGGAAAGAAGAAAAAAAATGTAACTACGAAAATCGGTATGGAAATTTACGAGTTCTTACAGCTTTCCATAAGAATAATTTGATTTTTGGTTGAACCGGGATATGCCAAAATACTTTCCAAAATTTTAAAGACAAATTCGTACTCGACCCATCTGTTTTTGCAGCCGGTTGATTCACCAATGTGAGAGCTTGTTTGTAACCGGACTTAACCGTATATTGACCCTTCGAATCAAAGTGCCAAACAAGCGTGTCAGGAGAATTAGTTTGTGAGATCAGAATCTTCAATATCATTTCAGCTTCCATAGCTGAAATATGCTGACGAAGCATCCTAAGATTCCATTTGCCATCCTCAATAAAATCAATAACATTGTTGCAATTTTGAAGTGGTCCTCGGGGAGAATGAATGTAAAAATCATCAGTAAAAGGAACCCACCTTTGTGTCCAGAATGAAATGCTTTGCCCGTTACCAACTTGCCATCTTACACCTTGTAATAATAAATCACGACCATGCAATAAACTACTCCAAAGCCAGGATGGATGCGACCCTCTTTTAGCAACAAGAAAATTGGAATTTGGAAAATAAATACCTTTAAGTATTCTTCCCCAGAAGGCATTAGGATTAATAAGAAGCCTCCATTCCTGCAGCTAGAAGAGCAGTGTTAAAAGCCTCAAAATCACGAAATCTAAGCCCACTGTCATGCTTAGGTTCAGAGACTTTTTCCCAACTTTTCCAATGTATGTGGCGCTCGTGGGAGCTACCACCCTAGAAAAATCTACAAACATATACCATAAGCTTATTCAAGAGGCTTACCGGAAGCTGAAAGCATTGCATTGCATAAGTTGGAATGGCTTGGATGACTGACTTGATCAAAACCTCTCGAACTGCCTGGGAAAGAACTTTTTGCTTCCAACCTTGTAATTTTTTGAGCACTTTACCCAATAAGAAACCGAACAACTCCATTTTCCGTTGGCCAAAAATCGATGGAAGACCTAAATATTTAGCATTGGAATCCATCTGGTGCACTTGAAGAGTAGAAAACATATCATTACGAAGGGAAGATGGGGTGTCAGGCGAATAGAAAGCACATGATTTCTCGAAATTGACTGTCTGAACCGAAGCCTGGCAATAAGAATTTAGAATGTTGACAAGAGCCTGGCATTCACCATGTGAAGCTTTCAAAAAGAAAAAGGAGTCATCTGCGAAAAATATTTGGGAGATGAGGGGACAAGTGCGCGCCATTTTGATCCCTGATAGAGTGCCTGATGTCATTGCATTGGAAATTTGACGTGAAATCACATCAGCAACAATGATAAACAAATAAGGAGAGACCGGATCACCTTGGCGGAGTCCCCGTTGTGGCTTTATAACCCCGACAGAATCTCCATTCACCATAATTCTAATTCATAAGAAGAAAGGCAAGAACGTATCCAGTTACACCATACTTCACCAAATCCCATTTTTCGCAAAAGCCAACAGGAAATCCCATTCTACTCTATCGAATGCTTTACTAAGATCCACTTTCAAATCCATGACATTAAGCTTACCATCTTTTTTGTTACGAATGTAGTGGAAAGCATCATTCGCGACAACCATACAGTCCTGAATTTGACGTCCATGAATAAAAGCAGACTGTTGTGGCGAGATGATTTTACTCATCAGCTGCTTCAAGCGATTCACAAGAATTTTAGAAATGATCCTGTATATGAAGTTTCAGAGGCAAATTGGTCGAAATTGCGCGAGTGTCTCTAGTGCAGATATCTTTCGAATAAGGACAACCAAAGTCTTATTAATCGCCCCATCGTTTCTATCCAGTTGTCACAAGTTTGATTTTTTGAAAGATCTCACATGTCACCCACCAAGAGCTTGTTTAATTTTGGCTCTAGAAGGATTTTCATCTTCATCGTGAATATTTAACATATCACTCGGATGTTCTAGCAATACCACAAAGATAATACGTAGGACTCTCAATATATGTAATCTTACTTTCCACATTGTGTGAAAACAATATAAGTCAAGTACTAAGTAACCAACAATGAGGGGGCTCGAGTATGTTTCGGTTGAATATATTCATCATTTTTATTATACAATGCCACAATACAGTCTACAATCATACTTTATCAACATAATTGAAATCTTATTACTATATTTCTATACTGAAGGAAACAAATGAGATACATATACATGACTTTGTAAATAGTTGGTTTCGACATTTTGTTTATAGTAATAGCCAATGTTTAACGGTGACTTGCACAAAGTTTGTGAAAACAAATTTGATGCTTATTTCCTAAATAAGATAAAAAGTCTCACTCATTGAAGTTATCATGATAGCTTGTTTTCTATTTAAAAAAAAGTTCTCTGGAGTGTCTATGGTACTAGAACCGTCCCGAACCAGAACCGAACAGAAAGAATCGAGAACCGAAAATAAGGAAAGAATGGAACCAAGAACCGTCCCAAGTTTTTCGGTTCGGTTCCGGTACGGTACTCGGTTCCGGTACGGGAATTTTTGATAATTCCCATGAGTACCAAAGTGTTAAAATAATATGTTTGGATGGATGTGAATTTAAGGTACTCGATTCATAGAACTTCGAAATAAGTTGACAACTTTAATAGTATTCCACAACTTGACTTACAAACAAAAAAAAAACATATATCCGATAATAGCAAACTCATTATCTACGAAAATAATTGCAAACTCGTTGAAAATGTTATATATCAATCATAGTGACTAGCTTACAATAACTTACATGGTAACAATATATCATGCAGTAACGCCATAATCGTTAATTGTATCTCGACTTTTATCATTAAGTTTAATGAACAACAAATATCAATAGTTAATTACAACTTCTTTTTAGTTGTTACTAAGCAACACATAATTACAACTTCTTTTTAGTTGTGCTACTCCTACTTGTAGAGCGGGAAGAAGATAAGAAAAGGCCAAGCATCAAATAGCTTGTGTCCTAATAGTGTTAGTATTATGTATTTACATTAGGCCCATGTTTATGTACTTACCCAAGCCCATATCTTTGTAGGGTTCGGGACCTATATGTATTCCTGGTTTTGGGATTATCATTCAATCAATCAATAAACATTACAATATCTTACATGGTATCAGCAGCCTACTAACGATCCTATCCCAAAACCCTAAAACTAAACATCGCTTCCGCTGCCTCCGGCCGCCGGCTACACGCCAGAGGTTCGGAGGGCTCTCTTTAAAAATTAACCTTTGTCATCATTAAATATCAAGAAATAAAAGTGAACCCCCTGCTCCTCTCCACTTCCGGCGGCGCTCCGGCCAACCCACGTGTCACCAACATACCTCACAGCCTATCTCTGTTGGTAGATCAAGACCTTGTGGTTATGCCTACGTTGCGCACGCGCCACCAATCTCAGTCACGCTCCGTATATCTTGAATCCAAGATTCGGTGGTGGTGCGGTTTGTTCTCTTGGACTCAACAGTTGAAGTTGAACCGGCGGGTGAGGCAAAAGATTGTAGAACCTCGATGGGTCCGGTTTACATAAGTATATTTGCTAAAGATGGCTTTCCTAAACCTGTAGATGGTCTTGATTCTTGTTGGGATGTTTTTCGCATGTCAATGGAGATATGTCATAATATTCTTGCTTGTTTGGTGTGGAAACAATGTTTTTTTGTTATCTGTTTGAACTGGGTTATGTTTGGTTATGCTTTCTGGTTGCGATGGTGGTGTAGGTGTTGAGGTTATAGTACTGGTTTTGCTGGAACAAGCACCCATTTTTTTGGTTGGTTTTGAAAATGGGTAAGCAGGAATAAAGGGTATATTTTAGTTAAAAGACAAAAAGTGGGCCTGTGGATGACTTGCTTTGAATGCGTGTTTGGAAGAGTTTGTTTATGTGCAAAGTGGTTCAAAAGCAAACCGACGGTTTTATTTTTGTTATGTTAAAAAAAAAAAAAAAAAATAAATAATAATTGTTATTTATATGTCGAATCCAGGGTAATAATCCCCAAGACGACTTTTGGTTTATGTCGAATCCAGGGTAATAATCCCCAAGACGACTTTTGTTTTATGTCGAATCAAGGGTATCAATTCCCGAGACGACTGTCTTTCCGCTGTCTCTCCTTCAACCTCTATTGCCTCCTCACCAACTGTCTTCTTTCCTCACCTCCATTCTTGTCTTCCAATCAATCTATCTCACTTCTAAACTCACCTAGTCTTCTTTCCTCACCTCCATTCTCCTCTTCAAAAAAAAAAAAAAAAAAAAAAAAAAAAAAAAGATCTTTATGTTTTTCTATGGAAAAACACGCCCCGTTTGTTTGGAAGGTTCTTTGGGGGTTGAAGTTTTAGAACCAACTTTCGTTGTCTTATCTTTGTTTAGTTGTATTTACTTGCTTTAGTTTATTGTTTTATTAGCTTTAATCTCCAGTTCGAGCTTTCGCGATTTCGCCGCTCAAACTGCGGGGGTGAGTTAGTATTATGTATTTACATTAGGCCCATGTTTATGTACTTACCCAAGCCTATATCTTTGTAGGGTTCGGGACCTATATGTATTCCTGGTTTTGGGATTATCATTCAATCAATCAATAAACATTACAATATCTTACAAATAGTACCACATGTGTGAGAATGTTCTCCAACCAAATAGTTGTAGGTTCAAGTCTTGTTTAGGACATTGTATGACCGATTTGTTGTGTAAATATTATGAGATAGTTAATTGCTTTTTTTTTAAAGGCGTTTCCTCCAAATTGTTGCTTGTAAAGACCAAAAAAATCCTCGTAGTTCACAAGAACTTCTGAAAACCACCCTAAGGCTAGATGGCAAGGTGTATACCCAATCACCTTACACCTCAGAGCCACAACAACTTTTTCTCTCCTCTTACTTCCACTAATCTTTTTGTGGACAAGTTTCCACTCACTTTTATATTATTTTTATTATTATTATTTTTTTAATACTTACGAATTCAATAAATAAACGAAAATACAGTACGAACTCATTCACAATTCAAATTCAAATTCAAACACTACAGTTACAATACGAATTCAAAATTCAAATTCAATTTAAAAATTCAAAAATTTCCATATATATACCCACACTCTGCTTTGTTTCTCACACACACAAAATTTCTCATCAAATTCTCCCAACAATTTTTTGAACAAAACAACTTTTTGAACAAAACTTCTCCCAACAATTTCTTATCAAATAAACAAAGTCTCAAAATAATTTCTCCCAACAATTTTCTTAAAAAAACAACTTTTCCCAACAATTTCCAAAAGAAAACACGGATATCATTCCGTTTTTCCCACAGAAGAGGAACCTGTTCATGAACCAGTTCAGGAACAAGAACAAAATTCGTTTCACCTTACTAAGAAACAACAACGACTATTTCTCCAAGATGAAGAAGTATCAAGAGAAATGGAGGAAGAACAAGCAAGGGAGGAAGTTGTTCTTAAGGAGCAAGCAACAAGGGAGGAACAAGAACATAGGGACAGAGAATTCGACGTTTTGGAACGAGAGTGGGAGGAGAGCAGATTTGTGAACTGGTCTGCTTACGACGATGGTTATGACTCCAACAACTCTCAAACCTGGGATCATCTGGATTAATACGTGTTTTAATCTATGTGTTTTATTTTATGTATCGCAGTTTTATTTTATTTGCAATGTAATACTCTCCTTTGTTTCTGTAATAAATAAAAGTTTGTCTACTACTTTGGTTTTTCGTACTCGAAAATAAGTTTACAAATTAATATTACACAATTTTAATATACATTGTATACACAGTTTGAAAAAAAAAGGTGAACGACTCACCTCAAGTTCCGATTTTTCAGTTTTTTGTTCTTCTTATAAGTCGGTGAACATAATCATATCGGAATTCATTTGAAAAATAAAAGGAATGAAATATATGTTGTTTGAATTAAATATGAGAAGATGTGTATAACAATTCTGAAGTTTTTGGGTATTTAAAGGTAAAAAATAGGGTAGTGTGATATTATTATTATTATTATTATTATTATTATTATTATTATTATTATTATTATTATTATTATTATTATTATTATTATTATTATTATTATTATTATTATTATTATTATTATTATTATTTATTTATTTTGTTAGGAATTAGAAAATTCCATAGTGAAGAGTCGGTCACCCCAAATATTATCTAGCATAAGTTAGCTCGTAGACTTGTCGTTATTTACGTTGTTTAAGTAGTTTATTAGTTAGTTTGTAGCGTAGAATAGTATAGTGCAACACCGTGGAGGAAGGGCGGGTCTTTACCCACCGTATCCCCGATCCACAGGCCGATAGGAGGTCGTGTATGTGTAGATAAATACCCTTCCATCCATGGAAGGGTGGTGCTTCATAATCTAATATTCCATACTTTGTGTAAACCTCTAGCAAGAACACCCTCTCTCTCTACTAACTCTCTAACTATGGCAAACATGTATTTTGATCATCCAAGACCACCCGAATCATCAACACAATAAAAATAATGATCCTACAATTGGTATCAAGAGCCAAGGTTATTGTGTTTCTTTGATTTGTGTGGTCCGTACCATGGTTGTTTGTGGTTTTTTTTGGTTCATGTGTTCAAACAGTTTTTTGGTATTTTTGTGAGTCGAAAATTATTTTGATCCAAACAGTGTGCTACATGTTTCTTTGTATCTATTTTGGTTCAATATGTCCTGGTCTTACAAGTTTTGGACAATAAACTGGTCCAAACTTTTGTGGTCATCTGATGAGAATGTTTGTGGTCTAAAACAGCAAAATGAGAGATCTTTTATGTTGTTTTGTCTAGTTTTATGAATCTAGTCAAATCTTTGCAGTCAAATGGTCTCGTTTTGTGGTCAAAATAGGTATAAAACATGAATATTCATAGTTTTTTTCTGGGTAAGTATGTAGCTGATTCTTGCTAGCGACTTGTCTAAAAGATGTCCAGATTCATTGCATTTCTGTAGCGACTTGTACCTTAAACCTAGCGACTTGCTTTTGAGCATAGCGAGTTGTGTGTTTAAAAGACCTAGCGACTTGTTTACTGAAATTGGTAGCGACTTGTCTTTACAAGTCGTAGCAACTTGTGCTAGCGACTTGTGCAGGCGACTTATACTAGCGACTTGGGCTAGCGACTTATTTGCTAGCGACTTGACTCACTCAAAAAATGAAGTAGCGACTTATGTTTATAAGTAGCGAGTTGTTTAGAAAATCTTTGGGTAGCGAGTTGTCAAAAACAAAAAGAGGGTAGCGACTTGCTTTGAAAAAGTTTTGGCTAGCGACTTGACTATGAACAGAAATGAAGAATGAGAAGACCGTGACCACAACAAGACTCGACCACTAAACTTTAATACCAACAAACCGTGACCTCTGGAATACCAATCCATCATCAGTCCAAGACTAAACCGACATCAACAAATCAGATTCAAACATATCATCTACCATCTAATCAAAAACACAAATTCTCAACATCATATGTCATCAACCAACATGTCATTATTGATCTCAGTTTGTTCGTGTTATCTATTGCTTCATCATGACCACGAGGGTCTACCACACAAACACATCATCATTGATCTAGTTTTTGAAGATTACCTTCTGTTACTCTTCGAACCATTAAAAGGGCAAGACGAAACCATTAAGATTTCGTCTCACTTTGGATTATGTATCAACTAAAGCTAAACGTACAATCAATATTCAAAAGCAAGATCTCAGATTCTTTCGAGGTATATCAATGACCTTTTCGCATCCATTCAACCCTATGGAAACATCATCGATCAATTAGTATTGCTCTCTTGATACATATTTGCTTTTCAAACAAGAGTTGAAGTAAAACAATTATGTTTCATCCATCGCCGGGTCAAATGAAAACACAAGAAGATTAATTGATCTCAGTAATGATTCATGTGATATACAAGATATATCATGACTCGAGGTCTTTAAACATGAATATTCACCATCATCGATCCTTTTGGAGGTTTCAATCCAGTTTTTTTTCCGAAAATCACAAGTACTAACACTACTCGATCTCAGTAATAAGTAAAAGTAACATGTATTTGATCTCAGAACACGTGTTAATGTCTAAAAACAAATATCTTTTAGGGCTAACACGATCTCATCATAGATCAATACGTTTTTGATGATATCCGACTATAAAGAATTGAGTTTAACAAGTTTGTTAACTCAAAACTTTGATTCGTATTATTCTTAAACTACTAAGTTACGAATTAATCAAGATTAATCTTACCTTCCCACGTCCATGGTCATAACTTGAAGATGAGGCTCGAACCATCCCTGTGGTGAGCTCATTCTAATCACATGCTCTGTGAATGGAGATGACTATCGTATGAATTAACCGCTTTTGGATTGTGAGATTATTTAGAAGAAGGAGGCTGTTTATGGGATTTGAGCAGATTTGTGATTAGGGGGCGGACTGAAGTTGAGAGAGAGATATTAGGGTTTGATGGTGGATTAGGGTTAAATTGTGAGTATGTGGTGTTTTATACATGCGTCTAAATCTATGGTATGGATTTGTTTTAATTGGGCCTCGAATTGAATGTGTGTGATTTGATTCGAATGACCTATTGGACCGAATGGCTTATTTTGCTTAAGATAGTTCATGCTTTAAGGTGGATCGGGTTATGAATCTGGTACAAGAGTTAAATTTTGTGAAATACGCTTGATATTATACTTGCAAACAATTGGTATTTTTTTTGGATATCTTGTGATTACATCTTGGATTGAATGTATCATTTCTTCATGGGATGATAATGGAATAGTGTTGGAGTGCATGAGATGATATTTGGACCGGCTCGAATTCAAAGGTACGGACTTTACAAGTAAACCCTTTGGAACATTCACATGATTGGGTTGGATAGGTTTTCAAGATTTGGGTTATGAGATTTGATCATGAGTATTGATGATGCAAGTTGTTAAAGAGACTTGATAATGATGTATTTATGTGATGAGATTTGGTATGATTGGGATATGCGACTTGGTACTTACATTTTCACGGATGATATAAATTCACGGCTTGTACTATGTCATAAATGATGACCACGGGGTTGTTCGGACGGTATTTATTCTTTGGTTTTGAAGTGAAGATTTTTCAGACGCGTTTACTTATTTCGTCTTCTTTCTTTCTACCCTTCCGCGAAGATGACTTGTTTGGGCGTTTATAGAGGGTGATAAAGACTTGGCTATTTAATTACGGTTGTGATTTTTTCTCGTTTTACCCACAACGTAACTATCACTTTGGTGTCTCACGCAGTTGAGGATACGTCAAGAGGTTTTGTACATTGGGTACACCGTTTCTTTTTCACGAGGATTAGTACGAGTTTAAGTAACAAATCTGGGAATTTTACTTCATGATCAAGTTTGGCATATCGGGTTTACTTCACCAAGTGGTCACCGCAATGTAGGCGATTCGTGAATGATGTGTTTACCGGTGTTCTTCGGATGGTTGATGATGTTGTTGATGTTGGATAATGAACCGTTAATAAACCTGCGCATGTTCCTCTAAACCGATATTCACCAAAACCAATGTTGTCATAACACGCTCAAACTAACATTGTTTATGGTTTTGTCTTGATTTTGTAAAATCCCGCGAAGAACCTATTTCTCGGTTTAAATCATAGACTTGTAAAATCCGTAACAATGGAAACATCCCGATAATAGTAAGGTGCATTTCGGATCTATCTTACGGTTTATTCTTGGTTTTGTAAAATCCCGCAAAGAATCTATTTTTCGGTTTAAACTATAGAATTGTAAAATCCGTGATGATGGAACCATCTTGGAGAAAGGAAAGCGATTTCGAGGTCTTCGATCTTTGGTGTTACGGTTTCGCTCAAGAAGGGATAAAAGGGTGTACTTCATAAATTGGATGTGTGTTTAGATATTCATCATGGCAGATTGGTTATTACATGGTTTTACGGGGTTATGTGCGTTTAACCATGGTCGGGATGAAACCATTATCAAAGTTCGTTTAAATGTCAAAGAAGGCTAGATTTGAGCAGTTAACCAGAAGATGTGACAACGGCGTTAATTCAGTATTATTTATTTGAGGTTGAAGTGAATTATCACGGCGAGTGTACTTAGTATCCAAGGTATCGGGGATGGATGGATGAAGATTCTTCATGATCCTTGTTCGAGCTTATTATCAAAACGAAGACTTGGAAATCTAGTTATTGTTGGGTGGTTTTACTTTTCTTTTACCACTTGGGGAATTGGGCTCTTACCACCACAAAATAACTATCACTTAAAGGAGTTACGTTGTAGTGCTCGATGTCACATTCAATTGTGGATTTTCAAGAGGTAATGTACGTCTATTACTTGATGGTTGGTTGGTTGAAGAGTATAGAGTACTTAGAGATTCAAATGGGCATGAATTCTCGGCACCGCTCTTTGTTACACATGTGCAAGTTTAAGTCACGAGTTCGGGTTAGTTTACTTGTGGTCAAATTCATCATATTGGGTTTTCTCCATCGCTTGTCACGACATAGAGCCTCTTGAATGATAATGGGGTTGACTACATGTTTTGCCAAGAGATTGAAAAGAGAGAGATTATGACGTATGAACACAACAGTTCATGCCTCGTACTCCAAAGAAAAGAAATGTGTACGTTTCAGTGCGCATTATCTTCAAAAGAAGAGAAATCTTCTAATGACGTATGAACACAACAGTTCATGCCTCGTACTCTAAAGAAAAGAAAAGTGTACGTCTCAGTGCGCTTTATCTTATAAAGAAGAGAAATCTTCTTATGACGTATGAACACAACAGTTCATGCCTCGTTCTCTAAAGAAAAGAAAAGTGTACGCTTCAGTGCGCTTTATCTTCTGAAGAAGAGAAATCTTCTTATTATGACCATTCTCATCAACATGCTTCATACTTTTCCATGCGCCTCCATCAAGTGAACTGGCTATCATCGATTGTTTTCTCATTCCACTTGCTCGATTATAATGAAGATGGCGACATCATGTGCTTATTTTACGGGAGAAAGTGTGAATAGAACATTCGGATGATTTTCACTTATTTAATCAAGAATGGCAACTCCGTATGCAATTCTTGAGGGGAGAAGAAGTGTGAAATTATCGCATGGTTGATTATTACTTGAGAATTTAAATGGTCATACGGCTTCTAAACTCATGTAAGAACCGAGCTTCTTCTTATCGGGTAATCTTCACATGGAGTTTCTTCTTAAGAGCCGTTAGTTGACATCTTCACAAGTCGATATGAGTTTATTGACAAAGTGCTTCCGTTAATGCTTCACGCACACATCAACATGATGATTCCGAACAACCTTCTCGTCTTGTTTGATGTGATTGTTTGCTTGGTGTTACCATTTCGTGTGTTCGCTATGGCTGATTGTCGATTTCCTTGATGAACATCTTTCGTTTTGTTTGATTGGGAGGATTCTAGTTAAGGGATGTGCAAGATGTAAGTTGATTGGGATGCTTTTTCCGATGTTCTTGTTTTTGGTGAGTTGAAGATGTTGACTTTCTATTCCCAACCGGACAATCTTGAAGAAGGTCGAGTCTACATCGATTCTACATTTTCTATTGTATGTTAGAAGACTAAAAGGCGGGTTGAATTTGATTATCAAAAGACTTCTTCTTATTCTCGAGCATTTATAAAACAGTTGTCGGTTTAGGGAGAGCACTAATCGGGGAGTTTGAAATGCCAAATTTAATCCCTAATCGACTTGCTCACGTTATTCCTCGGCAAGTTGACTCTCACGATACATATGAGCTAATGATGTTCTTCTCAAAATATTTCTAGTATACGGACTTACAAAGAGTTGTTGATTACAAGTGTCAAAACCAAAGAAGGAACAAGGAGATAAGCACCTAAACACGAGTAAACTTGATGAACTTAATACTTCTAAGTAATTGAAGATACCCGGAAGACAAATGTTATTACCGCAGAGAAACTCAAGGTTTGACTCATGACGAGTAAACTTGATGGACTTAATTCTTCTAAGTGATTGAAGATATCCCGGGAAAACAAATGTCATGATCGCAGAGAAACTCAAGGTTTTACTCATCAAGGCGTTTAGTGTTAGTATTTCTTCTACGTGGGGAAGTGATGTTAGAGAAAGTTTCAAGATAGAAGAGGTACACTAGTGTGTGGTGATTTCGATGGTATCGCAATGATCGTGGGAGAGATTGTGTACATTGGGGATGCTCAACTGTTTCACTTGAGTGCTTAATCGCTGATTCGTAAATATAATCACTTATCCCGGAGTTGACATCCGCAGAGATTTTCATCCGCAGATAATCGGTGACTTGGCCCGCTTCTTCAATGTTATCGCTATTAATTCCTTGTGTATTGGTATACTTGGATACTTGAGCTTCATACACGATCATCGTGGAAGAAAAATGTGAACACGGGAGATGTTTTCATTCCCTCATGATGTGTATTCGGAGAGCTCTTGGTATTGGTGTACTTGGTTCTTGAACTTCATACACGATCATCGTGGATGAAAAATGTGAGCATGGGAGGTGTTTCCATTCCCTCATGATGTGTATTGGGAGAGTTCATGAGCATTATACAAAGAGACCGACTACATCAATTCAACTACTTGGGGAAGTGTTCTCTTGACACCTTTTGGAATGGATCGCCTGCACTTCAAATGGATATGGAATCGAGAAGATTATTTAAATGTGGGATGATACGTTGTTGTTCTATTGGATGATATAGCCTCGAACGAAGAATCACGGTGATTATTCTTAAAAGGAGCAATGGATCAATGATAATGGTGTGCTTTTTGTGCACTGCTAAAGCAAGCTTGAAATAGAGCTCGAATCTGCTCAACATAAGGATTTTCGGTTTGGGGAAGCGCAAAGTCTCTCTTTCTCAAAGGCTCATGTTCCATCTTCTATTCGGAGCCTTGGAAGCTTTGGTGGTGGAAGTTTAAGAGATGACTAATTCTATCTTCTACGACGTGCTGCTTGATATCCTTATCTCGGTACTCGTATCATCATCTTCTTATACTATATCATCTGTTCTATCCTTGTATATATTTATTCAAAAAAACAAAATACAAAAATATAAAACCAGCAAAACCAAATACAAAAATAGAAAACCTCAAAAGAAAATAGAAAATATAAAACCTTCAAAAATCCATAAAATCGAAAATTTCAAAATACCAAAATATGTTTTCCAAGACATGTCTTCAGTATCGATAACATCTATGGTCTTAGAAATGTCATTCAATAATGGCACGGGACCATAGATGAAGTTCGAGCGAAGGTGTAAATATTTCTTTTCCAAACATGTCTTAAAAATATGGCTTACTGCTTATTTCGATCAGAACCTGGGTTTCAAATGATGGCTTACGATTACTTCGACCGTGACCGCGCTTAAACCATGGCTTGCGCTTATTTTAGATCAGAACTGTGCTTAAACTATGGTTTGCTATTATTTCGATAGCAACCCGCTCTTCAAGGAAGGAAAGTGCTACGCTTAAACGATTTTCACAATTTTCGTTGCACTTATCCTAAAACTAATTGAGGAAAGTATGTCGAAGGATCGTTGCTCCTACACAAATGTTTTTCCGCCTAAAATTCTTCGAAAAATATTTGTTGTATTTCAAAATGGTGGTAAAATGAGTTGCTTGGAAAATCAATCGAATCGAGTTTTCAGATTAATTTGCAAACTCAATCAATGACTTCGCGCTTTTAAATTTTTCAAAATTGAGTCATTGATTGAGGGGAGAATGTTTTCAAATTTATATCATCTAACGGACTTTCTTAATTATCCTACGTGCTTATCCGAAAAATATAATTGCGTATGTTGAAGGACTAGGTTTCTAGGATATGATTGTTAGGTTTAGATGATTAGAGTTTGAGAAACACATTATTCCCATACCTTTCATGATCTGATTGATATGTTGGATTGACTTTTATTAGTCGATTCTTTGTTTGGGTGATGTCGACCACCATATATTTGTATGTGTGTTCACTAACATATGCGGTATATTGGTATATAAGAATGTTCCCGATCCGGATCCCACAAATGAACATGATTGGATGCCGCAAGGAAAGGGTAACGATATCTTGGGTTGACAAATGAAGAAACGGAGATTAATTGACTTCAATGGAGAGTTGGCATAAATGCAACGTAAGAGGTCTCACCGCATCGCAGATGGTTTTCTTCTAAGTTATTGAAGAAACAGAGCTTAATTTGACCTCGCTTGGCATTCAAATGCAACATAAGAAGAAGTCTCACCGCATCGCCAGACGGTTTTTCTTCCAAACCCTACAAAGAACAACATCGAAGCTTCTCAACCACCTAACGAATCTTTGTGCAGATACCATTTCTAAACAATTTTTGAGTAAATTGAAATAAATTGTTTTGAAAATGGAAAATGTTGTTTTGAAAATATATTGGACTAATTTTGAAAATCACCGGACTTCATGTTATCAAAACCTAAGTCACTCAATTATTGACTTGTCATGGATCGAGGGGAGAGTGATTTAAAATAAAATAATTTCAAACGATGTTTCTTCACAAAAGTTCCGTCTTGTACGATAATAAGTGGTGATCTAAAGATTTAATGTTATGTCATGGTATGATTTTTTCTTTAGAATCAAGGTCTTTCAAAATGAAATTTTTACATTCTTGTTTGATTGTGAAATTGTTTTGTTTTACTTAAAAGATCTCTTAAAACTATCATACCGACACTAACAATCTTTAATGTCTTAAAATGGTCCTTATCATCATCTTTCAAAATTGAATCTTGCCACGCCTTTCCCCAAATTTTTCTAAATGATTTAATCGCTTGGGATCACAACTCTCAAATGGTTTGATATTTCGATCGGGTAGAGATCGTGATTTAAATCTCTTATCTGCTTAAATGGAATTGGTTTTAGTTCTTTAAAGGCACTCCCGCCTCCATGTGCCAAACGATTTCATACACAATGCACATGTTGAGGAGGAGGATTTATCCAAAACCGGATGAGTATTTAAACAAGGCCACATTTTCTCCCATGGTTTTAAACCTAATTAAATCACTGGGATCCAAAATCTCAAAGGGTTTGATATTTTGATCGGGGAGAATTTGTGATTTAATTATGAAATTTGATAAAGGTGATCGCTTTGATTTAATTGTGCACGCTTCTCTCTCATATGTGCTAAAAGCTTTCAATCTCGAAGCATATATCGAGGGGAGCATTTTAAAGAAAAGAAACCATCAAGGTGCAAATGCTTTTATGTTTTAACATAAAGTACCTTGATTGAGTTTTAAATGGTTTCTTAATGGCTTGTGTGATCGTAAATGTGCTTCAAAGAACTCTTGCCTCTATGTGATAAAATGATTTCAAATATCCTATGCACATATTGAGGGGAGAATTTTACCATGAAAATCAAATGGCTTTTTCGTATGAAAATTGTGATCAAAGAAAATATTTCAAAGTCCTCTTGCCTCCTTGTGCTAAACAATTTCTAAATCATACGCACATGTTGAGGGGGAGGTTTTCTAAATGATCAAAACTATTAAGGTACAAAATGCTTTGATCTCGTATCACAAGTACCTTGATTGGTTTTCCAAATGATTTTTCAATTGGTTTCATGAAGGAAAGAACAATACCAAAAGACCGACCAATTTATTTTATGCATGGAGTTATAAGGATGGTTAGGTTAGGTATTTGTTCCCACGATCCGCCAGAACCGGAGGGATCTTCCTGGACAATCCACTAGATAGTGTAGAGTCCTTAGGAATATTGAAAAAGGAGAAAATGAGAAATGGGAAGAGTGCGGATCGAGGCGTAGCTAGTCTTGAATAAACCCAACAAAGTTTTAGTTATGAAGTCTCGGTAAGCATCAGGGGTTGAAGAATGAAAAGAAATGAATATGAAAAGGGTGAAAAGAAATAGCCCTCCAATAATTCAACCATTAGGGGCGTAAACCGGGTTCAATACATATGCTACTTGTTGTTACTAAGGTAACACTAGTATTGAAGACAAGACGTCATGGACCCAAAGGACGATCGCACTAAACTTCCCAAGCCACCAAGTTCCTCTTAAAGGGCTTGTTTCATTCTCACGGGAACCGACATTATCTATCGACTTTCTCTTAGAGATTGTTGATATTGAAGAAGGAGACCTCTCCCAGTCTCCGACACAGAACCAAATGTGCACTATTGAGTCTAGAGCCAAGAGATCATCCACAATATCTCGTTAGGACACTAAATTCTTGAAGACTTGCTTTTCACACAATGTGGAAAGTAAGTACATATTAAGAGTCCCACGATTATCCTTGTGGTATTGCGGAACATCCGAGTGATATGAAAATATTCACGATGAAGATGGAAATCCTTATAGAGCCAACATCAAACAAGCTCTTGGTGGGTGACATATGAGATCTTCTTGTAAGATCAAACTTGTGACAACCGGATAGAAACAATGGGCGATTCGGTCTTGAATCAACCTTGGTCCAGAATGGAATTGACGAATACTTTTGGAAAACCGCTCGATGTGCAAATCTTCTTTTCTCTAGCACGTCGAATGTGTACTTATGTTTTCAAAATTCAAAAGTATCTCCGATTGAAAAATACTTTTAGAAAACCGCTCGATGTGCGAATCTCTTCTTTTCACTAGCACGTCGAATGTGTACTCATTCTCTAATACAAAAGTATTTTGTTTGAAAATTGATTTTCTCATAAAACCTTCGTTGTATTGCAAAACTCTTTATTCAAGCAATACGCGATTGTTTTTCAAATCATTTTCATCAATCGCTGAATCTCAATTTGTCGGTTCACGACTCCGTGTTGTCTTCTTTGAGACGCCCGGTTTGAGAACAAATGCGAAACCTCGTCAAGGTGATTCTTAGGAATCCCACCGATCACAGGCGATTTGTATCGATCAACGGGAACCGTGGGCCGTGTACCTCAATTCAACGAAAGTGATCAAAGACACTTTTGTGTGCTTTATTGCTAATCGTCGATGCGGTACACCCGACGATTGCACCGATCGAATTGAGGAGTCAATCCAAAGCCGCATGTTCACAAGCAACCACACTTAATTGAAGAAATCATGACCGGTGCATATCTACATAACCTCGTTACGATATTTTTATACTATGCTTCGCTACGCCGCAAATATCATGAACCGAAGAAGGCTTCCGCTACTCGATGGAAAGATGTCATGATCCAAATGTGTGAGCATGTCGGTCCAAAAGTCACAACTTCACATGATGGCAACACAATAAAGGGTGATCCGAGAGATTTAATGCGGCCGATGATCTCAAAGAAAGCTCAAGATCATCAAAGATGTGGATCGAAGAAAGGCCTCCACCGAAAGTACAAAATATGCGGACTATGAAGAGTCACCGCTAAGCACAAAGATTGTTGAAATGAAGAATTGAAGTCTACGAGCTCAAGAACAAAGACAAGAATAGAATGCTAGGATTCAAATGTAAAACATGGGGTGACCTCCTTGGGGAGATTGTTAGAATTAGAAAATTCCATAGTGAAGAGTCGGTCACCCCAAATATTATCTAGCATAAGTTAGCTCGTAGACTTGTCGTTATTTACGTTGTTTAAGTAGTTTATTAGTTAGTTTATAGCGTAGAATAGTATAGTGCAACACCGTGGAGGAAGGACGGGTCTTTACCCACTGTATCCCTGATCCACAGGCCGATAGGAGGTCGTGTATGTGTAAGTATAAATACCCCTTCCATCCATGGAAGGGGTGGTGCTTCTCATAATCTAATATTCCATACTTTGTGTAAACCTCTAGCAAGAACACCCTCTCTCTCTACTAACTCTCTAACTATGGCAAACATGTATTTTGATCATCAAAGACCACCCGAATCATCAACACAATAAAAATAATGATCCTACATATTTATTTTAAACAAGTAACGGCAACAAATTAATAATGGGGCCCGGTTTTTTTTTGGCAAAGTCACCTAGGTGAGTCATTCACCTTAAACCTTCTTGAAATGATTGGCTCGTGCGTGAGTCGTGTTAATGGCAAGAGGGTCGCACGTCAGTTTGGCTTAAGGTGAGTGAATCACCTCTCGTTGCCGACTAGCCTAAGTTCGCCCCGTCAATAAACTATATGTTGTTTTACTTGTATTTTTAAACAACAATCTTAAAAGAAACTATTTTAAAGAGAACTATCTATACTCTCTTATAATGCATCAATATCCCCAACCAAAACCCAACACTCTATTTTTAAGATTCAGCCATCCTAACCTACGACCAAACCTAAATTTACACACACCAAACCAATATACAATCCTAAAAATTACCAAACCAACCATCCTATTTACTTCCTTTTAAAATTTTTTATTTAAAAGACACACACTTACAACACTCTCATCTCACTCTAAAAAAAACACACACTCATCTCCCAACCAAACCCCTCCACAAAATACACAACAAAAAAACACTCTCATTCTACTCTCCACAAAATACACACAAACCCTACTCCTCCCGCCACCCAACTGCCACGCCACCACCTCATCACACGACCACCTCCTCACAAGAAGAACCAACGACGCCCATCCAACCACCCACCATCACGCTTTTTGGTACTTTTTTTATACATCTATTTTTGGTCTTAAAAAATAGATGCTTTATTTTTGGATCTAAGTTTCATGCGTTTTTTTGGTTTAAAAAAATAGGTCTATTTTTTTAAGATGAGTAATTTTTTTAATAAAGATGTTATTTTTCTTATATTTCTAATTTTTTTATAGATCTAATGATTTTATTTGTAAATCTATTGATTTTATTTTTAGATATAACTTTTTTTTTAAGATTCGTAATTTTTTTCTCATTTTTCTCTTAAGATCCATTTTTTTTTTATAAATTTAAAGATCCGTAACTTTTTAAATTTTTTTTATAGATCCGAATTTTTTTAGTAGATCTATTGTTTTTTTTTGTAGATCTATAGATTTATTTTGTAGAGATAATGTTCTCTTTTGTAGATCTAATTTTTATTTTTTAAGATTCGTAATTTTTTTTTGATATATCTATTTTTTTTAAAGATTCGTCATTTTTTTCATTTTTCTTTAAAGATACGTTTTTTCTAAAGATCCGTAACTTTTTTTTTTATTTATTTTTATTTTTTTTTATAGATCCGAATATTTTAAGTAGATCTAAAGTTTTTTTGGTAGATCTTAATATTTTTTCCGTAGATCAAATTTTGTTTTAAGATCCGTATTTTTTTTGATAGATCTATTTTTTTTAAAGATTCGTATTTTTTTAAGTTTTTGTTTTAAAATCTGATTTTTTTTTTTTTTTTAAAAGTCCGTAAGTTTTTAATTTTTTTTAAAAGATCCGAAATTTTTTTATATCTATTTTTTTTAAATCCGCATTTTTTTAATTACTCTTTTTTTTTTAAAGATCCGAAAGTTTTTAGCAATTTATTTCTACAAGTATTGAGTCTTTTTTAGCAATTTATTTTTATAAATTTGATACCGTTTTATTTTTTTATTTATGATTTTTATTCGAGTGTTTTTATAAATATGATTATTTGATTTTTTTTATTTATTAAATCTCATATTTTTTTATTTATAAAAATAGGATGTTTTCATATAAATTTAAGAGTAAATTACACCGTTCGTCCTTGTGGTTTGCGTTGACCGCAGGAGTTCGTCCTTTAACAAAAAAAGTTGCACCGTCCATCCTTAAGTGGCAAACGTTATGCGCCATTAGTCCCTCCCTCTAACGGAGCCCACTAACGTCGTTAAGTCTTGTTAACCCGAGGGTATAATCGCCATTTCAACACCATAAGGACGAACGTGCAAGGACGAATGTAGTTTACACTTTTGTCCGCTTTCACGCTTAACCGCATTTTTTTTTTCGCCGTCCGCTTTCACGCTTATTTACGCCGCGTCTGCTTTCTTACGTTTTCGTCCATTTTTATGTTTTCACCGCTTTTTCGCTTTACTCCGCTTTTTACGTTTCGTCCGTTTTCATCCGCTTTTAAACGCTTTTGTCCGCTTTAGCACGTTTTCCCATTTTTCTTACGCTTTACTCGCTTTTTACGCCGCCTTTTACGCTTTCATCCATTTTCTTACGTTTTTGTCCGCTTTTCACGATTTACTCGCTTTTTACGTTTTGTCGCTTTTTTTTTCGCTCATTTTCTTACATTTTGTCTATTTTTACGCCGTCCGCTTTCTTACGCCGTTTGTTTTCACGCTTTACTCGTTTTTTACGCCATCGCAATTTTTACGCCGTCCGCTTTTCTTACGTTTCGTCCGTTTTCTTACTTTTAAGTCCGTTTATTACGCCGTCCGCTTTCACGTTTGTTTACGTTTTCGTCTTTTTTTTACGCTTTACTCCATTTTTTTTTTATGTTTTCATCCGTTTTTTTACGCTTTACTCCGTTTTTTACGTTTTCGTCCGTTTTCTTACGTTTTCATCCGTTTTATTACGTTTTCTTCTGTCTTTTTACGATTTCGTCCGTTTTCTTACGTTTTAGTCATTTTTACGTTTTAGTCGTTTTCTTACATTTTCATCGCTTTCTTCGTTTTACTACATTTTTACGTTTTCATTGTTTTTATGTTTCGCCGTTTCTTACGCTATCGTGTTTGAACGTAAAAACCGACGAAAACGTAAAAACGGACGAAAACGTAAAAAAAGATGAAAACGAAAAATGTAATAATAAACGTAAGAAAAATGAAGAAAACATAAAAACGGACGAAACGTAAAGCGAATGAAAACGAAAAATGAAAAAACGTAAGAAAACGGACGAAAACGTAAAAAAACAGACGAAAACGTAATAAAACGGATAAAAACGTAAGAAAACGGACAAAAACGTAAAAAAACATAGTAAATCGTAAAAAAACGGATGAAAAAAAAAATGGACGAAAACGTAAATAAACGTAAAAAATCGAGTTAAAAGTAAGAAAACGGACGAAAACGTAAAAAAACGGATGAAAACGTAACAAAATAGACGAAAACGTAAGAAAATGAACGAAAATGTAAAAAAACTGACGAAAACGTAAAAAAACCGAGTAAATCGAAGAAAATGCATAAAAACGTAAGAAATGGACGAAAACGTAAGAAATGGATGAAGACGTAAAAAGACGAAACGTAAAAAACGAGTAAAACGTAAGAAAATGGAAGAAAACGATAAAAACGACGAAAACGTAAAAACGGAGTAAAGCGAAAAAACGGATGGAAAGATAAAAAATGGACGAAAACGTAAAGAAAATGATTTAAAACTAAATAAACGTAAGAAAACGGACGAAAATTTAAAAAACGAGTTAAAAGTAAGAAAACGGACAAAAACGTAAGAAAAAGGACGAAAACGTAAGAAAACGGACGAAAACGTAAAAAAACGGACAAAAAGTGTAAACTACACCGTTCGTCCTTGCACCGCTCGTCCCATGGTGTTGAAATGACGATTATACCCTCGTGTTAACAAGACTTAACGACTGCTAGTGGGCTGCTAGAGGGAGGGACTAATGGCGATAACGTTTGCCACTTAAGGATGGACGGTGCAAATTTTTTGATCAAAAGACGAACTTCTGCGGTCAACGCAAACCACAAGGACGAACGGTGTAATTTACTCTAAATTTAATTTTTTGGAATTTTCTTCACACATATATTGTTTTTTTAGTTTTATTTTATAACACAAATAAAATATAACCTACTCATAGATGAATGCTTGTGCTTATGTCATCGCTGGAAATTAGATGATGTTGCCAAGGATGCGTGGTTATTTTTTAGTATCTATTTTGTTGCATTTTTTAGTTAATTTTTTTAGATTTCAAGCTTTTTACTTACTCTTTTGGACCCAACATTTTGAGGCTTATGATACCTAACCGGATGCTTTTGACGCCAATGATAGTTATATGGGTTTTGAACATGAAAATAATGATTATGATTATAATGCTTGGGCTTTCAAGATTCAATCACAAAAAATAGTCTTTACATGAGTTTCTTGTGTATTTGGGCTGTCTTTAAAATAACTAAAATGGTGTTCATGTTTTTGATAATTGAGTTTGCACTGAAAGTACTTTTACATGAGTTCATTGTTTGGGATGGGTTGGTCGATAATTTGAAAATAGAAATGTAGATTTTCATGTAAAATTTGAAGGGCTCGAGGCAGTTAGGCAGTCAATAGTGGAATCTTTGACTATTCATATCTAATGTTAAAATATCAAAAATGCTTTCCCAATTTTCAAGACCGACTTTGAAATAGGGATACACTATTCCTACGTGGTCAACCCTTCGTCCCCATTTTTCCAAGACAACACGCTTTTGTCGGTTCTGTTTCGTATTTACAGCTTTTAAGCGTTTGATTTATTAAACTTTATATTTACATTTCGCATTTTCGGGTTTATAACTTTTGATGTAAACAAAATTATAAAATAAAAAAATAATAAAAAAAAATAAAAAAAAAAACCAAAAAATAGCCCCATATGAATAAAAACATAACACCAGATTAATAACTCAACCTTTGAAATATTGCTTTATACCGATTTTCATAATTTGTTTCTTTTATATAATCACGCTTATATGTATGTCCAACCATCTGAGAACTACAACTACTAACACGATAACCGGATATCGGACTATCAAATAGACACATGGGGACACGACGCATAACACACAAGTCGGATGCATAATAAATAGCCATACATGCAACTAACATACAAATGTGCCAAACAACTTAGACATGACAATTCTATTTGCAACTTCAACAACCTAATATTTGTATCTAAAATGAAAAATGAGCCAAACAATTTAGACATGACAATTCTATTTGCAACTACATGTGATCGGCCGAAAACCGGATCGACCGCCAGACCGGACCGACCGAAACCGAAGTTCGCCAAAGCCAAGATCGAGACCGGACCGACTTGGTCGGTCCGGTCTCGCCCGGCGGTCCGGCCTTTGCTTCGGTCGGTCCGATCCAAACGCCCAATTGGTTGCTGGTTTGTTTTGTCCGACCGACCGACGGACGGACCGACCGAGGACCGATTGCCAAAAGCCGAGACCGCGGACGGGACCGAATGTGGTCGGTCCGGTCTCGGTCCGTCGGTCCGTCGGTCCTCTCGTCGGTCCGGTCCGGTCGGTCTGTTGCTCACCCTTATTTGCAACTACAACTACTTAATATTTGTATGTAAAACAAAAAAATGAGATGAAATGTAACTACACATTGATAAAAGAGAAGAATTGCCGATAATTCAAAAACGAGGTTTATTTTAAAGTTTTGGGTGGAAAAAGATTTGTAAATTTTAACTTTCATTGTTACAGGAAGATATCAACGTGTAAACATTTGTTGTGACATTCTATCGAATAAAATGTCAAAGTAGACGGATTGTAAATGTCATTTTAATTATTCCTCCGTCTCAAAATTATTGTCATAAGACAAAAATTTCAAAGTTTAATAAAAGTGAGACCCTTATAAATCTCAACTACTCAAATAGAATTTTCCTCCACTAATTTTTTTTCTCTTACTTAAAATAAAAAGTGCACAATTATTTTGAGACATAAAAAAAATATGGACTATAATTTTGAGACGAAGAGAGTACTAAATACTAGAGTTTCAAGTGAAAAGTGATAGAAAAATATTAAATGTTATAAACACTGCCACCAAACATGTTTAAACTGACACATAAACTATTAGGCTAGACTCAGAGTGATCCGGGTCGTCCCTTGCCACATCAGCTTTTTCTCTCCGATGACCAGACACGACCAAGTTACCTTGACCAATGTTGGTTTTCTTTTTTTTTTCTTTTTTTTAATATCAAATGGGACATATTTTTTGTGTGTATACTATCGGTCGAATTTGAGACCGATAGTTTGGTTTTTTGATGTTCGACCGATATGTGACCAAAATGTCAAACTCGACTCGACCGACTAAAATGTCGGTCACCCATATTGACCTGATATTTTGTTTCCCACTGTGTTTTGCCATAGAAGTTGCTGCCATGCGTTGCTACCTTAAAGTGACCTCTTAGCGACACAAATAAACAAATATGCGCTCACATATTAAGACACATAAATATTTTCGAACGTTATACACCGCCGCTGTTAGGCGCGGGTACTCGGCTAGTACAAATAAAAACATACTTTAAACGTCTATTCTTAATTTGCAAGTCAATGTTGCAAACTCTAGCTTGTACGTACATGGTGAGTTGCATACTGGTCACATACTTGCATCTAGTCAATTTTTGTTTTTTTTTGGCACCATATATAATTTGCCTTGGGAGTCACACATAACATTTGATGTCATACCATGCTACCTTCCATACAAGTTTCTATTCTATTTTATATAGTATTATAGTTTTGGTGTTGGATTTGTTCACGTCTTGTTGTGTATATATAGTCACGACAAACAAAGCACTGAACACACACATACTAGCACAGTACAATTATCTATCACAAAATTATAATCTTTCCAAAAATAGAAACAAATCCCATTAATAATCTGTAGTAAAAATGGAGGTACATGAAGAAGTAGATATTCTCATAGTTGGTGCCGGATTAGCTGGTCTCACCACTGCTTTAGCTCTTCACAGGTACTAGTATTTCTTTTGAGCTTCAGTCATTTGTACAGTTGTACCTCAAAATTGTATCTACTTGTAGTTTACAACTGATTGCTCTAGATTAGCTTAATTATTTTTTGGCTTTCAAGTTTAATAAAGGGTGCTATGGATAACACACCACTGATAACATTTTTAAAAAAATACTACTCTACCACACATCACTTTCTTCTTACTTCGTAAAAGGTGAATGGGCCCACTGACCAACTATCAATACTCATTTCCACCACCCTTCCTTCTCATTTTCTATTTTGTTCATTCTCCAAAAAACATACATTACTCAGTTACATATACAAGATAAGATTGAAAGGAGATCAAAAATACCTCAAGAAAATATCAATTGGTTGTAACTCTGTGTACTGATGTGGAGACACATATATAAACTAAACAGTATATAAACTAACAGGCTTCTTTAAGGTATCCATATACTGTCAATAAACTAAACAGATCGATCACCACCAACTCCGGCAACCACCGCCATCAGCCACCACTTCCAGCCGCTGCTCACCACCGCTGCGTCGCTCACACCGCCACAACTACTAAACACCACAAACCCACCACGAAAAACCATACCCACTCAAACAATTCTTTTCTCAGTTTATAACTCAAAATAACTATACCCATAAACCCGTCGTCAGCCACCACCAACACTTATCCTTCTTTTTTTTTCCAGATCTGAACTACCACTAACACTTCTTCTTTTTACACAGATCCACGTGTGTATATGTGGGTCAAGATTATTATGTGAAGTGTTAAATTTGTTTCCCAGATCAACGTTGGTTGCATTGATTGAAGAGAGAGGTTTGAAAAAATAATAATTTGGATAAAAACAGAACTAGAGTTTTTCTTTTTTAATTTTTTGTGTTTATTGATAGTAATTTAATTTAGTGAATGTAAAAAGCAAAGAAGTCACACTAACAAATATAGAAAAAGACAGGATGGTGTGCCATTCTTAATAAAATGGTGTGGCAACACAACTAGCCTTAATAAAAATTAGAAAAACTCAAAATTCATTTTTTCCGGTTTAGAAGCTTATCTAGCTGAGCTAACGTCTTATTTAAGAACATAAGCTCAACTTGATCATAAGTCGAAGCAATTGATAAAATTAGATATTCCCATTTTTCCCTCAAGTACTATGTTTTGTATATTTTTTGAAGGCTGGGCTTGAAGAGTTTGGTGCTGGAATCATCGGAAAGTTTGAGAATTACTGGATTTGCCCTAACATTATGGACTAATGCTTGGAAGGCATTAGATGCTGTAGGCATTGGGGATTCACTTAGACAAAAATCCACACAAATGAAAGGGTAATTAAGTTAGTCATTTAATGGATTACAGATTTGAATGGTTATTCTAGTAATTTTGAAGTTTTTGGAGTTTGAAGTCAGGGTTGTTTGATGCAGATTCAAGATTGCATCTCCGGACAGTGGTCTTTTTGTTTCAGAGCAGGCACTCGATAAAGATGGAAAATTGTGAGTCGATTTTTAATATATACCAGTATGATAAAATATATTAGATTTCTTCATATTGTTTCGTAAAATAATGCAAGAAGATATTTGATTAAAGGTAACACAATAATGGAGTAGTTGTTAGTAGTTTGCAATTAAAATTACTTAGGTTGATAATTAAGTAGTTACAAAATTTTGACTCTAGTGAGGGGTATGAAAGCCGATGTGTCAAGCGAAAGGATTTACTAGAGGCACTAGTAAAGGAGCTGCCACCTGGGACCATTAGATACTCTTCAAAGGTTGCAACCGTTGATGAACTTGACTGGTTCAAACTTGTGCATCTAGCCGATGGCTCCATTCTCAAAACTAAGGTAGTTAGTTCAATGGTTCTAGTTTGGTGAACAATTTAGGTACATTTCTAATATGACTTATATTGATATAGGTGCTGATAGGGTGTGATGGGGTTAACTCAGTAGTTGCAAAATGGTTAGGTTTAGACCCACCCGTAAGTGTTGAGAGAGCGGCTATTCGTGGTTTGGTGGAGTTTCCAAATGGCTCTGGTTTTGATCCTATGTTTCACGTCAACTTTGGAGGCGGCACTCGCTTTGGTTTTCTTCCGGTTGATGACAAGAGCGTGTATTGGTTTTGCACGCTCAGCCCGTCTCAAATTCCAACATGTAAGCCATTTGAATTCTACGAGTACTAGATTTGAATATTTAATTCAAAGGTTATTCAAGATACATTATTTTACTTAAGCATATTGCTTTGATCTTAATAGATGAAGAAGATTGGCAAGAGAACCCGTCTAAAATGAAGCAATTTGTATTGAGTCGCATAAATAAAATGCCTCAAGAAGCACAAGATGTGGTGGAAAGAACATTGCTAAGTAGCATATCTTATGCAACATTGAAGTTTAGATTACCCTGGAATGTTTTATTGGGCAACATTGTGAAAGACAATGTTTGTGTAGCCGGGGACGCCCTTCATCCCATGACACCCGACATTGGCCAAGGCGGATGTTCTTCATTAGAAGACTCGGTTGTTCTAGGAAGGTGTCTTGGGGAGGCTTTTTTAAATAGATCGAATGAAGAAAATGATGAATTTGAGAGGATTAAAAAGGGTTTAAAGAAATATGGAAAGGAAAGAAGATGGAGAAGCTTTAGTATTATTAGTGTTGCATATTGTGTGGGGTTTATACAAGAAAGCAAGGGATTTTTGATGAGTTACTTGAGAAAAGTATGGTTTTCTAGCTATACGAGTAGTGCTTTCCTTAAGATGGCTGATTTTGATTGTGGTCATCTTGTTTCCTAATGCGAAAAAAAGGCAAAATGGATCAGCGATGTTTGAGAATCGCAGACAATGGTCAGATTGACGTTTAAGTTGTGTAAAATGTTGCTTGTAAACTATTTGAATTCATGACCTTTAGGTATATATAAGGGTTTAAACAAGGTTACGATAGTGATAAAAGGCAAGTGTATGATGCTGGTTTCACAATCGTGAAGATATTTTCAAGTTATAGCGTATTGTCTTGATGTTATAAAATCAGTATACCTTGATTTTAAGAAAAGTTGTTATATAATAAGTCCTTTTGTTGTCATCTTGCTTGGAGCTTTTATGTGAGAAGTGGCCACAATTTTGAGCAAGTGATTTGTATTTTATTATTATTATTATTCTTATTTTTTTTTTATCAAGTTTGATTTTGTGTGTAGATAAACTAGATGAGCCACATACATATATCTTGTGAAAATTACTGGGAAGGCCCTGCAGAGGCCTCTGTGTCCTGCAGAGGACCTCTTTTTTTGCTATATCAAAAAAGGCCACCCATTTCGCCTCTAACCCATGAGAAATCTTAAAGCGACACGTGTCGCTACCTCTTAAATTAACGTGCATGCAATTAAAAAAAAAAAAAAAAGCATCTCACATATATTTTGTAGCGAAATATGACATAGTGGGGACACCGGCTGACACAAAGTTGAAAAAACAACCATTTCAAATATACTTGATAGCGAAATGGTCTCTCTACATCTAGGGAAGGAGCAAAATTGAACCTGCAACTATTTTTGAAATGACTATTCGATCTTTACTATCCGAATTATTAGAGTTTGATTCAATGTTTGATTTTCATTTCGAGTTATTGCTGTTACAAGGTTTTGGAACCTAATAGATTTTGTGCAATATGTACATATGACTGGTTCAAAAAGGAAAAATATCAAGCAACCTATGCAGAGTCAATTCAATTTGTTGGAAATTTTAACGAATGGGAGTATCCAACCCATATACATCCTCTTACTCCTCCAACAATGGACAACCCTCACCTGTGTCGTCCAGAAAACACAGATCAGATACTATCTCAAGGAGAAGAGCCAAGAACTATACATCAGAGCAGTGCAAACAAGCGGGCATAACCGTCGAATTGCAAAAATCATTTGTCCCGGATCCACCTAACCGCAAGGGTAAACAAAAGCAAAGGGAATTTCCAATTAATGAGCAACAAGACATCGCACCTTTTATGACCAACATCACCCGCTCGATCAAACTTTTATGAAACAATCAATTCTCATGGCAACCATTCGCCAAAACACATACACTAATCACCATTTTGGCAACCATATGGTGACAACACATACCACACAAACCAATACGCTTCACAAACTTACCACCACAACCCATACCCATCTCAACAATATGTTTGAAACACACACACATCACAAACATATGATCAACATAACACACAACAAGATTTCAACCTATCTCAAAGAAACCAAACGCAACCACTTGAAAATGATCTTCAATACCGGGTCTCAAGTGTATCAACAATACACTTCCCAAAGAACACAACTCTCAACATCTAGATGATCAACAAATGCGTGATTCAAATAGTTGGTTTAATCGGTTTGGTTTTTAATAAGGTAGAAGTCAGATGTGACTAGTTAACAACTAGTAGTATGTTTTGTTTTTTCGTGCATCATGCTTTTCATTCTCAATTATCCAAGTGATGTCTCATTCTGCATACATGTATTTGAATTTTACAAGTGATGTTTGTATTGAATAGACATTATTTGAGCATGTGTTTTGTGTAAAAATAGTTTAAAGTAACAAATTTACAAGTATATAAGGCAATAATAACATAACGTTTTTTATAATGACAATATCTGATACATTTTGTTTTTCTGTGACATCTCTAACTTTATACACCATCAAAAACACAAAAATAAGTTCATTACATTTTTATAACAAAAATTAAATTACATTTTTATAACAAAATATTTTTGTAGCAAAATATTGGTATCATCGTGTACAAAATAAAATTATGTCAAAAATTATGGCAAAATATTGGTAGCAAAATACTGCTGGGGCCCATGTTCTGAGCAGGTGACCCCATTTGTCGGATTTCGCCACTACTTTTATGTGAAATGCTTGTTTCTCTTTCTTTGTGTCAGCTTGTGGCCCCACGTACTGTCCCAACAATGTCAGATTTCGCTACAAAATATATGTGAGATGTTTTTTTTTTTTTTTTTTTTTAATTACGCACGTTAATTTAAGGGGGTAGCGACACGTGTCCTTTAAGCATTTTTCCACCAGTTGGTAGTGAAATGGGTGGTCTTTTTTGATATAGCAAAAAAATAGGTCCTCTGTAGGACACAGTGATCTCTGCAAGGCCTTCCAAGTAATTTATCCTATATCTTTGATGAAATATCTTTCTGCACAACAAAGTCCACTACAAAGTTACATCAAAATAGTGACACATGGTCTTCAAATTTCGAAAGTCTTGGTGATCGTTAGATCACATTTTTACGGTTGGTATTCGTGCTGTTTTTGGACTAATATCTTCAAGTTGTTGATAAAACATAGTATATGATTTTTTATGTAGTAACTTCATTTGTTAATATGATTAATTTCAACTAACACGTTCCAAAATTATATATATATATTTTTGAACGGGACAATTAAAGATTTCTTACCGCCATTCATTTTAACTTCTCAAAGTTTCTGTGATCTCCTGAAATTAAATCTTCTCCTTATCCAAACACCCATCAATGATTTAATCTTCTCCTTATTGGTCTGTAATTAATCATAAACTACAAACAGTGACCCAACAGTAAGTTAGTGGACTGTGTGCCACTTTCTGATTGGCCAAAGTGTGATGCCTCTTTTTCTGTTCACGTCCGTTTTCCCGTAATAACCCCGTAATACAAACCAAAGCGTCATTAACCATTTAGGCTAGATAAATTCCACCGCCATTCATTTTAACTTCTCAAAGTTTCTGTGATCTCCTAGAAAATTCGATAGCCTTATTCTTCACCAAAAAAAAGACACCAATTTCATCATCAAAACCAAAAACACACACACGACAACACAAATCCAAACACCCATCAATGATTTGAAATTTTGAATGCCGGAATAAACTGCCATGCTTCAACAAACCAGTTATATGATGATGAAGGTTATTGTTGCAAAGAAAATCGCAAAAAATCAATTGGTGAAACAGGAATTATTTCGAAGATTGTAGATCTTGGAACCACCAATTTGTAATTGTCAGGTAGGCACTAACCCTAATATTTATCCAATTATTGTTTATGATTTTGGGGTCATTTAGAAATATATAGATAGTTCTTTACTTTTAATGTGCAATTTGGGTTTTTGATTTTAGGTTGTAAACCAGTGATGAAGCTAATCATGTTGTTTGAAAGACGCATTTTAACAAGTCGGTAGCATAAACAAGGTATTGATTTAATCTGCCGATAAGATGGATAAGAAGAATAAGGCTATGGAATTCTCAATGGGTTTTCTTTATAACAAAAATAGTATATGTGTCTGCTTATTTGCTCAGGGTCAACAAGCCTCCTCTTCCTAACAACAAAAGAGTCTGTCCAAAGAGTTTAAAACATTCTGTTAGTTTAAAGGGCTGTGAATATAAGTATTTGTTATAAGGTTACAATGAAATGATGGAATCATATCTTCAATACAAGACCATTTGCTTGAAATACACTTTTTGAATTGGCTATGACTTAAGAGTAATGATTAGTGTTAATGAAACTCCTCTAATTTCTTTTTGGAGTTTTGATTATTGTAGGTAGTGAGCAGCGGAGATTACACAGCTTCTTATCACAGAGCAGCAGTAAATAAATAGAAATACATGTTTTCAATAGTCAAGTTTTTTATCCAGGCAAAAACCTTGGTGGAAATATCACAATTTAGGTACGTAGCACTTGAGTTACATATATATTCCGGGAAATTTGAGTAACTAACATGGGAAACAAATAAACTCATAAGATTTATTAGCTATTGTTGATAAGGTTATGTTTGATAAACAAGGATTCAAATAAGTACATTTCTTTTGTCTGCTCAATGAAACAATACAATATTGTTTATATTGTTCAACAAATAAAACAAATGAACATAAGCCTGATATACATTGTGTGGTCAGTAAGGTAGTGTAGATTGTTATTTTTATGGCAATCGATTTTAAATTGGTCCATGAACATGCAGAAACAGAAACGCGTGCCCTTGGAAGATCTTGCTGGAGAATTCAAACTACGGACTCAGGTGCTCATTGCTCATATTTCTTCATTCTTGGTTGTTTTATCCTGCTTTTCAAAATCTATGTTTGGATACAAGTAATTAAGTTATTTCGGAACACATGTATAAACATTTTACTTGCATTGAATCTGAATATATAATTCGGTACTAGATCTATGGTTGCTATATTTTATATTGAAACATCACTGGAGAATCTCAATATAAAATCGTATCTCGATATAAGACTGTTTGAAGTTTATGGACAGGGTGTTCTTTGAGCTTATGTTTAATGAGTAGTTTATGATTTATGATAAATATGCTTTTAGAAGGTCATATTGAGTGTTTAGATTAGCTTATGGTAAAAAGGGGCATAATCTAGCTAGAATGTTTCATCATTTTCCCATTCTCACACAACACCCACAACGTCCATCCTTCCACAAATCCAAAACCATCGACAAAAAGCTTAAAGATTTGGTACCCTTCAACACAAAGAAACAAACAAAACCCCTTTTAATTTCCATCTTCAATGAAGAAAATACAATGGTTTTGTGGGTAAATCAAATTAATTATATATGTTTATGTTTTTTTCGTGGTAACTAGAAGGTTTATGAAAGACGCAACAACAATAATTCAACAACAAAATTGTTAATCATTTATTTCTCTGCTCACGTTCCAGCCACCGTCGACGGGTTCGGGTGATCCGGCGATCTTGGATCAGGTACTAATCAAACTTTATCTTACATCAAGTTTGATTTCTTTTTGTTATTTATTATTATTTTTTTATTTATTTATTTTTTGTAAAAGATGGATTGATTGATATCAGATTATATATTTTTAGAATAGGTAGATTTTCATTTTTTTTTTAAATCTGTAATAATAATAATTACAAAAGTATTTAGATGTTTAAACATTTGAAAAAAATCAGTTAGTTAAAACATAAAATGTTGTCTTACGAAAAACTGTTCATGTGAAATTCTTTTATCGCCGATAGTTCATGGTAGTCTGAATGAGGGGGTGTTTTGTTAGTGCTTATATAAACATGTGCGCTTATTGGTTTATAGATTTTTGTGCTTTTATAGGCTGCTTTGGATACATAAGTTCATTTGAGCATGAGTTTTTTGTATATGCGAAAAATCGTGCTTTGGATACTTAAATTAAGTATTAGAGTTACAAACTCATGCTATTTTGGCCATCAGTTCATTCTGCCTTATTCTTAGTTTTTGATTTTGTTCTGGTTGAACTTTAGTTTATCAGGGAAAAAGTCATGGTTTGCTTGACGTGATTGTGCTTTTTGTTAGGTTTATTTTTTTTGGGTCATTGGTTTATCGCAGCATCAAATGTATTTCTGCGTTTTTGTTTTAGGAAAGCACAAATGTTGCTACTTTCAAGAGTTCTTCTGCTTCTAAAAAGGTTGCAGTGGAAGCTTTTATTAGTTTTAGTTCCTGTACTAGCAAAAAGCCGAAAATTGTGTTTGTAAATTGTTAAGAGATTCCAGTCAATGCAAGGTTGACAGGTAACAAATTAGAAAAATAAATAGTTTGATATTGCGACATATATCTCACAACTATTTGAGTAATTGCTGAAAGTTTATAAAAATGGCCTCTTCAGTAACAAAAGATATAGAGAGTTGATATGTGAAAATATTAAAGGCATTTGGAATATGGATTATGTGATGTGGGTGGGCACGCTTGAATATAAATGCACAAATATTTAGAATCTATTTTAGTTATGTTTTTCTTTTTAGATGGGTGATCAAAAAGACAAAAACCTGACCACAAACGTTGGCATAGATCTAAAGTCATGACTGAGAAAAGACCACTGATACAAATGGACAACTCCAATCCAGGAAAAGAAGTTGCATCCGAAACTGCTGCAACAATGGCTTCTACAGCTACCAGTGAGTTGATATTATTTTTCTTCTCTTTTACTTTCCTTGCTAATAAGCATTTTTTAATTAGAGGGTGTTTGGTATTGCTTTCGCTTATAAGTCTTACTTATGTGAGTGGGGGACTTCATATATCTTTTTTATGTTGTCTTTTAACAACCTTTTACATTGTCTTTCCCAGCTTCGTATGCTGCTTTTAAGTAGCTTCCATATGCTGTTTGGACATCAAAGAAAAAGGGTGTTTGGACCCAGATTTATAGCTTCATACGCTGTTTTTAAACATCTTTTTATGCTGTTTTTAACAACTTCGTATAATATTTTTTAATAGCTTTTATTTGCTGTTTGAATTTGAAAAGTAACCAATGTTTTTCTAATATATGTTTTTTATGATTTGCCTTATAATAACCACCTAAGCTTCAAAAAGATCAATGCAAGTTAATTATGAGGAGTGCTAACTCACCATATCCTATCAAAGCCATCTACACATGACGAGTTATAAGATTGACTCTTATTCATTTTAATTCATTTTAAATACCAATAGTTATCATGTTCATATTGGAAACGTCTAATCAATCTTTATCAAATAATGCAGTTGCTTTATATTGAACAAGACAATGGTGGGTGCTATAACTGACATTAGAGGTATCACCTTTTTTCTATTTCTTTAAAGGTTTCGAATAGTTTACAAACACAGAATATGTCTTATATGTTAACCGCAAAATCTCGAACTAGATCACGCAATCTTATTTCATGTTTTGATAACCAGAATACCTACGGAAATATCGACGACTTTAAGAAAGTGGAAATAGAATTTTAAGCACTCATTGGCTTTAAACTGCGACATTTTATTAAAATGCTTATATAGCTGTTTAGGATTTCTTATTAGTGTAAGTGCTTATAGGGTTTTTTTCAAGATTGCTTATTTAGACTGCTTTTGGGGGGCGTTTTGGAATTACTTATTGGCATAACTACTGAAGAAATTAGTCAAACGATGATACTGGAATGTGATGAACTTAGTGAACCTTTTATTGATCTCTTTACCAGTATATCCACCATGATAGTCGATCTTCAGGTTTTCTTTTTACTTGATTTTAACGAGGTGGTTATGTTGAGGGGCATTTGGATTATCTATTTTCTCCGGTTTATGGGATTAATTTAATTTGGAAAAGCTCACTTTTTTGTCTTATGAGCTTATGGCTTTACTTGATAAGCTCATAAGCCGGAAATAATGAACTTAGATGCTTTTCCAAATTCAGTTTAGCCAACAAAGTAGGCTAATTTAGGCGGCCCTAAGTAAGGGAACATATTATGATTGTTTATACGTTTTTATTTATTTATTTATTTATTTTTTTATTATTTTTATTTTCTATTTTATTTTATTTTATCTTATTTTTGTCTGCAGGGAATAAATAGTCTATCAATATCGTCGGCCATGTGGCCTTTTGAACAAAACAGTTAGCCAATCCAGTATCAAGAATCAGGTGCTCAGTAGAACTAACCATGTGCGTTATTCACTTATGTAGTTAATCATATACGTAAATAGATTCCACCATTGGAACAAATTTCACCATTGGGTGGGTTGTGTACACACTTCATGAAGCAATTGCAGAACAATAAGTTGTATTTAACGACATTTGCATATCAGATTCAGGTTGAACCGGATCAGTTTTGTGATCTTACAAATCTTCTGGATACAGGAGTATTGAATGATGTTGGTGACTTTGTAGGGCTAAAAAGCTGAAGCTACGTCATCAAGCTCGGGTTGAGCAGATGCATAAGCAAATAAGTTCACTGCCTTAGCTTCTTCCGCAGCTGCTGTATCAACAGACATGAACAAGAACTATGTTGTAGTGCCTGGTGTTGTGACTGGTCTTCAGGCTCTTTGATGGTACTATAAGTCAAATAATAATAGTTGTGGCCTTGGACAAAATTGTTACAATGGTGATCAAACAATGTTTTTTTGTTTATGGATATTGATATCTTAAGCTTTTAGCAACTCAAAACCAAAACTGTTTCTAATCAATTTGGACTCTTGACGGATATGAACTATGTTGGTTGCAATACTTTTATCAGAAATGCTAATTGCATATATGATTTATAAAGAAATTGGTCTTAGTGTGAAGATGTGAAGATAACGAGTATCTTTACAACTTTTTGCTACATGATAATTCTTTGTAAATACTTATAGAATATAGTTTTACATTCCTTACGTTGTTCGCCACTTTGTAATGCTTTGCAAGTGATCACAAATTGAATGGTGTTACCGTTTAACTTTAAAATGGAAGGTTCCCTGCAGCAACGCGCAGGTTAACCTGCTAGTTTAAAACATATCTCAACACTATAACATGCTCCAGGTTGCTGTTTCATCTCTTCTTACACACGGTCGAAAACGTCATTCTGTGATCTCCTTGTATAATCTCGTTAACTTTTTGTGGCATTTTAGATTTAGGTTGATTAACTTTTTTTTTTTTTTTTTTTTTTTGAAAAAGGTGAAATATTATTAATCACAAAAGAGAACATAAGGATCCAAAACAAACATGGACATACCCCATGCTTGTACAATAGACACTTATGACTTACAAATTAGCTGGTATAAATACGGTGTGGGATGAATTGGATAATGATGTTCATAAGATGGCTAAGGATGTTGTCTTGGGTTTGTGGGAGGCTTTCAGGGTTGAACATAAGGCTAAATCTAATAACTCTATACCTGCTTCTGAGTCTCCTATTGTCCAATCTATGGACATTAATACTAATGCTACATGCTATGCTGGAGCTACAGAGCCTAGAGGTGATACTATTTTTCGTCCCTTGGTTGCCGAACCTGTATTTGAAGGTGTTAACATCTCTATTCCCCGTAAAGTGGTTGAAAAAGTTAGTTCTCGTTTAGAACATACTTTATATGGCTATTTTATGGGAAAGAGGATGGCGCTTCCAGTTGTTGAATACTATGCTAGGAATAATCGGGCAAAACATGGCCTAAAAAGGATTATGATGAATTCAAAAGGCTTCTTTTCTTCAAATTTGATACATTGGTCGGTGTGGAAGCCGTTTTGGAAGGTGGTCCTTGGATGATACGCAACTCTCCAATTATTCTCAAGAAATGGTCTATGGATACTTGTTTGCGTAAAGAAGAATTGACTAGCATTCCGGTATGGGTTAAATCGATGATGTTCCTCTTCAAGTTTTGAAGAGGATGGTATTAGTTTGATTGCTACTTTTCTTGGTAAACCTGTTATGCTTGATTCGTACACGACCTCTATGTGTAAGGAATCGTGGGGTAGAAGTAGTTTTGCTAGATGTCTTGTTGAGGTCAATTCTGATGCTGATCTCGTGGAGGTTGTTACTATTGGTTTTCCTTCACTTTCAGGGGAGGGTTTTACTAAAGAGACTATCCGTGTTGAATATGAATGGAGGCCACCCAGATGTGGTATATGCAAAATATTTGGTCATATTCATGATCAATGTCCAAAAAAGGTGGTGAGTTCTCCTGTTTTATCCAATTCACAAGTTGTAACTCCTACTGTGGTTCTGAACAATGATGGATTCCAAAAGGTGGGTAAGAAAAAGAGATCGAAGAAGGGTAAAGCCAAGTCTACGAATGGTAATCAGTTTGTTGGTCCATCTGTTACTCAGAATGTCAGATATGCGCCGAAGGCGGCACCTAGTGAATCTACTAAGGGAGCAAATACTATGGGTAATGCACCCACATCGTCGTCTATGTTGAAGTCTACTCGCCTACCTCTCGTGATGGTAATATTACTACATCTAATTCAGATCTTTGCTTTGGTGAACGATGAAGATGAAGATGAAGAACATGGTACACATGTAAATAAAGAATCGGCTAACCCAATTACGGTGAAAGTTCATCTTTCACGGTAGTCAATGGTTAGCTAGGTTGCTTTGTTTCTTGGTTAAGTTCTTATGGCTTGTCATAAGTTCTAGTTTTTGTTATTTTAAGCAACTTAGTTGTCTACCTTGTTATGTATGCTTTATCGCCTATGTAACGGGCTGAGATATGGGACTTCACCCATATCCTTTGTACTTAACTGTTTTTTGGAGTAATACATTTACCGGGTCGTTTTGACCTTTTACCCAAAAAAAATTAGCTTGACTAGAATACAAGCATTCCATGCTACATATACTTCCTTAGATACAAGTATAAACTCAACAATACAGACTATACTCCTATACATTCAAGTTGCTTTTTTTTAGTTCTTCTTAACTGCACATTCTATAAGGCTTCAACTTCCCTGACATTATCAGTTTCCTTCACAATAAAACTCATGATTCTTCCTTTAATACTATCCATGATACTCTGTACAAGCCCTTCAACTGTTCTAGCATTGTTCATGAATATTCTGGTGTTCCTTTCCTGCCATGTAAAATAAACTGTAGCACCTAGAATCAACCTCCTAATAATACTTCGTATGCTTCTATTAGCTTTTAGCTTGGAGAATTCATCAATGATTGTTTGCCAAGTGAAAGAAAACTGTTTACCAGCAACCTTTTGCATCTCTGTCCAAACACTTTTAGTGTAGTTACATTGGAAAATAGATGCTCATGAGACTCTTGGGTAGCTTTGCAGAACACACATTTCATATAATCATTTGGTCTCCATGTTGCAATTCTATCTTGTGTCATGAGTCTACTCTGAATTACCATCCAAAGAACAAAAGAATGTTTTGGTATACTTTGTGAGAACCAAACCACATCCTTCCATAGCACTTTATTACCATTCCCACACATATCTGTCTATACCTATTTTGTTGCAAAATCAATTTTCTTTCTAGAATTAGTCACCCACATAGCTTTGTCACGAATGTCATTTTGTAGAATAGGGACTTGGATGCTGTTTAGAATAGAAAATTTTACTGACCACTCCTCAGGCCAACTCCAATTACCACTATTGATTATATTAGTCACAAGACTTTTATCCTATCTCGAATAAACAAGATACTTAAACGAGCGTGAGACCCGAAGGAAATAAACATGTCATACATAAGAATTGGAATCCTAACTTAGACTATACACAAACTCGAAATGATACATACTACGAGTAAATACCAAATGACAATTGATGTGACAACTCGCAATTTCAAGTCATTTCTCAAAAACAATTCATGCTTCACCATTTCATCATTTATCGTAAACTAGGTTTACGTGTTCCAAATTCGCGTAACCTTAATGGTTTAGCGGCGAATTCATGATCATATCATCACGGACATTTCATATAGACTAAGTTTAGTCTACATTTCGTTAACATCATTTGCATCATGTTAGTTCATTCATGATTTTACATTTCACCTTAAACGCGTAAATTTTATATTAAATAAACGTTAACGCGTAAGTTATTATTTTGAACATTTAATCCAATACTTCCAAAAATTATCTCGACATATTTTTATACTTACATTTAGTTTATAAAAATAATATTTTGAGTTTACCTAGTGTTTTAAATTTATTTTGTATATAAATCGTTAAATTTATATTATTACGACGCTTTTCTTAAAAACTACACGATAATTATTAGTTCACTCAAATTTTGCAAGAAATGTATTTTTACAATTTTTATGATCTCATTATACTTTACTTTGATCCATTAAAGTTTATTTTTAGACAACACTATTCTAATTACACAAATGTATATACAATTGTACAAGTCATTCTTACATATACATTTTATTTACACACTTTACATTATATACAATATACTTGATAAAAAAAATTATTTTTGAGATACATCCCCCCCCCCCCAAAACCGGCCATGGGGGGGGTGTGTGCATTAATTAGTTTGTAACTTTTTTCTTCTTACAATTTGAGATTTATACACAATCTCACTTTACACTTCATTCATTCACATTCAACAATCATTCATAAGTTCAAGTCAATGTTTTCTTTCTCCTTTTTCCTTCTTCAAAACCGGCCAAAGGGGAAGCAAGAAGAAATCATCAAAGTTATTTTCAAGATCAAGTTTAAAACAATCTAGTTATACTCTTATTAAAGGTTTTGAAATAAAAACCTAGGGTGTTTAGGTTTAATCCTTGTTCTAATCACCTCATCAAAGTAACTAGTAAGCATATCACTTTCATTTTCATTTCATATTTATTTCTTCATTTTTGGGCAAGCATGCAAGACTTATTGTTATTTATACCATTTTTACATTGTTTTTAAGAGTTTGATATATATAAGTCATCCTATATTTATCCCTTGTTATATATTGGTCTTGATGATGTCTAGGAACCCATGACACCCTAAGAAGGTGTATGGTAGGATTAGAATAGCTTTGGAGTTGTTTTGAAGGGATTGGAATAGGTTTAGTACGAGAAAAACTCTTTTCGACAAGTATAAATAAGGGTCTGATCTTATTTTGTATTTCTGGAAAATCCGACAGTGACATGAATTTTGGCCTAGATATTTAGAAAATATACTTTAAAACGAATCCGTGGCCGCTTGAACGGATTAAAACGGAGCTATAACGAAGAAGTTATGAATTTTTCAAGTTTGACGACGAAATATACATTTTCTGAAAATTTCAGCAAACAAGTTTTCGTGTTGTACGAGTCAAAAACGAGTCCTAAGCTTTACAAATTATTTCGACTTATCAAAAATATATTAGTATACTTCGATACGAAGCTAAGGACGTATAATACGTAGAAAACGGATTTGTAACGACTAAAATATACACGTTTTCATAAAAATTTCCGTAACTTTCTTATTTAAGAAAAAACTATATTATTTATACGAGACAAGTGTTACGGTAAACAAAACGACCATATTGAAGGCTATTTTTAACGTTGACGTAGAACTTTTTGTAACGAGATGTCTTCTAATAAAAGTGAGATCACCAAGCATATTTTCCAAAACGACCAACCGTTTGTATAGCGGAGTTGTAATAAATTATTTACGGTTGCTTAAACTTTGCCGAAATTCACTTTTAAACTACATTTGGACAAAATCACCCTACTTAACCTATATTTTTCTTTATGAACGAGACCTCTAGGATAAAAACTTAAATGCCAAAACTTCGAGATTTTGATACAAGCTTTCCAAAACCGTTGAGTTCGTTTCCTAACGTTCGACGTACACCATTTTACGACTAGCTTTTCGAAGCCATTCTTGTCACTTTCATGAAATTTCCAACGACACTATTTTACGACGAAAAGTTGAAATTTCACAATAAATCATTAATAAACTATTGTAGGATGACATTTTGACGTAAATACTTGTAAAGTCATTTTAGAATGGTCAAGACGTCAAAAGAGTATTTTTCGACGATAAGTATTATTTTCAAAACTCGCAAATGGTATAAATAACATACGAAATGCATGCATAACATTACATCATAACTTATTACATATCATATCATTCATAATAGGTCAGTTTCGAGATTCACGCTACATTTCAGTGTACTCACTTTTGTCATCGCCTCATTTTACCAAGTGAGTCATAGCCCCACTTTTTCTCGTTTTAATTATTTATGAAACTCTTTGGGGGAGATGCATGCTCAATAATTTTTATTACATTCATGACTATTTGCAAATTATATGTTTATCCGAACTGAAGGTTTAGTCATGCGAAATAACCGTATTGCCATAATTAGAATTTCCATATCATAATCATTGGACTGATGGTCTTGGTATAATCATTGAACCGATGGTCTTGGTATAATCGGTGAACTAATGGTCTTGTAGAATCGGTGAACTAATGGTCTTGGTAGAATCATTGAACTAATGGTCTTGGTACAATCTCGAACTAATGGTCATGGAACAATTTGAAACCGTCTTTAATTATGTGTTATATTAAGTAACTGTGGATACATTAAGTTATGCACTATTTTGTGAATTCATTTGACATCATGCGCTTGAACATAAACTATATCACATTTTGGCAATGGGTTGTGAACACACAGTTGCAAGTTTTGTATGGGCGGAACTTGGGCCGAGTGGATTTACAATGCCTTTCTTGCATAAACGATTTTGAAAGGCTTTACATTTCAACACAAATCCTATGAACTCACTCAACCTTTGTGTTGACACTTTTTAGCATGTTTTATCTCAGGTACCTAAGGCATTCACTTCATGGCATGCATTTGGACACATTATAGAGTCGCGGTGACGACGCGTCTCACTTGAGTTTTACGTACTTTAAAACATCGTTTGAATTGTAAAAAACTTATTTCCGCACAAGTTGATTTTCTTTTGGGACCTATACTTTGTAAACTCTGATTGTTTTATTAAATCAAACGATGTGTTTTCCAAACGACACTTTAGGTCGTTCAATATATCTCAGAATCGTGATGCTATGACAACAATCCCTGTGAATTCCATTCCATTGCAAAAACAGGTAATTTGGGGGTGTGACAATTGAGATGTAGATGGGTTGACCACGAAAAGCATTACGAGAAAAAATCCAAATTAGCACAACCATGGAATCAACCTGGGACCACGAATGCACTCACACTTATTATATAAGAACAGTAACCAAAAAGATCCATGTCCATCCAAATTTAGGAGAATCAGAGCCAAGATAATTGCAATTGTTATTTGGGAGAATTGTTTATATACATCTCTTCAAAGGTGAATAATTGCAATCTTTGGTACAAAATTTTGATACACATTATAAATGATTTTATGATCTTTAGATATATATGCAATTTTGTATATTTGGAGAAATACACACACACACACACACACACACACACACACACACACACATATATATATATATATATATATATATATATATATATATATATATATATATATATATATATATATTTTATATATATATATATATATATATATATATATATATATATATATATATATATAGGGAAGGGATTACATTTTAAGTGCAAATAATATCACAAAACATTCAAAAAAAAAAAAAATCAAAAAATCAAAAAAATAAAAAAGAAAGAGGACAACAATTTATTAAGAATCATGAAAAAAATTCGGAAAAAAAAATCATTTTCATGGTTAAAAGGTATAATGATATTATGAATTTTGTTAATATCACCGTAATTATCAAACTTTCTTAATATCACTACTAACTAAGGCTAGCAGAATTACACTAAGGCTGAAGTAGTTTCACCAAGGCTAATGATGGTTTCTAAACAAGCGGTGATATTAAGTTTTTTCTAATATCAAAGTAACTTTTAAGTAAAATTGTTAATATCACGATTACTTTTTACATGTTTTCTTAATATCCAAGTTAATTTTTTAATATCATCGTAACTTTTCTTAATATCGTAATAAAAAGCGGTGATATTAAGTAAAATTATTAATATCACAAGGGACTCATAATATCGTTAATATCACGTCAATAACTCAAAAAAAAAAAAAAAAAAAAAAAAAAAAAAAGCTCGGAAAAATCAAAAATTAAAAATGAAAGAAGATATGATAGTAAGGATCATTGAAAAGGAAAAAAATTAAAAATCGTTTACATGGTTAATTGGTCAGTGAAGATAGCGCGGATCTTGATTTTTTTACAAAAAGTCAAGATCTGATCTGAAATGGGCGGTCCAGATCAATCCGTACATCCGCACGAATTAAAAAAATCCGCACTTGATCCTCGTTGAAAACTCAAGAAATTTTAAGATTTCATTATTTCAATCAGTTTCTTAGTTGGTTAATCTATAATTTGTTTATTGTCAATTTTATTTCGGCATAGCACTAAACATATATTCTTTTCTTAACCCATTAAAAAAAAGGATCACACAATATATATAATGTTGTTTAGTGAAGTAACATGAGTGGGATAAAACCTTGATGCTTAACCGAGAGTGTCTTTTTTAAGAGGTTCCAACTTCCAAGTCGAAAAAAAAAAGCTCTTTAAATAACCCAAGTCGTAGATTAATTACTAAGATTGAGAAGGTTTTGTTGGGTAAACAAATAGACCCGACCAACCCTTAATCCACATCCCAAACTTATTCAGCAATAAGAAATTCTACATAAATCAGAATACACGATCAGCCCAATGAATTGACTATATTCTGGGCCATTTCTAACGGGATTACTCTACTTGAAATTAAATGATTGAGGCCCATTGTTAGAGCTACATGCCTACATATGTCTTGAATTGTACACAGCTAGTTTATTTCCATATGCTAACACAGTAGTTAATTTATACATTTAAAACAAATATGTTTTTGACATAAGAATCAAATCAACAATTCATTTCTTCTTACATTTCATCGAACCAAACACTTCCAAAGAGTAACTATAAGGGACTTAGTTCCATCTCAGATTATTCATTTATGGCCCATACAACAAATACAAGAAGTTGCACGACACATTGCAATTGCTATTAGTTCTCCTTTAGGCTGGTGAGCGTTGCAGGTCTTAATGCACGCAACATCTGTGCAAGCTCGTGGATAAAAATCATAAACATACGACCTTATATGAGCACCTACATGTTTGACAGCACTAATATTGTAAAAACATTTGATAGAGAAAACAAAGCAAAAAATTATAAATGATTTGGTTGATTTTATACGTATAATATGTCTTTTCAACATTTTAATATATATGAATGAACTAAAAGAGAATAGAAATTAACAAAATGGAACATGCATGTAAAATATAGTACCGATATTTTGGCATACTTCTTCACCGTTAGCGACAACTCTGTTTGTGAAAATGGTTAATAACATGCAAATGAAAACAAAACACATGGTATTTTTCTCCATCGTGAACTTATATTTTTTAAGATCGAGTAATAAAGATGTCGATAAATTTATGTTGTCACCTTTGAACTTGAAAACTTAGTATTTATAAAGACTTTTTATTCTTGTTAGTATTAAAAAGCATTTAATTATTACACGAAAAATTAATTCTACACATTTCTTAAAATAAAAAGTTGTTTCAAGTCATTTAATTTATTCAGTGCCTTTATAAAACTACATTTGATGAGGAATGTACGTTATTGTAATTAAACGTTTAAAGAAGGAGAGTTGATACTCACACCAAAAAATAAAAAAAAATGATTCACACATCACAATATTACATAACTATTGCACAAGTTACAACATGATATATGCATGATTATGATGTCGAAATCTTTTTTTTTTTTTTTTGAGTATCAACCCCTTAAAGAAATATCTATTCCCTATAAAGGGCTAGTCTGTACTCAAGAAGAACCATTTAAATGATCACTTGTTACTTCTTATCTGCGTCAATGATCACTTAGGCCAGTTCAGCGCGCGCATATTTAATCGAAACAAAAACTTGACCTTGTGGAGACTATTGTCATATGTAACTTGGATAAAAAGATGGATTTACTATTGTACTTCAATGACCATCTTCGTAGTTAAATGCAATTATTATAGATGTGCAGGGTTCATAAACTGTAGAAAAATCCCCTAGGAGTGATCAACACTGTTTATACGAAATAATAGTTCCTAGTGATAAATTGTACAATATCTTATATCTGAACCTATTTTAGCTAACTTTTTTTAACCTATTGTATTTTTAAACTTTTGAATTTCGACTTATATGTGTATTTGTGACTATTTTACTCTTGTCTCTTTTAAACAACTTATTAACAACGAGGGGTATAATGATCATTGCACATAAACAAAATACATGTAAAAGTCAAAATTTAAAAGTTTAATTTTATAATAAAAAAATATGTTAAAATGAGTCGCTTATTAATTCAAATCACTTTGAGAGGTGGGTTTATCTAGAATGTCTAACTTATGTAAATCTATAATAATATGATAACTCCCTCCCTCCCCGTAATGCGTTTTAGAAGGAAAATTGTGTCAATAAAACCCGAAAAACATGAACATAATTAATTTCATCGATTTCCTTTGTTTCAAAAGAAGAAAAACTAAGTATAGAATATGAGTTTACAAAAAAACATTGAGAAAATTTGTTCAAGAAAACGAGCATGTGCAGCCGCCAATGCGGACAACAACGTCCCTGATGATGTTTTGTGGAACATATTTATCCGGTTACCCGCAAAACAGGTTGCTCAGATGAGGTGCGTCTCTAAACCCTGGAATGCTCTCTTATCTCAACAGTCTTTCGTCAAATTCCATCTTGATCATCGTTCAATTCGCCGCATGAACGATGATGAAATTCTGTTGGTATTCAAAGATGGATATTTTGACTTTTGTCACCCATTCTTAACACACCCTCTCGATCTTCCATTATCCAACTCCCTAAGCTCCTTAATAGTACACCATCATGTGGTTCGTCTATTTTTATTGGTTCCATTAACGGTTTAATATCTTTGCTGATTATCATGGCATTCACATATGGAACCCATCTCTCTCAGCCTTAACTCCCCTCCCATCATATACTAATACTACTATTGGCGATGACATGCTTTTCAGGTTCGGGTTTGATCCCCTAAATGATGATTATAAGGTGGTCAAAATTTCCTTAACTCTTGATGAACATTTAAATATAGTTCAAGGGTCGCTGGAAGTTGAGGTGTATAGTTTGAGAAAAGGTTTTTGGGAATTAGTTATTGGGTTTCCGTCCCACGTGTCAATGATTTGCAACAATGATGAAGTATGTGTAAATGGGCACGCGTATTGGCTTTGTTATGTTGATGCCAGGTTTATCGACAAACAATCGTTGCTTTTGATTTGGCTCATGAAACCTTTCGTGAGATATCACTTCCAAACTCTATGGAAGTTTATAAAGGGATTGATCGATTGAATGTTTTGGGAGTTTTCTCACAAAAGCTTTGTGTGATATCATGCATTGATAATGGTGATTGTGAGGTGTGGCTACTTATGGATCATGAATGGGTCAAACACCATGTATTACCACCCTTTGATGGTAAAATCATGCCAATTGGTTTCACACCAAATAATCTCTTCCTTTTTGGAATTGGTAGTCATCTTGCTTTGTACGATCCTGATGCAGCCGCTGTTAAATTATTTAATGGTATAATGAATACGCCACATAGCTTTACCAAAGTTGTTCTATACGTTGACAGTCTCATTTGGCCGCCAACTCTACGTGCCATTAATCACTGATGATAGCCAATAGTTGGATAAGGTAAATTTTAATCTTTGAATGGGTTAGCTTGTTTCATGCTTTGCTGATTATTTAATGTTGAATCAGTAGATACAATATATCCTGTTTTATTGGGACTGTTCTTTAGTCCTTTGAGACTGGGTTAGGTTAATGTCAAATATCCAATTTTTAGTGTGTTATTTCGATTTTGTCGATCTTTTGTTAGCATCAGGCACAGAAGATGCACTTGACGTTGCATTTCAACTTGTTTTGAGGTATTATGTATGCATGTAAGTTCTATCTTCTTTAAAATTGGGCATGTTAGTCCTTTTTTAAATTAAGCAGGTTTAGCTCTCCAAAAGAAATGGTTGTAGAGCCAATCAACCTCTCGAAAGTCCATCAAATATATTTGTTCGTTATGTTTTTGTTTTGTTTTTCATCTAGTTGCAACTTAAAAAATGTATTTTTTTTTGATACGGAGCGTGTATAAGAACATAAACAAAAACCATGTTTTTTTGGGTAACCATGATTTCCGACCTTTTGGCCGACTAATCCACAAGGTTTGAACCCACCGCTACACAAAGTTAAACCAAGTAAAGCCTCCTTTTTCAGGAGGTTGGCGTGGCCACTTCAACAAATACCATGCTTTATTGTGACTAAGTGAACATTATGGTTGACTAGATATGCTAATAGACATATGTGTGTTATGTGATCTAGATTTTCTCTTGGACTTATCTTCAGTGTATGATTTTGTAGGTTGTTCTTGTCGAGAGTAAGAAGTTATTCGAGTGCCTCGGTTGTTTTCGATGGAGAGTCTCTGCTTTAGACCTGTCACATTTGCTTTTCTTCTTCCTAGAAAGTTGCAGTATATTTAAATTTTATTATGATATGAAGAATTATTTGCTGTGATGCCAATGATTTTGCTCCCAATGGTTCTCAAATATAGGGAACAAGGGCGCACTTCATATCTCGTGGGCGACTTTTATGTGTTAAGATTATATATTACGCGTTTGATAATTACAATAATTTGATGTATCTCACCCATTTCAATTCCTTTTTTAAGTTTAATTTATTTCTCACACGACATGTTCATAATTAGATGAGTAAATCTCCAACCTATACAATAAGCTAATTACTCAAAATCAAGTCTAACATTTTTAGAAATTTATGTTTCCTATTTTCCAGAAACGTTTCTCGGCGTTTCAAGGCGTTTCGTGTTTCTGAAACGTTTCAGGTACGGAAAACGTCACCCCAATGGAGTTTCCGTGCAACATAGGTTTCAGTTTATATGACTTACGAACCACCCCGCTTCCAACGTCTCATTTAAGTTTAAAAGAAACCTTTAGCGCGTATCTATGCCTCATTTAATTAACTTTCACCCAAATGAATTAAAAAATTACATCACACCCAACGACCCGTTGTTTAATTCACATGAACCACGCCGCTCTTTAATGTACAAATGATCAGAAAATGGACGCTGTCAAATACTAACAAGAACAACGCCTGTTCTTCTTTGATACAGGCTGTGGATGCTCTGAGACACCAATGGGCTTATTCTTGCGAGAAAGCACAAAGGGAACTGAACTACAAGCCGAGAAGCTTGACTGAAGGTCTAGAAGAGGTTCTTCTTTGGTTGAAGAAAATGGACGCTGTCAAATACTAACAAGAACAATACTGAGATGTGATCTTCCTTATGGTAATAGTACCCGATTATGGACCAACAGTTTTCACTTCTTCACTTCAAATCTTATGTGAACTTTGTTTTATCTTTAGTTGGCTGGATGTGTTTGTGTGCCTTAGACCATGCTGGATTTGTAAGTGAGTACCCGTAATTGCTATTGCTTTTACGCTTTCAGATGTTTAAGTACGTAAGTTCATAACAAGTGTGATGCATTCTCGTAGTAAGATCTAGGAAATTGCAATAAAGATCATTGTTCTATAAGCAGAATTCTATCTGGGGCATTGCGACTTACTAGTATTTTCTTAGGTAAAGTATTGTAGCATTCTTCTACAAAATGTTTAAATGGGCAACTTGACATTAAAGGAAAACTTAACGATTGTACATAACATAAACGGTGACGACTGTATGTGATTATCTGTAACAACTGTATGGATGCCTACTTGATTCGTTCGACGTGTCTTACGGATTTGTTTGATATTTGACGCCCTTTCATTATGATTGACCTATGAGTTTTGATTAGTTGACAATCCACAATCCCATTATTTTAAACTTCGTACCAACACCATGTTAGTTCCGATTAGTACCTTATGACTAGATGAGAAAAGTTCCATACGGAACAAGTTTTATCTAAAGAAATGGTTAGATCTCAACCATCCATCCATTTGAATCCAACGGATTAGATTAATCTACATTTGAAACTAAAATTATACTAAAGGGGTCATTTTGTAATTTCACATTCTCATTATACTCAAAACGCAAAACGTGAAAACACACACACACGCTTCACTCACACTCACCCTCTCAACTTTTGGATCCCAGCCATCTTCAAACCCTAACCACCGCCAACCACCAAACCGCCTCAAACCACCCCAAAACCACCATGCAACCGTAAGTATTCATTTAAAATGGATATTCGAGAAGAGATTGCCCTATCTAAAGCGATTCGATGGCAAAAGCCGCTTCATCTAACGTTCCTAATGAAAGTAAGCTTGAAATTCATTTTTAATTATTTTTGATTAATTAACATCGATTGCTTATTTTTGATTGAATAGTTGTGGTGAAATTTGTGATGGATTAAAGTTTGTGTTATAGGAATCGATTATATTGCTTATTTTAGAGCTTAATTTGTGATTGAAGAGTTGTGGTAAATTTGTGATTGAAGAGTTGTGCATGAAATTTGTGATTAGATTGCTTATTTTAGAGCTTAATTTGTCGACTTATTTTAGAGTTTATGAGGAGAGCGCTAAGCGAGGGGTGTTATGAAGTTAATGCTATGTTTGGCGAAACTAGCACCGATTAGTGGTATTTGGTAAATATATGTATGCTTATTGAGACACGCGACTAGTCTTGCGTTTGCTAAATACATGTAATTAGTAGCTTGCGAGTAATGTAGAATATAAGCTCTTCTTTGAGTAGCGTGTCACTAGGTATATGTATGCATATTAAGACACTTGCGTTTGCTAAATATGTGTGATTAGTAGCTTGTAGAGTAATGCGAGCGTACATGCTTGGTATATATGTGTATGGGACTACCTAAGTTTTAAGGAAAAGTATAAGTTGAATGAGTAGATGATTGAGCGGGCGTGTTTGATTGTGTCTGAGTTCATCGTGTTCGATTGCGAGATACTTTAATTAGTAATGTAGAATGTATGTTGCTTGCTAGCGGTGTAATTAAGTTAGCTATTAGCGTTGATATGTGTGTGTATATGTATACTACGAAATATATGAATCTTATTGTAATTGATTCGTGACTCAAGAAAAATTAGTAATGTAGAATATACGCACTTGCTAAGTAGCGTGTCGATTAGGTATATGTATGCTTATTGAGACACGTGACAAGTCTAGCGTTTGCTAAATACGTGTAATTAGTAATGTAGAATGTACGTGCTTGCGTGTAAACTAATTAAGTTAGGTATATTATTGAGGACACGTGACAAGTCTAGCGTTTGGGCGGTTTGGTAAATACTTGTAATTAGTAGCTTGCGAGTAATGTAGAATATAAGCTCTTCTTGAGTGGCCCTGTCGATTAGGTATATGTATGCTTATTAAGACTCTCGTTTAGTAATGTAGAATATAAGCTCTTCTTTGAGTAAGCGTGTCACTAGGTATATGTATGCATATTAAGACACTTGCGTTTGCTAAATATGTGTGATTAGTAGCTTGTAGAGTAATATGTGTTGTAGCTTCGACTTCTATTGTGCCAGCTTGTTTATAAGGAGCATCTAATGTGCTAGCTGTTGACCAAACCATTGTTTATAAGGAGCTACTAAACCAGCTTGTTTAGTAGCTGAATGTGGAAGGTAATAATTCTGGTACAGAGGGAGTAACTAAATTGGCACTTTTTCAAATGAGACATAAATGAAATTAAAATGCAGATTAATGCAGATTATTTTATATCTAACTTTTTTTTTTAATTTTTTTTTATGTTAGGTGTTGTCACAGTTTCCCCACGTAAGAAGTGGTTACCAAAATCTGATATCCTTCAAGCTGCAAAGAGGCGTCGCATTGCTAAAAAGACAAGGTGCCACTGAAAAAGAAAGTGTTGGTTGAAAAAGACAAGGTGCCGGCTAAGAAGGTGTTGGAGAAGGCACCTGCTCAAAAGGAGAAGGTAAAGGTGATGTCAAAGAAGGATG
>CM040239.1:235316774-235623840 GCA_022545495.1 Chrysanthemum lavandulifolium | reverse complement strand
ACCATTGGAAAGAGCACGAAAAAACGAGTCCGACGGTATATTTATTTATTTTTACGGTCCATAAAACTCCGAAATTGATAGTAGCCAAAAATTAAAGCAACCTTTTAATAATAAAGAAAGAACTTTTAAGTTTTAGAAAGGGTTATGTATTAAATTTAGAGAATACACTTGATATGCTTAGCCCTTGGGTTGGGCAAAGCATTGCTTCCACACAAACAACAGGGTTCGAATCCCACCGAGCCAAAAAATGGTATATTTTACCAATGCCACGCACCACCTCATTGGCCCACGCTAAGAACCTGACCCGAACCCGTTTCCGACCCGACCCATTTACTGCACCGACCGACCCTTTGATACGTGGCACCACTCGTGTGGTGACACGGCATGTTGACCAAACGTTGACCACAGGACGAATTTGTAAATACATTTAAGGACTTTGGTTGCAATTTGTTCCTTGCCACAAGGACGATTACGAAATATAACGGAGATATATTTGCAACCGTTAGTCCTCATTAACCGATTTTACTAACGAGAGGGATGTATTTGTGCCAACTTTACTAATCGGAGTGATGATTTGTGTAAAGTTTAGCGATAATAATATGACGCAAGAAACCATGCGAATGTATTTTCTGACTTTACCTAATTTTAACAAACCTTTTTAACAAACCTTACTTTTTTTTTACAAACTTTACCTTTTCTTTTAAAATAACTTTAACTTTAAAAAAAAAACAAAAAACAAAACCGGTTTGATAAAGAGGTGCGCCAATCGCTTTTACCCAACCCCATTTATACCCGTTCTCTCTCTCACTCAAAGGATTTCCTCTCTCTCACTCAAACTATTTTCTCTCTCTTGTTAATACTCTCTCCTCTCTCACTAAAAAAATACCGGCGACTTAATATATTTCCGGCCAATATTCTGGCCACGCACCACCGGTAATTTTCACCTCATATACCAAACGATAGATCGGGAAAAGGTGATCATTTTAACATAGGGCATGCGCAGTATTTCTCACCGACGCGCCCTACATCTAAAGTTTTAGATTCGTGATGGTTCGTTTTTTGTGGTATTTTTTGGGGTGGCGCCATATCTCAGCATTTTTTGGGGTCATGATGGTTCCTTACATGATAAAAGGTTGATTAATTTTTTTGTGAATATCCGGTTAAAATTTTGTGTCAAAGTTCTTTATTGAGCTGTTTTGGACACAAAATTTTTGGCTCGTGGGTTTAAAAACTTGATAAAAGGTTGATTATTATTATTTTTTTAATCAAATTTATGAACCTGCAAGATTAAAAGTTACGTGTAGATGTAAAAGGTTCATAAATTTAAAAAAAAAAAAAAATGTTGATAACGTCGGTTTATAAATTTAATTAAAGGTTGATTAATATTTTTTTAAACAAAAATGTTGATACCGTGTGTTTATAAATGTTGATACCGTGGGTTTATATATGTTGTACTTGATAAAAGTTCGTTCATAAACTTGCAGGTTCATAAATTTGATTAAAGGCTGATTAATTTTTTTTAAAAGAAATATGTTGATACCGTGGGTTTATAAATGTTGTACTTGATAAAAGTTCGTTTATAAACTTGTTCATAAATTTAAAAAAAAAAAATGTTAGATACCGTGGGTTAATAAATTTGATTGAAGGGTTGATTAATTTTTTTTAAACAAAAATGTTGTACTGGTTTATAAATTTTTTTTTTAAAAAAAAATGTTGATACAGTGGGTTTATAAACTTGATTAAAGGAAATAAAAGAGTAAAAAAAACCCTACTTTTATAAAAGAATAAAAGAGTAAAAGTAAAAAAAAAAAATACCTGTTTGTAAATACTTGTTTTTATAAATATTTTTAAAAATACTTTGATTACATTGTATTAATTTTTCTTTATGTATAATAACTTAAAAAACGCTTTTTTTTTGTTATAAATGGTTTGACATGTGTGTGTGTTGTGGTGCTACGTATAAGTAAAACGCTGTTTTCTTTTAAAACGCTGCGTGTATATATCCGGTGCTACGTGTGTGGTTCTCGAATGGTTTACGCGTTTCTTTTGTTAACCGTGTATACCTTGTGTTGAAACCATGTGCGCACATGGTTTTCTCTGCTCTCGCTTCGTTGATATTCTCTCTTCGGCAAACTCACTATCTCTCTCTCTCACGGTGGTATTACAACTCTCTCTCTCTCTCTAAAAATTGTAGATCTAAAGATTTTAGATCTACAAACTTTGATCTAATAAGTGTTTACACTTGTTAGATATACGTTTCATTGTTTAGTTGTGGTGATGTTGTGATGTTGTGATGTTGTGCCCTTTTTTTTGATCTAAAACTTTTTTAGATCTAAAACTTTTTTAGATGCTTCTAAGTTATCTGATGTTGAAAATATTATGAGGTTTGTAAAAAAAAGTTTACTTTCTTGATTTTTTTAAAACATTTTAGATCTAAAACTTTTTTAGATCTAAAACTTTTGTTTTTTTTCGCGGTTTGCACAGGAGGACCCTTTGTTTTGTTTGTGGCAAGCCTCACGTAGCACCCCATGAAATCCCTGGCAGACACCTCAATTAAATCCTAGACATGGTAATGCATATTCATTCTTGGATGGTAAAGTGAGTTTAATTCACTTTGCAACTTTAATGTATAAAAAAACTTAGTGTTTTTGTATAAAAAAATTTCATTACTGGATGGTAAAGTGGCCATTCAAGGTCATTTTGCAACTTTAATGAAATAAAAAGGCAATGATGATTTTTTTTTAAAAATAAAACTTAAAAGAGTTTTACGAGGCAAAAGCGAATTTGCGACCAACATGAGCTATAAAGCTAATGTCTGAGCCTTTGATAAGTTGTTTACCTCTTCGTGTGTTAAATGGTGAACTATACATGGTGGACCCAGTGTCATTTTTGCTTGCGCAGCTTGTTGCTTATTCTTGTTTATTGTTGTTCCGGACCACTTCATTGCAGATTCTGGACCACTGATGATTGTTGTTGTTCCGACCACTTGTTGTTGGTTGATTGTTGTTGGTGTTGTTGCTTTCACCAGCGGATTATATGGTGCCCGCCAGATTATATTGTTGTTTGTGTTGTTGGTTGATTGTTGTTTGTGTTGTTGCTTCACCCGGATTATATTGTGCACCGCCTGGTGAGTTTCATGTGAACTTAGTACATTGCCTTTGAGAATCTTGTGAACTTTTGCAGTACCTGGTAACTTTTGAGAATCTTGTTCAAAACGTGTATAACTTGTGAAACATGTGAAGTTCATGTGAACTGGTAACTTGTGAGCAGTTTGAGACTTGTGCAGTTTGAGACTTGTGCAGTTTTGTTAGACTTGTGCAGTTTTGTGAGACTTGTGAACTGGTGACTTTGTGCAGTTGTGACTAAAACTTTTCCGAGGCGATGATGCTTTTTGAGCCTAAAAACTTTAAAAACTTTCCGAGGCGATGATGATAAAAACCGAATGGACGGTAAAGTGAGATCAAATCTCACTTTGCAACCTTCGGGTTTGAGCCTAAAAACTTTCCGAGGCGATGATGAAAACCGAATAGACGGCAAAGTGGGATAAAATCTCACTTTTGCAACCTTCGAACTGAGCCTCAAATATTTTCCAACTACGGTTTTTTGAAAAGTTTTAAAACTGAATTTATATCACAAAAAAACTTGTAAAACCAAAAAATAACTTGTAAAATTGTAAAACCAAAAAAAAGTTATAAAAGTGGTATAAGTTATAAAAAACTTGTAAAAAAAACATGTACAAAAAGTCGTTAAAAACTTGTAAAATAAGTGGTATAAGTGGTAAATAATAAGTTGTAAAAAAACTTGACTGAAATCAAAACCAATCATTACCAATGATTGAATACCCATGATTGCACGCGAAATCGGCGACTTGAAAGATGCAACCACCCCTACCAAGGGTGCTCGCAAAAGAGGACTCATTTTTTTTATGTCGATTATCATAGTGGTGCCGATAAAGTAAAAGAAGGATAGTATACTTGATGAAAAGATGTTGATTTGGTTGTTCTTATGCGGGTAGGGCCTACCCCTCGATCATTTGATACATCTATCTTGCATTTTGTGAGTTTATTATCCTGTGCGAGAAGTGATTCAATCACTTACTTTTCACCGCCACGCCGCTTTTTCTTCAATGACCTTCGAGACGATTGGGTGTCAAGAACGTGACCTACATTATAAAAAATATACCTCATAAAAATACCTTTTATAATAATTAACACACACACAAAACCAAAGTTTATTCGATCGCAGTAGCGACCCTCGGGGATTGATTTTGTGCCACAGTAAGGAGATTGGTGATGATCGATCGACTATAGTCGATCCACACTCGATCGAGCCTCTCTATTGGAGGCAGCCTCAGTTTATTGACTTGGCATTTTCAGGGTAGACTTCAGGTTGGTTTTGTTGTCCTTAGAAAAAAGAGTGCGTAAAGTGTCTCAATTTATAATCGATTTCGATTTAATGTCTTTCTTTTTTTTCTTCATTTAATGTCACTTAACTTATTTTTGATTACGATGTAAGACATATAGCATTTCTCGGTTATCTTATGTTGAAAATTACATGTTTAGCCCTATGGTTTATCCGATAACATTCGTAGTCTCTATTTCATTTTAATTACGCCAAAAAAATGTTTTCGTCCGCTTTTACGTTTCATACGTTTTGTCAATTTTACATCGTTAAAATTTAAAAAAATACATTTTTTTAAATTAATGTTTTAAAAAATTATTTTTTGAAAAAATAAACTTTTATAAAAACAATAAAATTTTTAATTTTTTAAAAAGAAAATTTTAAAAAAATTAAAGTTTAAAAAATTAAAAAGTTAAAATTTAAAAAGAAATTTTAAAAATTAAAATTTTAAAAATATATAAAATTTTAAACTTTAAAAAAAAATTAAAAATTAATTTTTTAAAAGATTAAAATTTTTAAAATTTTATTTTTTAAAAATACGGATAAAACTTTTAAAATTTTTTTAAAACTTTAAGTTTTTTAAAAATATTTTTTTAAATAAATTTAAAATTTTGTTGTTTTTTTTTAAAAATCATTTTTATTTTTTTTTTGAAATTTTAATTTCTTAAAAAGTTAACGATATAAAATTGACAAAACGATGAAAACCTATAAAACGGACGAAAATATTCGTCTCGCGTAATTAAAATGAAATAGGGACTACGAATGTTCTTGGGATAAACCATAGGACGAAACATGTAATTTTTTCATCATAAAATAACCGAGAAATCTATAGCTGCCTCATATCGTAATCAAAAATAAGTTGAGTAAATTAAATGAAGAAAAAAAAGAAGACATTAAATCGAAATCTGGTATAATTGGACACTTTTACGCATTGCCCTTAAAAAAATGATAATACGTAATTTGCTTCATTCAAAATATAAGTTGTTAATCTAAAATTGTACGCACCTTCAAGGCTTCAACTTCAAGCAATGTATGCATACAAGTAAAATGATCCATGCACGTTATTTTGAGGGGTGTTTTGTGTTGTGTGTGTGTAGGTAATAAAGAAGACTATGAATTGAATGAAGATGGATAGTCACATTTTTATTTATTTATTTATTTATTTTTATTTTTTTAAGTTTAGTCGTTCATGCTCTTTTACTCGCATCATTAGTCCTTTGCGTGTTATTTTGTATTTTAACTTTCATTGTAACTTTTATTTATAATATATCGTATTAAAATTTTATTGTAATGAAATGTGTCCATTTTTAAAGAAAATGAAAAAGGAAAAAAATAAATTGACCCACATGCGTCGATGACATGTTATACCCGCAGAAAGTGTGTATTGTTATAGTGTATATGTTGAGTTGGCGATAGTTAACACCCCTATAACACTAACTGCACCGCCTCTCTTGTATGTAATTAAGATTATCCAAAATAATAAGAATTTTAGCAAGAAAATGATTGGTGTGTTTAATAACCATGTTTACTTATGTATTTAACGAGGATTTCCGCCTGTGCGTCGCCGTAAAATGTGTGTATACAATCGTAGTGCACACGACTATAATGTTACGTGTATTATAAGCTTATATTTTTTTTCCAATGTAAGATCACATTTGCTGTATTAACTATATAAAAATAAAAGTAATAAACTTTAAATAGAATAGATAAGGTATATTGAAAAAATTATTAGGCACGTCCTAAAAAACTTAAGAAAGTAAAGGTCAAACTTAAAGACAATTGAGAAGTTACATTGCAGAAAGTAATTAGGAACGTCTTAACAACCTGAAAAAGTATACCTCTAAACATAAACACAGAATAACTTCCTACGAATCCAATCTTCAAGATATAATTTGGATAAACGACGATGATGATGATGATCAATAGGGTGAGTGCGATCTAATGAAAACACGTTCATCAAGAAGAAAACATATTTCAGATCAAATTCAAAGAAGTGACAGCGATGATGGTCACGGTTAATGTATTTATATTTTTAGAACGAAGGGAGGAAGTTCATTTTTCAAAAGAAGTTTAGATGTAGATTATCCAAAAGGCAAGATTGGTGATCAAATAGACTTGAGCAAATAAGGATGAGAAATAGAAGATGATGCGTTAAAAATATTCCAAAAGACTGTAAACATTGTTGGAATGCTATATGGGTTTTGCATATGTTAATACAAATATCGCCTACAACGTTATCTATAGTTTACGATGTTTTCTAAGTTTGTTAATGACAATTATATACTTAGATTACGTAATTTTATCGGGGTGAATTAACCTTTTTACCAAAAAAAAACTTAGATTACGTAAAATTTAAAATAGACAAGTTTTAAAGTATAGTTTCAAGCTTTCCTGACCCCACAATCTAAACGCTTGCATATTTAGAAATAAATACGTTATAGACTCCTTTTGTTAGAAGCATATCTATGGAACTCTCAAATCACTTAGATTTAATCTTGTATTTTTATCATACTTTTATGTATGATTTATCTTAATGGTTATGAACTTTAATATTTATGCACTAGAATGTGTTGTGGTTGTTTTACTTGTTTATTTTATTTTGGCTCTTAATTTTTGCCAACTATTAGAGATGTACTTAATATTTATCGGATTATACTAGTATACTAACTTGTTTTTTTAGTACGCTATCATAGCTCGATTCTTTAGTGCCCTTAAGAAGGGGAGCATACACTAAGAGGGAGTACTTGCATCGTCTTTTATTATCTTCACGTCAACGACACTCTTTTTGCTTCGAACAAAGGAAGAGAAATGGTTAAACTCATACTAAAAACTTGTTAACTAGAACTTTTAAATAAAACAAATTCATATTTTGTTATCGTCAAAAAGGGAAAGATTGGTAATACAAATAATGTCTAAAATTGTTATTTATATATTACGATTTCTCAACATTATGATAATAACAAAATCTAAAAACATTTGACACAATATCACTTAAGGTATGAATAATGAATACTCCCTCCGTCCCATAATAATTGTCCTCTTTGATTTTTTTTAGTCTTTCTTGTTCAACTTTGACCATTAATATTTTTATTTGTGTTATATAATACTTGATAAAAATTATATCAAATAAAAATACATTTAAAACCCAATCTATTCATATATTTTTTATCAAGTATTATATTACACAAATAAAAATATTTATAGTCAAAATTGAATAAAAAAGACTTAAAAAAGTCAAAGAGGACAATTATTATAAGACGGAGGTAGTATTAAACAAGGTTAGTAATGCTCAAAGAAATAATTTTCATGCACTTTACATCTTTACACATATTTTAATGTGAAGTAGACATTTTTACAAAAGAATTGTACAAATCATTTTTGTATATATGAAAAATGTTTTAATAAAATGAAAGTTTGAATTAGTCTTCCAAAGGGTAATCTTGAAAGATTATAGAAGATTATGGTGATATTTGCAAGTCACCACAAAAGAAAAAGAACTGGTTGTCCAGATCTGGATAGTTCTTTTAAATAGGGACTCCCCTTAATAATTAAGGGAACTGTGGAACCGTCTAGGCACATATATCTATTCTCTTGCCTATCAATAAAAGCTAATTTCTCACATTTCAAACCACTCTTTCTAGCCAAACTTTCCGCATACTTTCTTAATCTACATTTCTCTGATCATTATACTTGTATAACTTCATTTAATGTGATACAAACATCCATCCATTTAAAGTGCAAGTCAAGAACAAGTAATCGAGAAGATATGAAGTGTAATAGTGTAGTTCTAGCTTTCGTAACATTTATTTTCAGGCTTTCAGCTTTCAGTTTTCAAGAACACGTAATCGGTCCGGTTTTCAGTTTTCGGTTTATTCAAGTATTACCCGAACAATGAACACCCCTATCCTCACCTTTATTTTGGTTAACTAGGTCAAATAACACATTTGGTGAGGGCATGTGTTAGATTTTGGGGTAATAATCTGTGGCAAACATATCATTCTATCGATTCCTAATGGCTTTCAAGTTATGATCATTCGAGAGAGATTCTGCAGGGGTTATTCATGGACAAAGAATAAAAGGTTTAAAGTTCCAGAAGCTGGTTTCTGCTGAAGCATTATTCATTCTCGATGATGAGTCATTTATAGCCGTTAGAGGGTCTTAGTGTAACTTAATCCCTATTTAATAAGTCCCTTAATCTAGGGTTAGATACACTCGAGTGTGCGTCTTTTGTATCACTCTCTTCTTCTCTCGGATCATTTCACCGATCTTGTCTTGTCTTTACATTCATATGATTATTGTCTCATTGACATTAATCTAATCTTGTAACATTTGGATACTATTAATCTAAGTCGACTATTGCGACTTAGATCCGAATAAAGTTATATTGTTCATCTAGTGTTGCCTATACTTTCGTACATGGTATCGAGCTTGTGCTCATTGATTCTCTTTGGCAACAAAGGTGTGGTTTGGGGTTATTGTTATTGGCGTAATCACTGGTTATCTTACATTTACAATTTACCCTAGACTAAGTGAATCTAGGGTGATTGTGATTTGTTCTTCCATTGATATTTCTCCGTAAGTCTAAGTCTTATCTTCTCTTTAAACATCTGATGCTTAAGTCTCGTGGGTGCAAGCAGGTAGACTAACATCTTGATCGCCACCTTGAGTGGTACGAATACCGCTCCGGTTTACCCTAGTCCACAGGCTTGGTGCTTGTTGGTTCTTATTGCAAAGTCTTATTTACTTGTCTATTTACTCTTATTATTATATTTGTCTGAGATTCTCTATCTGTCTTATTATCTCTGTCTTATTGTTTGTATTATGGCTATTGGTGATGATAATGTTGGTGGTGGTTGTCACAATTCTCAATTTCCGGTCATTTTTCAAATTTATATTTTCATTAAACGTTTATTTTCCTATTAAATAAACGCTATCGCGTAAACATTTATTCTGTACAATTGACCCGACACTTCCAAAAATAATCCTAATATATGTTTATACTCATTTTAAGACAATAAAATTATATTATTAATTTACCGATGTTTTCAATTTATTTTGGATATAAATTGTTATATATAAATATTTATGATGGTCTTCGTAAATTCAAAACGATAAATATTTATTCACTCAATTCATGTAAGAAATATATTTTTATAATTTTTATGACCTCAATATATTTTATCTTGACCCGTGAAAAGTTATTTTTATCTAACGCTACCCTAAATGCTTAAATAAATATACAAGTTACTAATAATTCTTAACAAACTACACTTCTATTTATACATACAAGTAATTAATTACATCAAAACTTAACTAATCTTTTCTTTTTTCTTTCATACATGTCGACACCTTCTAGGTGAGTCAAACAAAATTTACTAAATATCTAAGCTAAATATCACATATCTTACACACACATTCATATCACAAAGGTGTAAAATTTGTTTCTCTCTTCTCTTCTCTCCAACACAACCGGCCACCACAAGGACCATCAAGGTGATCACCAAAATATTTTCAAGACAAGTATATTTCAATCTAGTTACACTCTTTGTATAGGTTTTGAAATAAAAACCTTGGGTGATTAGGATTAAACCTTTTGTTCTCATAAACCTCATCAAGTATTCTAGTAAGCATCTCATGTCCATTTTTCATCTTTCATATTCATTTCATATTCATTTCATCATATTTGAGCAAAACATGCAAGTCATATGATGTTGTACCACTTTTCATTGATTTTCAAGAGTTATGAATATATAAGTCATCCTATAATTACTCCTTGTTATATATTATTTTTGGACATGTCTAGGAACCCATGACACCCTAAGAAGGTGTATGGTAGGATTAGAATAGCTCCGGAGTTGTTTTGAATTGGTTAGAATAGGTTTTGCGCGAGAAAAACTCATTTCGACAACTATTATTAAGGGTCTGTCCATAATTTGAAAATCTGGAAAATCCGACAGTTTGCAAAATATTTTGGGCTAGATATTTAGAAAATACACTTTAAAACGCAGCGTGGCGCTTGAGCGGATTAAAGCGAGCTATCTTGAAGAAGTTATGAATTTTTCAAGTTTGACGACGAAAGATATTTGTGTATGAAAATTCAGCATGTAATCTCGACTTTTACGAGTCAAAAATGAGTCTTAAGCGTTATAAAATGTCGACTTATCAAAAATATATTAGTATATATTATCACGATTCGAGGACATATAAAGCGTAGAAAAGCGGACTTGTAACGATTAAATTACACGCGATTTAACAAAGTTGCCGTAACTTTATTATATAAGAAAACTAATATATTTCTATTAGACAAGTATTACGGCAAACAAGTGACCATGTTGAGGGTCGTTTTAACATTGACGTAGTACTTTTTATAACGTGATGTCTTCTAGTAAAGTAAGTTCACCTAGCCTATTTTTCCAAAATGTCCAACCATTCGTCAAGCGGAGTTGTAACGAATAATATACGATCGCTTAAACTTTCTTGAAAACCACACTTAAACCATATTTTGAGCACAAGTACCATACTTCACCTATACTTTTCTCCATGATCGAGACCTCTAGAATGAAAACTTAAATGCCAAAACTTTGAGATAATGATACAAGCTTCCCAAAACCGTTGAGTTCGTTTCCTAACACTCGATGTGCACCATTTACGACTAGCTTTCGAGGCCGTATAGTCACTTTCATGACTTGTCAAATTATATTATTTTACGACGAAAAGTTATAGATTCATAATAAATCACTAAATGATTATCGTATGATATCATTTCGACGTAAAATACTTGTAAAGTATTTGGTAACTTGACAATATGTCATAAACATATATTCGACGATAAACTTTATTTTCCAAAATGTACAAGTGGTATGGATATCATATGAGTTTGCATGCGACATTGTTTCATGACTTATATTAGAGCATATCATTCATATTAGGTTGCGGATAGAGATCGCGCCTCATTTCGATGTATCTACTTTTGTCACCATAATCATTGCATCGGGTGAGTTCGTAGCCCCACTTTTACTCGTTTAATTGTTTTATAAACTCTTTGGGGAGATACATGCTTAACTAGTTGCTTTACTTTACATTTATATGAACTTAAATATCCTTTGTTTCACTCTAATGCGGCGTAAGTAGATTATGCCGAACTAAATTGATCACTATGTTATGAACACTACTATTTGAATCACTTTCCTTGATTTTGAACACTTGACATGTATATTTGAGCTCTTTTAAATTGATTCGGACCCTTTAACATATAAGTGAACACTTTGGACTTGATATGAACCTTTTGACATATAGTTAAACTCTTTAACTTGTACAAGGACCCTTTTGATATGTTTTAAACTTGTTTGGCGTGATTTTGAGCGCTTCGACTATCTTGAACCTTTTGATATTATTCGAGCTCTTGGTGCATTACGAACTTTTGAACTCGACTTAAATCTTTGAACTTAATTACGAACTTTTGAGCGGAACTCTTGAACTTAAATGCAAACTTATGACTTGTTTGAACTTATTGAACCGTGCGTGTTATGACCTTGACCTAAATTCTCCCATGATCGAGCATCACTATAAAGTCTCCCATGATCGAGCATCACTATAAAGTCTCCCATGTTCGGAGCATCACTATAAAGTCTCGCCTTATTGATGGAGCGTTCTCAATAATTTCGCCTTATCGGTTGGAGTGTGCAAAGTCTCACTATATTCGGAGCGAACGTCTCACTATGTTATGGGCGTTCTTGACCCAAAGTCTCTCTGTTCGGGCAGGCGTCTCACTATGTTACGGGCGTTCTTGACCCAAAGTCTCCCTGTCGGGCGGTGCAAATTCTCCCATGTTGGAGTGTTCTTAATTGTATATAATAGTTGTATGATGTCTTGTTCGTACATTCGCATTGTTAGTCTCTATTAGTAGGTAGTATGGATAGCGCTATTAGAGGTGGCCAACCTCGTTCACTATGTTACTGGAACGCATATTATTTGTTCTAGGGGCGTGCACGGCATACATTATTATATCGTGGTACTATATTGTGAACTATTATGACCATTTATACTTGACTACTTGATATGCTATATTTTGCGCAATGGGTTGTGAACACACAGGTTGCATGTTTTGTATGGGCGGAACTTGGGCGGGTGGATTCTGATGCCTTTGCTTTGTGGACTATTCTATATGACCAAAAACTTTGCCTTTGTTGCATGAGCAGCTTTTTAAAAGCTTTACTTGTTAACCAAACTCTATGAACTCACTCAACCATTGTGTTGACACTTTTAGCATGTTTTATCTCAGGTATCTAAGACATTCACTTCATGGCATGCATGTGGACTTATCATAGAGTCGCGGTGTCGATGCGTCTTACCTATATTTTATGTACTTAACTATCGTTTGATTGTAACAAACTCGTTTTGATATATTGGAAATATTTTTGGGACCTAGGTTTTGTAAACTCTGATTATTTTACTTAATCAAACGATATTTTCAAAGCGACACTTTAGGTCGTTCGATATAAGTAACTTGATGCTATGATGATCATCCCGAGAATTCCATTCATTGCAAAACAGGTAATTTGGGGTGTGGCGGTGGTGGTTCCAACGAGAAAAGCTTATCCTTTGGTGATGCTTTGTATTTACACCCAATAACACCAATGGTACTCCCATTATTTCTATTAAACTCACTTTGAACCGAAAATTATAAAATATGGAATATGGCCATGACATTTGCCTTAAGGAACCATAACAAGTTGGGGTTTATTGATGGTACTTGCATAAGAAATGATTCTAACCCTAGTCTTGCTAATCAGTGGGATACTTGTAACTCTGTTGTGGTCACTTGGATCCTCAACTCTCTCACCACAATTATTTCTTTGGTGCTATTTATTCTAAAACTGCTTATGAAATGTGGAATGATCTTAAAGATACCTATGATAAAGTTGATGGTTCAGTTATTTTTAATTTGCACAAAAACATAAATTCTCTTAGTCAAAATGGGTCCTCTCTTGATTACTATAACAATCTTAACTCTTTATGGAAACAATTTGATTGTATGATTAGCTTGCCTCCACGCACTTGTGAAATTTGCAAAACATTTTGAAAAACACAATCGACTAATCAAGTTAATGCAATTTCTTATGGGTCTTGATGACTCCTATGTTCCCATCGAAGCAATATTTTAACCGAGATCCTTTACCTAATGTCAAAGCGCTTTCTCTATTGTCTCGGAGAAGAATCTCACGAAACGTCTCATCCGGGAATAGCTACGCTAAACCAAATGCTACGACTTTTCTTTGCAAAAACTTCGATGGTGGAAAATATTTTGATAACAAAAGAGGTTTAATAACAAAGTGTCGGTTTTAATAATGGTATGACTCTAATAGCGAGAGGACCAAACATGAACCTCAAATGTACTAATTGCAAAAACCTAGTCATCTTGTTGATAGATGTTATGACCTTGTTGGGTATCTATTTGGATATGTTAAAAGAAATTTTAATGGTAAACCTTTCGGTGATAACAATGTTTACTACTTTGAAACCAATTGTGTCCTTGATAATAGTGCTAGCAACTCTCACCTCTCCTTGTCTAATGAGCGACTCTCGAGACTTATGAGTCTCCTCAATGACAACAATGTGTCATCTGCTAATGCCAACTAGCGGTAAAAATTTTCGTGAACCTTCTTTAATGGCGATTGTCAAGTTTAATGTAAACTTCAACAAGTTTTTAACAACAACACTAAAACCTTATCCGGAAACATCGATGCGGGTTGGATTGTTGATTACGGTGCAAATCAAGACATGGCTGTATCGAAAAATTTTTAATCAATGTTGTTAACATTTCAAATCTTGGCTTAAGCTGTTGGACATCCCAATGGTACTCGTGCCTTAATTACTAAAATTGGTGATTTAAAGGTCAATAATGACCTAACTCTTTTGATGTTCTTGTTGTTTCTGAATACAATGTTAGTTTACTATCATTCATAAGATTGCTAGAGACAATAAGATGTTTGTTGGGTTTAATGAATCTAATTGCTATATACTGAGTTTACATCAAAAAGGATTGTGGGATTGGTAAACAATACAATGGATTATATATATTTGATATAGATTCTACATGTAAGATTACTTCTAACAACCGCATATCTGTTTGTCATGTCTCTAAGAATCTACGGCATCAAAGACTTGGTCATCCCTCGACCAAGTCCTACACATACTAAACCCACTCTTAAATTTGATAGTTCATCCAAGGCTGATCATCTACGTGATACTTGTAATAAAGCTAAACAAACCGAGAGAACCATTTCCTTTAAGTGAACATAAATCCACTAAAATTGGTCAACTTGTTCACCTTGATGTTTGGGGACCATATAAAATCACTAGAGAGATGGTTATAAATATTTTTAACCATAGTTGATGACTATTCGAGCGGTGTGGGTTTATATGCTTAAGGGAAGGATGATGTTTATGTTTCCATTGTTAACTTTACTCATATGCTATCAAATCAATTTGAACACAATGTCAAAGTTTTTAGAAGTGATAATGGGACGGAATTTGTCAATAATAAACTTCAACAATTCTTTCATGAAAAGGAATTCTACATCAAACCTCTTGTGTTTATACACCACAACAAAATGGCATTGCGAGAAAGGAAACATAGGCATCTCCTTAATGTTGCTAGATCCCTTATGTTTGAGGGAATTACCTCTATAACTTTGGCTTTGAATGTGTTCTACTGCGCCTATGTCATAAGCAGGTTGCCTCTTGATTCTATCCGCAAGTCCCCTTCTTCCTTGTGTATGGGCATGACCCTTCACTCTCTCTCCTTAGAGTCTTTGGTGCTTATGCTATGCCACTATTCTCAACATCTCGACAAATTTGGTAGTAGGTGCGAAAAAGTGTTTTATTGGTTACTCAAATGAAAAAAGGTTATAAACTCTTGAGCCTAGAAACAAAAATATCTTTTATTCGAGATGTCAAATTTTATGAAGCGTGTTTCCATTCAAAATGAAAATTACGTGTCAAAGCGTTTTGTTGAAACTTATGTGCCTAAAGATTTAAACCATAAAAATTTCTTTGACTCACAAACAAGTCCCAATGATGAAGGAGAGTGACATCCTATGATGATAGCACGGTGGTAAGTCATCCTACTAGGATTGATGAACCGGTTGCAACATCTATAGATGATAATACACACACCACGAGGCAACATATCACATGAATCACATCTGGCGATGCATCTTACGATTCTGTGATACATCATCGGTCTCACGAACAAGAAAGAGGCTTGCCGACCACTCTGCTAGAAAGTCAACTAGGTTTCTAAGTTGCTTGATAATCTAAATGACTTTATTGTTGAAGGAAAAGTCAAATATGGGGTTGAAAAGTTGTTAAGTACTCTAATCTTAACAAGGATAACTATTGCTTTGCTAGTCTTAATAAAAGTATTGAACCTACATTATGAAGAAGCTATCCTTGATAGTAATTGGGTAGATGCTATGAATTACGAAATTGAGGCCCTAAATGAAAACCATGCTTGGATATAAGCGATCTACCTCTAATAGAACTCCCATTGGTTACAAATGGATTTTAAAATCAAATATAAAGCCAATGGCGAAGTTGATAGATACAAGGCTAGATTAGTTGTTAAAGGCTACAACGAAGGGAAGGAATAGACTATGATAAAACTTTTCCCCTGTTGTGAAAATGTCATCGTTAGATGTCTTATTGCCTTAGTTGTAAAAAACAAATGGCCTCTTTTTCAACTTGATGTTAACAATGCTTTCTTGTATGGAGATCTTGATGAGGATATCTATATGACCATTCGAGGGTTACGTAATGAGAACAATAAAATAAAGTCGTAAACTTGTCAAGTCTCTATATGGCCTAAAACAAGCTCCCGAAATGGAATGAAAAACTTGTCGGTGTTTTACAAGAAAATAACTTTGTTCAATCATAATGATCACTCCTGTTCACCAAAGCAGAGAATAACAAGTTTATTGCTCGCTTGTTTATGTGGATGATATTGTTCTTCTTTGAAGCTGTATTGATGAGATAAATATTTTTAAAGAGTTTCTAAAATCCAAATTTCATATCAAAGACTTGGAAATCTAAAATATTTCCTTGGCATTGAGGTTTTAAAAGCGGGAATGACATTTGCCTTTCTCAAAGAAAATCATGTCTTGAACTCCTCGAAGAATTTGGTCTTCTTGGGTGCAAACACGTGTCCACTCCTATGGAACCCAACTACGTGCTTCCATACATTCCCCCTGCTGATGACCCCTTGCTTGTCAACATCATGGTTATCAAAAGTTACTTGGAAAACTTATCCATCTCACCCATACAAGACGACATCTCGTACTCGGTTCATTGTGCCGCACAATATATGCATTCTCCTTAAAATCTCATCGGAATGTGCCATCAATGTTTCGAGATATCTAAAAGGAGCTCCGGAAAAGGTCTAAGGTACAATTTCAAAGAACTCGAAAATCATCTTGAAGGATATAGTGATGCCGATTGGGCCAAATGCAAGAAAACCATAAAATCATCACAGCTATTGTGTTTTCTTCAATAATTGTTTGATCTCATGGAAAAGTAAAAACAAAACACCCTTTCAAAATCTTCCTGAGTAGCAGTATAGATCTATGTCTCTGCTGCTCGTGAAATCATTCGATTCAAAAATCCTAAAAGATCTTAAAGTTGATATCAATCTCCTCGTTAATCTTTTTGTGACAACAAATCGCTTTACAACTTCTTTGTCAACCACATTTTCATGAAAGATCAAAACACTTTGAAATTGATGTTCACTTCATCCGGGAGAAAATTGCAAGAGGTGTTATAAGTGCTAAGAAGATTGGCTCTTGAAACCTGAGACATTCTCACTAAAATCTCCTGTTTAAAGCATAAATTTTTGTGTGAAAAGCGATATTGTTTGATATGTTTGCTCATCGGATCAAGGGGAATGTTAGATTTTGGGGTAATAATATGTGGCAAACATATCATTCTATCGATTTCTAATGGCTTTCAAGTTATGATTATTGCGAGATTCTACGGGGGTTATTCATGGACAAAGAATAAAAGGTTTAAAGTTCCAAGTTGGTTCTGTGAAGCATTATTCTTTTCTGGCGATGAGTCATTTATAGCCGTTAGAGGGTCTTAGTGTAACTTAATCCCTATTTAATAAGTCCATAATCTAGGGTTAGATACACTTGAGTGTGCGATCTTTTGTATCACTCTCTTCTCTTCTCGGATCATTTCAACCGATCTTGTCTTGTCTTTACATTCATATGATTATTGTCTCATTGACATTAATCTAATCTTGTAACATTTGGATACTATTAATCTAAGCTGACTATTGCAGCTTAGATCTAAATAAATGTTATATTGTTCATCTAGTGTTGCCTATACTTTCGTACAGCATGTCCTCGCCAAATGTGATGTTGTTTTAACAACACAATGCTGCAATCTGCATATTTTTCAAATTTTTTCTGGAAACTTTTAAGTAAACAAATCTACCTGTACACACCCAAACCTGAACCAATACACACCGAAACCAACATACCAATTCGGAAAAACACTTATAACCGCTAAAGTACATTCAAATTCGCCGAAACACTTAATTAGCTGCTAAAACACATCCGAACGTCAAACAAGTACCAAACGCTTATAATTATATAATATACTAACACCCGTTTTGGGGCGTATAAATTTTTTCCTATACATGTGTTGGTGTCAACTTCCCATTGGCTTATTACAAGTTTATACAAATTATACCATCAAAATAAGTATGTGGCGAGCTCCCATCACAAAGCTGTGTTTGAGGAGTTCTTGTTCACCCTGCAGACATGTATACACATACGTGTACACACTAAAGAGATATTCATTGGATTTGGTTAGTAGCTAGAACTTTCTTATTTTTACACACGTGATGTTGATATACGCAGTTTTTTTACTACAGATGAAGCTTCTTCCATGTAAAAACCATAAACCTCATATTTCTTTTGGTACCACAAAAACTGAAGCCAGAAACTTCTATACCTCATATTTTTCTACAAAAAAATTATAGATCCACAAGTTTTCAGGATCCACAAATAACATAAACCTCAAATCACTCTCTCACATCTTCTTTAGTTACCCGGTTCATGTATTCTCTAGATGCTCATATTAAATACCAGAAATCATTTTCGAATCATTCGTCGAACTCCTCGACCATAAGGTACCGTCTTTTGTTTAATTCATGTTTTATTTGGTCTTAATTTTTTATGAGATTGTCTCTATGTTTGGATTTGATGAGTACATGTGAAACATATATGTTGAATAATGAGTTGAATCAGCGTAAGCGTGTATTCATTTACTTCTAAAATTTATAGTTATTAGTCATTATTGGTTGGTACTATTTGTTTGCTTGATAGTATGAACACGATGCGTTTGTGAGATTTTGAAGGCACACAAATTGTTTGATCTTTTTCGAGAGGAAAAAAAAAGAAAAAAAAGGTAAAAGTTGAATTTTTGGGTTGAGTGTTTTGGGATGTTCGCCTTCTCGAGATTTTATTGAGATTTTATTTTTGATATTGCAAAAACACGGATCTAATCTAGAATTTCATATTGAGATTTTATTTTTGATATTGCGGTGATTGGATTTTGGGTTAGGGACACACGAAAGTTGTTAATGAAGGTGTGGCTGCGGGTATGAGAAAGCGTTAAAATTTTAATGTTAAATCCTGCGAGATATGTAAAGCTTATTTTTGTGCATATGGCTTAAAGTAATCTTTTATATAATAAAACAAAACCCCTATTGGGAATTTTTCATTTCAAAAAAATCAATTCATACCTTATTAAGTAAGAATTTTTTTAATTTGTATTTTTTTTTTGGATTTTGGAAAATAATTAAACCTATTTATTTCCTAATTTGGCTAACAATTAAAGAAAAAACGTATATGCTTGAAAAAAGTGAAAATACACAAGGGCCTTTATGCTATTTTTTAGTAATTATGGACGAAACATGTAATGTTTAAAAAAAAAACCGGAGTCCTATCAATCAAGGAAAACAGAAGCCCAATTCACATAACCCCAAACCAATGAACCAAAAATTTCGATCGATAATTATTAGGTCAAATCCACCAATTAACAAACTTTAGTTTTGGTGAATTTATTAAGGTTTGTGGGATTGTTTATCTGAGATTACAGCTTTTGAGATTGGTTTCATGTTTATAGATTGATTGATCGAATGATATACTTTATTATCGAGGTATGCTACTCTTCCACTAATTGATTTTTGTTATCAAGCATTCTTAGATTTTAACTGAATTGTACCATATGGATCATTGTTCTTTAACAAACAACACATCAATCCATGAAGATGATTTGGGGAAGCCATATGTATATCTTTTTTTTATTCGAATCTGAAAGCTTTAGTATATGTAGAATTTATTATTAAGGTTAGATTTATTGTTAACGTCAAATTAATCTTTGATATAATTAATTGTTAACACATTGGATTTGCATCCATCAGTCTTGCTGTAATGTACATAGCTTAGAGAATAGTTTGCACACTTTTTTTGAGTTATCGCATAGTTTTCCTCTTTGTCCCTGTTTTGATCAAATACCTTGCTATTTACTAACATTAAATAAGTGATATATACTGTGATTAACTCATTTTTAGGATCCATTGTGATATCCTTTTTATGTACTTCAGTCCAAAGGATGTAAAGTCATTATGGTGGATTCTGCCATTGGTCTAAATGGTGTCATACTATAGGTAGTATTTGTGTTATGCTTTTATTATTCCAAACATTGGCTAATATGAGAACAAGTAAGTGACTGGTCTCTCTGGCCCGCCCATTTTCATGTGTCGCTTCGTGTCTTGCTTCTTTCATTTGATATTGAAAGTAGACAATTAGTAGAAGAACAAAAATGGACAGGTCAAAGCTGATCATTTGGGTTGTAGGTAAAAAAATGGGTAGGGTAAGATTACATAAACACTTATTTTCAAAAAGTTTATAAAATATTGGTGTTGAAATGCGTGTGTTTTTTTATCTATTTGGTGTGGATGGAGCTTAACGCCATTATATTTACAATTATGTGAGAACATTACACATGGTTCATCTCACAGTTTGAGCAATGACGTGGTTTTTCGTAGGCTTAATTTTTTGTCTTGCCTCTAAAAATGTGACCGTCTTTTGCAGCCAACATAATATGTGAGCCAAAACATATGCACCTTTATAATTTTGAATATAGATGAACCGGCATGTGTAAGTTTGAAAGTGTTTTAGGCGAAACCATTCGTTTGATGGTTATAAAAAATGATAAAGTTTTGGGTTTCTGTTGGACCGTTTAAGATTCGATGCCTGCGAAATGATGTGTTTCTTCGCGGGTTTAATTTTTGTTCGTGGCTAGGTACGTCATGCATTTTTTATGAATATGAATGTATGGCTTTTGAGTTTTGCGTTGACCTGATTGGTTATTCATTTTGTTTTTTTTTATTGTTTTTGTTGATATATGAATGATGAGGAATGTGTCGTTTGAAGGTTTTATAAACGGGTTGGTTTTTTGTGCGAAGTTCATGATGCAAGTGTCTTTCAAAAAGTGTTAGGGTCCTTGATATAGTCTTAAGCTTTGTTGTGTATTATCTTAAGCCTGTATCAAGAACCCTCAATGCTTTTTGAGAATTAGTTTTCTGTTTTGTCGTTTAGCACTGCGTGCTCATTGATTTGAGTGTTCTGAATATCGTCGAAAAAAAGAAAGGCATGTTTACTTAGGGATGTGTTTAATGTCCACTGTGGTTTTGAAAAATTGTTGATAAATATTGTTTTTGATCCGGATTAATCTTCTAAGTATGGAAGTTAATAAAATATTTTATGTTTGAATATTGTTGCGTTCGATAGGTGATGATGATAGATTTGTAGTGTATCCATTGTCTGAAGGAAATCTTTCAAAGTTTTGGAATAACCGTATCTTGGCGGGGCATTTGTGATGATGCAGCCATGGCGGGTCTTTCCTCTTTGTTATGATATGTCCTTGCAGATATGAGCCTTTGCGTAGTTCGAACTGTCTGGAACAAAAATGTTAAATTGATGCTGCGTGCTTCTGGCTGAGGTTGTCAATTGCGTCGTCATTTAGTTTAAACACATTCTGAACGGTGTTGTTTGACCCCTGAATGGCTTCGTCTGCCCGAGGTGTTGTTGCTTTGGTTGGCCAACAGCAATGCGCATGGCCGTTAAATGTTCGTGTTTGCTTATATCATTGTATAATAAACGACATGTTTTGTGCTTAAATAGTATTGGGCATGTTTAAACGGCAATGACGATAAATCTGTAGTGTATCTACCGTCTAAAGGTTGTTCAAATATTGAGAATAACCTTATCTTGGCGTGGCATTTATACAAATGCAGCGATGGCTTGTCTTTCCTCTTTGTTCTGATACATCCTTGCAGATCTGAGCCGTCTGTTGCATGTTGTCTTTAAACGTGTATGTTGCTTTAACATGGTTTGCGGGGGTTATTGCTATTATGCCGGCCGTTGTTAGGTTTTCGTTTTATGTCTGCTTTACATTTTCGTTTTATGTCTGCTTTACACAGTTTGCGTGGAATATCACGCTACGGTAAGTAAGTTGGAGTTTAGGTTTTAGGTTTTGTGTGGAACTTAATATTTGATTATAAGTTGTTAATTGAATCATAATGCCACTATAGGAACTTTTAATAGTGACGTGCTGCGATGTGGAATGACCATTGCTTCATTCCAGCAATGGCCGCTAATTCTATAATCCAACTAACGCCCAAGAAAAGTAATGAACCATATGGCAAAATGTAACTGTCGGGTCGGGTTGGGTGTCGGGTCAGACATGTAGTATACGTTGCAGGCTGAAATGGGTCGGTTTGCACCACTTTTCTCTTAAATGTTTATAATCTTATACATATAGATAATGTGTCATTTATTGACAATTAATTTGGACTAACAAACACTTTTGACAACTTTTGACCGTTTCCTTTGTCGCTAATATTTGTTAGTTCTGCCCATTAGAGATGAAACAACCCAAATCGAACCATTAACAAGTACATGGGTGGAAATTTTCATTGTTTGGGCCCATGATAGCTTATTAGACTGCCATGAATTTGAGTGATTGGGTTCGGTTGCAAGTTATCACTCTATGTGGGTAAATGAAAGTAAAGTCTATAGGAAAAAAACGGTTTTAGGTGTTAACAACCTGTAATAGGTGCAAAATTTTTGATTCAGCATGTAAAGTTTGAAATTTTGATATTCTTATAAGACCGCCATGAATTTGAGTAATTGGTTTCGGTTGCAAGTTACCACTCTGTGTGGGTAAATGAAAGCAAAGTATACAGGAAAACACGGTTTTAGGTGTGAACACCTGTAATAGGTGCAACAATTTTGATTCAGCGTGGTAAGTTTGAAATTTTGATATTCTTATATTGGTTGGATAACAGGTGCCAACTGGTTTCAAGTGTGGCATCAATTACCAGCCACCAACAGTCGTACGAGGGGGAGATCTTGCAAAGGTTCAATGAGCGGTTTGCATGATCAACAACAACACAGCAGTCGCAAAGGTCTTTTCACGTATTGACCACAAGTTTGATCTTATGTATGCAAAGAGGGCCTTCGTTCACTGGTACGTTGGTGTAGGCATGGAGGAAGGTGAGTTTTCAGAAGCTCGTGAAGATCTTGCGGCTTTGGAAAAAGATTATGAGGAGGTTGGTGCTGAAGGTGCGGAGGATGACGACGAGGATGAGGAGTACTGAAGTGGTTATTCCTTTGGGACTATAGAGAGGCGTTTTGCGGAGTAATCTGTGATTACTATTCTATGTCTCTTTTATGACAAACTACGTATGCTTATATTCGTCTATATGTTGGACTATATACCAAATGATTAAGTATATGAATTCTAGCAGGTCTTTATATAATCATTATGGTAGGTTTGAACTAGATCATGGGTTTGGACCAACTTTCTGAATCAATATGTGTGATTACCATTTCTTTGGAACTTTCAGTTAGTTTCAAACTAGATTGATTATTAAGAAATTTATTATTGTGCTTCTGAAACATGCTGGTCGAGATGGGTATTCCTTGCTGGAAGCTCATGTATCATAAAAATTTGCATGTGCTTGGGTCAACCGAAATGTGCACACTTCTTCGTATCTAAAGGTTAAAATGGTCGTGCAGTGAGCTTATTACATTATGTGCACACTTCTTCGTATGTAAAGGCCAAAAGGGTCATAAGGTTAGCTCATTACATATTTCTTAGGGGGTGTTTGGCTAAGCTTATGCTTATACCTTTTCAAAAAGCTTTAAGGAGCTTATGCTTAATAGCTTATTTTCCCATTTAAACACTTACAAGCCAATGCTATTAAGATTATTAAAACACCATCAATGTTCTTGATAGCTATTTGGAAACATAATGACTAGGCATGTAAAATAAGGTTATCAAAACCACCCCTTAGAATTTGGAAAAGTAATATAATTTTTCTTTATAATTTAATTCATAATTTTTAGACCATAGTGATTAACGGGTATATGATGTTCATATTGACCACGTTCCCAAGTCGAGTGAAAACTTAAATGGTAACAAAAGTCCAAGTGATAAAAACCGGGTTCGTTTCATAGTCGAGTATTGGGGTGCCACCTGTAAGCTTAAAGAGTAGTTTTATTTGGATATTGGTGTGATAATTTAAGTGAAAATGAAAGTTAATACTTAATAGTCAACGGTTTAGGCATGACAACTTCACGCAAAGTTCGTCAACTCGAATATAAAACTCAAAGTCTCAAAGCGTAAATATGGATCGACTTGAGTTTGAGCTCATTTAATTGTTCAACAATTTTGAGCTAAGACCAAAGGTAAGCGATTTGGTTATTTTGTTTTTGTTTTAAGAGTATTTTCTATTGAATGGTTTAGCATGAATTCCACTATTGGGTATTTTGTTAATATTTAAGTGAGAAAATTTTCAAGTAATTTTGTTTACTTTTAGTTTTCTATGAATTGTAGTAGTGATAAGTGGGACTGGAAATTTGGAAAGGCGAAGACTGCGGTATGCAACAAAGTAAGATTCATAATTTGTAGTTTGCACTTTTAGTATTAGATTATATGTGGGCGAGTTATCACTTATCAGTAATACCGCCTTGATTATCAGTGGCAATGCCGCCACGAGTACACACTAAAAAACCTATTGTATTCATCCACTCATTGACGCATTAATCTATGCACAACTATTGTTGTTAGGCCACATCATTTGTAATAATTTATCAACTTAACCATATTCTTTTGTGATTGAATAACTTTTACATAAGATTAACTAAAATTATATTTCCTAAACCAATAACGGCAAAACATTGGTATAACTCTTTTTAATTCAAGTTTAAACCCCATATTATTTTGGTCGTTGGGTTTTTAGTAAAAAGTTATGGTATAATAAAACTATAATATGTTCACTAAAATAAAGTTTTGTTTGGTGCAAAATAGTAGTGTTATTGATTTAAGATCAATTTATTGTATGATCATTTAGTAACTAATATTAGTTGAGTTAGCACAATTCATTTAATGTGTATCTTTTAGCACATTCACTTTAAACAATCACACAAAACAAAAATTATAATTAAAAATTTATGTAAAATCCAAATGCGTCTTGGATATTATAACTAGTATATCTTACAATGGTATAACCCCTGAGAAAAAAAAATTTAACAGAAAAACATCAATAGAGGGTACGTTTGGTTATTTTAATATGTCGTGTATGTCTGATTGATGTAGGCATTTTTATATCAGATGTATCTAATTGATGAGAACATCAATGTTTCTAATAATGAACCAGAGGTAAAAGTAGCATTGTATTGGAATATTGACACTTCTTAACTGTAAAGTTGCATGATATTGTCAACTTGATTAAGCATGCACCTTTAACTTTCAGAGATTCTCTTAACTCGACAACGGCTCCAGCTCACTGGCTTGACGTATTCAAGAACAAAGGTAAAGCTTTACATTTGAAGCTTGGATTTCATTGTTGATTGATTTTGGCCACGTACATATTTTTTAAGAGAAAAGGCGGTTTAGTAATGTAGATGCATCTATATAAATATGAATTTACTAATACCGTCCTCTTCCGTTTCTCTCATGTAACCGCCTGAAATAAGTCATGACGATCACTTTCAGTCTAACATATTTTGTGAAAATGTTTTTGGATCTCAAAGGTTTGTTCGGTGATAAGTCAGAGTTGTGCTTTCCGATGCCGAGGTATGGAATTAAACAAGCTGTTGAGTATCAAAGGTGAAGAGTATTGTAATTTGAAAGTGGTTGTATTGATGAAAGTTGTGATGGTGGTAATGTTTCTTTTGGTCATGATTATGCTTAGTTTAGCGTTTATAACCTTAGTTTGTTCGACTTATTTAAGTGTTTTATGTATTGCAGGTTTGGTATGAGCTTTCCAAGACCTTAGCTTACGATGTTTTGTTAATGACAGTTTTCCCATATAGGTAATTCTTGACTTAATATAGGAGGTAGTTCGCCTTCTTTATAAAAATTTTGTAAACTCTATTACGATATTACATTGATTTTGTGTGTTTATGTTTTGTAGAAAATCGAGTAACCGATAAAGTGAAAACCAAAAGAAAAAGAAGCCGAAATAGATATGATGGTGACACATAATTATATTGAATAAGATTGATTTAAGCTTAAGCATGTTACTATTTTAGGACTTTTGTTGATTGGTTTTCAATGTTAGGTATCAGTTGTGTGACAGAGAATAAATCCCAGCAGGTTCGGTAAGGTAATGGGTTGAATTGAGTTTCATGAGATAATTTCAAACACCCCTTTAATTTTTTTTAGTCATGGTTTTTCTACATATTCATGTCTATGGGTCATGGATTTCAAATGTTTCCAAACACCCCTTTAATTACTTATTTAGTTGAATGTATCCTACTGTTTGTAACGAATGGCCATCTTTTGCAGAGCAGTATGACAGAATTAAACGCCCTTGGTCGAGCAGGTTAAACCTTCACATGATACAAACCTGAAGGCAACAATAAGTGAGTTCAGCCACTTGATCAGCGCCTACATTCTTATAACCGGTTCAGCTTTTCTAAACTGATTAGCATGGCAATTTTTTATTATTTTTAATGGGTGTTTGGGATTGCTTATTTTCTAGGTTATGTGTTTAATTTTAAGTACAAGTTGAGTATCTTCTTTCCTTTATTAAAAATGATTGTTGTTCCATTTTTTTGGTGATTTAGCGGGACAACAGATTTTGCATGTTGATCGAAAACGTTGTTGTCCTTGCGCTCCTCAGTTGACGAACGATACAGGAACTGGGCAGCTCATATTATTTGATGTTAAAGTTTAAAGGTAAATAAAAATTTGGTACATGTTTTATTATACTACTTTGAAAATATGTTTGTATGAGGTATTAGTGAATTTATTTATAGTCGGTTTGAAAACAATTGCATACATGTGTCGGCGCTTCTTGCAGTTTCAGACAACACCGTATTCAACAAGCTGTGTTAACCTCGCAAAATGTTGGTGGACCTTTGGAAAATCGGTTTTCAAAAACCGTTTTGACAGATTGTGTTAACCATAAAGTTTTTTCCAAAATGCTTTCTTGGTTTTTAATGTTATGGCCGACTGTTGTGCATTTTTTTAAAATGCTACTTACACAGGCGTATCACAGGTTGGTGTTATTATTCGACAGGAATATGAATGTTCTTCTGATACCGAGGGAAATTGTGACGTACACCTCAAAGGCGTGGATGCAACAATGATTTTGGAGCATATGACTTGGTTAGTTTACCAAGAATGAAGAGCCTTCACACAATAAATTGCAACAGCAGAAAGTCAAAAATGTTCAGGACCATGTCTGTTTTTATGTTCTACTTTATCATGTTGATTTACAGATATGCTTTTTAAGAGCTCATGAACTTTTTGGGTTCTACTATTGTAACAAAAACAAAATCTCTCTAAACTATGTACTCGGGTTATCATGTATTGATCTGCAAGTGTAATCACAAATTCATTGGTGTTACTATTTGACTTTAAAATAATAGGTTCCCCGCAGCAACGCGCGGGAAAACCTGCTCGTGTAGACTATACATGGAAATGAGAACTATAACTACTTAAATATGAATGATTATTAACGCATGATCTAAGAATGAAATTCAATAACTTAAGTGTCGTAATGAAGTACTCTCACAATAGTTAAAACGTTTTCCCTTTTGTCTTTCGTTTTGAAACAAAGCAATCCTAAGAAAATGATCATGGGTCTTTATTTCTTCTCTTCGAATTGAAAGAACAGTTATGGTAGAAATTTTAGAACCTCGTTCCAACTAAACCCATACATATTATCGTCTAGAATAGTAATGGTACGAATGTCTAGAAATGTTCTTTGTTCCTCGTCCTCTACCTTCATGGTAATCGACTCGGCCGGTAACAACAACATGGTCATGTTCATATAAATCATCTCGATTCTTGATTGCTCGAACACATCCTAACAAATCTATATATATACCAGAAACTACACATCCTCGTATATTAACCCAACTTGGACGCTAATACTAAGAATACTGTTTTAGTAACAACAACATGGATGTAAATTTCGTGTGTCGGATTGGTCTATGACTCTGGTATATGTGTACAATATTTTGAATGAGTGTGGCATAAACTGTAATGTTCATTGATATATTAGCTACTACATTCAGTCCCATAGCAATTTTAGTTGCGACAAATTAAATCAGATTGGGCTTGAAAAAAATCGGTTTAAACAGAAACTACTTTAGCCAAAAGGGCAATTACTATAGCATCAACTTGTAGTCAAAAGTTCGTGATACAGTTTTGATAATCTATATCGCTAAAAGGTTCTTTACGTAACTTGTATTATTTTTTGTTTCATGTACAATGTCTTAGTAATTGTTGTAATAGGTCATCAAGGAGTGTTATTTTACAGATTTATAGCACCCTGTTTTATTCTAATATAAGAGCAAAGTGGATCCTTATTCAAGATTAAGATTGCATAACAAAATGTAGACTAGCTGTCATTTTTTTCATACTATCACTACAAGAAAAATAACTTTCAGCAACCTCCATATTTTAGCGACGAAAATTTCGTCACTAAAAGATGAATGGGGTCGTCGCTACACCTGTATTCCAATTAAAAAAAAAATTCATTAAAAAACATTTTAAAAGAGATTAAAGACATTATCGCTAACTACGTCACTAAATTTAAAAAGGGCTATTTAGTGAGATTATTGACGTTACTGTTGCCCAATATTCAAGTAGGGAACCTTAAGTTTTATATCGTGTTTCGATAATATAATGTGGTTTGGTGCTCTTATGGTTTTTGTCATACTGTATAACTTAAAGCCTTAATTCAATGGTGGGAACTTTTTTTAAAATAGGAAACGAGCTAGCATGATAACTATAATGAGTGAGACTTTTATCTTATTTAGGAAATATGCATCAAATTTATTTTCACAAACTTTGTGCAGGTCACTGTAAAACATTGCCTATTATTTCAAACAAAAATGTCAAAACCAACTATTTACAAAGTCATGTATATGTAATTCATTTGTTTCCTTCAATATATAGAAATATAGTTATATGATTTCAATTATGTTGATAAAGTATGATTGTAGAGTGTATTGTGGCATTGTATAATAAAAATGATGGATATATTCAACCGAAACATACTTGAGCGCCCACCTTGTTAGCGAGTGTTTGAAGCCACTTGTAGGCAAGCACCTACGTCAACGCAAAGGAGAGGCTTGCAATCGCGTTTAGCCAACTAGTTCACACTAATAACCATCTCTCATTTTCTACCGCTCGTCCTCATGAGGATTATACAATTGTTATATCTAATTTTCGTTTAAAGGTTCATACAATTGTGTTTTCTTTTCGTGTACAATGTATCTAAGTACTTGTTGCTAATAGGTCATAAATGAGTGTTATTTTACGGATTTATAGCACCTTGTTTTATTCTAATAACAATTACAAGGATCTTTATATGTGATTAAGCTTGCATAATAAGATGTAGAATAGTTTTAGCTGTCATATTTTTCAGCTAGAGTTACCTTTGTTGTTGACTGATTTTGTGAAGCTTGCAGATAGACTAGGGGCATTTTATATGTACGTGATTTCATCTAATAACTAGTGACTAGTAAATACAAAATTTGGCCTGGTCCAGGTCGTTTGACAATCTTTTTTATGCAGTTTAACATATTAGACAATGGGGTTTCAGCCTATTTGATTGCCCTCGATCTGTTTGAGATCATTACCGACCACTCGTTTATTAAAATAGAAAATTGTGTTACTAGTTATTTAGCTAGCCGTGATTGAGTGAGATCTAAGGTTCATAAAGGGTTGATTTTATGCATCGTCAACCAAAGTCTCAATACATGTGTCTAGCTTGCATTCGTACTTTATGTCTGATCATATTGAAAATGTCATTTTGTAACTTGTAATTTTAGTTTTTTATTCGTAGCAATAATTTAAATATCATTATTGAAAATGTTATTTTCTCCACCAGCTTTTCAATTCCTAGAAAAGGTAAAAGAACAAAGAAAAAGCTACCAAATGTTTGGATCGGAAAACTATGTTTGTATTATGAAGATTGCAATTTAATGTGGTATTTTTATCAGCATCCAACTAACTAAATGACTCAAATTGCTTTTTTCGTATAGCAAGTATGGAATGAACCATGGATATGTTATCATTTATATAGTATGTAATGAACCATCATCAACCACCATTGCGTGAGTTACTTCTTCAGTTTTGACTGTTTACTGCCTACAAAAGTACAAAGCTTAGTGTTTATCATCTATATTTTCGTTTTCGATAAATTAAATCACTTTAAAAAATCTGTTAATATTTTCTTGTCACTTAGGAATAAAAAAAATTTCTTATAGAATTGTGTTTGAAATATGAATTCGCAAAATAATTCCACTTTTTTTATTTGACCTTTTTTTCGATCTTTACTTAACCTTTTCCATGTGTTTTTGACTTCACTTTACATTTTTTTTAAACGGTTTAAATAATATCATTTGTACTTGTTATTCATGCACAACCACCTTTATTTTACAATGGCATGCCCCTCAATTCCCCCTATATATAAGAGAGAGACGGTTCCATTTACACACTACACATAAGATTCTTAAATATAAGATCCATTCACACTCTACTCTCTTCCATGGCGTCGTTTATCGAAATGCAACCCCCTCACCAACGAACCACCGCTACCACTACCACTACCACTGCCACAACCACTCTCACCGAACCCCGCCAACAACCCATCACCGCCACTATCACCAAACCCCGCCAACAAACCACCACCACTGCCACCACCACCAACACCGAAACCCCGCCGGCAAACAGAGGAATCATTTGGACAGTGAAAAATGTCATAATATTGACAATTTGTCTAATTTTCCTCGGGTTTTTGGCCTGTTTGCTGATAATTCATCTGGCTATCAATGTAGGTACGATGAAGATGTCCGTGCTTGACATACAAGATAAGTACATCAAGCACCGAACTATAACTAACACAAGTGTCGCACTGGAAGCCAATGCGACACTTGGAGTCAAGTTTAAAACCACTGGAGATGGCATTCTTCAACTTGACGATGGTTACCTTTGGGAACTACACCATCAGCACCTATTGGAATTCCAGCTACTCCATCTACGAAAAGAAAGAGCTACTTCTCGTGGTTCACTTCGAGCGACATGTGAATCAGCTGCCAGAAGAGAAGTGTGGGTCCTCAATAGATGGATGGCGGAGGAGTATCCGCAAATGCTACTAACGGTGTATTTCTACTAGAAGCTGAAGAATGAAGAGGCTCTAGTCATACGACCATATCCCCGGCATGCTGATTTCATATGTAGTATCCCATATGCACGTACACATGCTATTAAAATATGCTTGAACTATATCAAATCTTTCATCCAGAATAAATAAACAATAACATCTATATAAATAAATGAGGTTTTGTTGCCCACGTGATGTGGCGTATAATTTCGGATGTCTGAATTTATCTGCTGCAGAAATACAATTTCGGATTTTCAACTTTAATTTCGGATGTCCAAAATATTGTTATACTTGGTATAAAACAATATTCTAAAGTTTTATATAACTCTAATCACCATCATAATAATATTCTCTTTTCAATGCATAATAACTTATTTATAAAAAAATTATGGAACAAAAGTAATGGTTATCGCGTCACTTTTCAAATGCCTATTGATATGTAACATGTATATGTATACTTTAATATGGAAACTTTGAAGTTTGTATTTATATATATATATCTTTTCTTTAAACAAAGTTTTTATTTATATTATTAATTGCTTTTCTCTTTTAGCCAACTGGGCATCAAAAGGTAAAGAAAAAGACACTTGTTTTATTTAGCTATGGGGAGGATCTAACTCGTGACAATTTACATAAAGAAAAATGTCATAATATTGGCAATCTGTTTAATTTTCCTATGTTTGTGGCATGTTTGCTGCTAATTCATCTGGCTATCAATGTAGGTACGATGATGGTGTATGTGCTTGACATACAAGATACGTACATCAAGCACCGAACTATAACTAACACAAGTGTCGCACTTGAAGCTAATGCGACACTTGGAGTCAAGTTTAAAACCACTGGAGATGTCAACGCGACCCCGTACATGCCATTCTTCAACTTGACGATGGTTACCTTCGGGAACTACACCCTCCGCACATATGGGAATTCCAGCCACTCCATCTCCGAGAAGAAAGAGCTGCTTCTCGTGGTTCACTTCGAGCGACATGTGAATCAGCTGCCAGAAGAGAAGTGTGGGTCCTCAATAGATGAATGGCGGAGGAGTATCCGCAAATGCTACTAACGGTGTATTTCTACTAGAAGTTGAAGAATGAAGAGGCTCTGGTCATACCACCATCTCCCCGGCATGTTGATTTCATATGTAATGTCCCATATGCACGTACTCGTGCTATTAAAATATGCTTGAACTATATCAAATCTTTCATCTAAAATAAATAAACAATAACATCTATATAAAGAAACGAGGTTTTGTTGCCCACGTGATGTGGCGTATAATTTCGGATGTCTGAATTTATCTTTTGCAGAAATACAATTTTCGGATTTTCAACTTTAATTTCGGATGTCCAAAATATTTTTATACTTGGTATTAAACAATATTCTAAAATTTTATATAACTCTAATCACCATCATAATAATATTCTCATTTCAAATTCATAATAACTTCTTTATAAAAAATTATGGAACAAAAGTAATTGTTATCGCATCACTTTTCAAATGCCTATTGATATAGGGGATAGCAACAAGCTGACATCACAGTAAATAATTGTTTAGAACTCGCGTCCTTCAACAAATGGAACATGTATATGTATACTTTAATACGGCAACTTTGAAGTTTTTCTTTATTTATATATCTTTTCTTTGAACAAAATTTTATTTATATTATTAATTGCGTTTCCCTTTTAGCCAACTGGACATCAAAAGGTAAAGAAAAAAACACTTGTTTTATTTAGCTACGGGGAGGATCTAAGTCGTGACATTTTACATAAAGATGGATGTCATAATATTGGCAATCTGTTTAATTTTCCTCGGGTTTGTGGCTGTTTGTTGATAATTCATCCGCTATCAATGTAGGTGCGATGAAGGTGTCCGTGCTTGACATACAAGATCGTACATCAAGCACCAAACTATAACTAACACAAGTGTCGCACTTGAAGCCAATGTGACACTTGAAGTCAAGTTTAAAACCACTGGAGATGTCAACCCGACCCCGTACATGGCATTCTTCAACTTGATGATGTTTACCTTTGGGAACTACACCCTCAGCACCTATGGGAATTCCAGCTACTCCATCTCCGAGAAGAAAGAGCTGCTTCTCGTGGTTCACTTCGAGCGACATGTGAATCAGCTGCCAGAAGAGAAGTGTGGGTCCTCAATAGATGGATGGCGGAGGAGTATCCGCAAATGCTACTAACGGTGTATTTCTACTAGAAGTTGAAGAATGAAGAGGCTCTCATCTCCCCGGCATGCTGATTTCATATGAAGTGTCCCTATATGCATTACTCGTGCTATTAAAATATGCTTGAACTATATCAAATATTTCATCTAGAATAAATAAACAATAACATCGTATAAAAAGCGAGGTTTTGTTGCCCACGTGATGTGGCGTATAATTTCGGATGTCTGAATTTATCTTTTGCAGAAATACAATTTCGGATTTTCAACTTTAATTTCGGATGTCCAAAATATTTTTATACTTGGTATTAAACAATATTCTAAAATTTTATATAACTCTAATCACCATCATAATAATATTCTCTTTTCAAATTCATAATAACTTCTTTATAAAAAAAATTATGGAACAAAAGTAATGGTTATCACGTCACTTTCCAAATGCCTATTGATATAGGGGATAGCTACAAGCTGACATCACAGTAAATAATTGTTTAGAACTCGCGTCCTCAACAAATGGAACATGTATATGTATACTTTAATACGACAACTTTGAAGTTTGTCTTTATTTATATATCTTTTCTTTGAACAAAGTTTTATTTATATTATTAATTGCTTTTCCCTTTTAGCCCACTGGACATCAAAGGTAAAGAAAAAACACTTGTTTTATTTAGCTACGGAGAGGATCTAAGTCGTGACATTTTACATAAAGAAAAATGTCATAATATTGGCAATCATTTAATTTTCCTCGGGTTTGTGGCTGTTTGTTGATCATTCATCTGGCTATCAATGTAGGTGCGATGAAGGTGCCCGTGCTTGACATACAAGATCGTACATCATGCACCGAACTATAACTAACACAAGTGTCGCACTTGAAGCCAATGTGACACTTGAAGTCAAGTTTAAAACCATTGGAGATGTCAACCCGACCCCGTACATGGCATTCTTCAACTTGATGATGTTTACCTTTGGGAACTACACCCTCAGCACCTATGGAATTCCGGTACTCCATCTCAGAAGAAGAGCGCTCGTGGTTCACTTGAGCGACATGTGAATCAACCGCGGAAGAGAAGTGTGGGTCCTCAATAGATGGATGGCGGAGGAGTATCCGCAAATGCTACTAACGGTGTATTTCTACTAGAAGTTGAAGAATGAAGAGCTCTCATCTCCCGGCATCTCGATTTCATATGTAGTGTCCCCTATGTAAGTACTGTGCTATTAAAATATGCTTGAACTATATCAAATCTTTCATCTAGAATAAATAAACAATAACATATGTATAAAGCGAGGTTTTGTTGCCCACGTGATGTGGCGTATAATTTCGGATGTCGAATTTATCTTTTGCGAAATACAATTTAATTTTCAACTTTAATTTGGATGTCCAAAATATTTTTATACTTGGTATTAAACAATATTCTAAAATTTTATATAACTCTAATCACCATCATAATAATATTCTCTTTTCAAATTCATAATAACTTCTTTATAAAAAATTATGGAACAAAAGTAATGGTTATCGCGTCACTTTCCAAATGCCTATTGATATAGGGGATTGCAACAAGTCGACATGGCGATAAATAATTGTTTAGAACTCGCGTCCCTCAACAAATGGAACATGTATATGTATACTTTAATACGGAAACTTTGAAGTTTGTCTTTATTTATATATCTTTTCTTTGAACAAAGTTTTTATTTATATTATTAATTGCTTTTCCCTTTTAGCCCTTGGACATCAAAGGTAAAGAAAAAAACACTTGTTTTATTTAGCTACGGGAGGATCTAAGTCGTGACATTTTACATAAAGAAAATGTCATAATATTAACAACTGTTTAATTTTCCTCGGGTTTGTGGCTTTGTTTGTTGATAATTCATCGGCTATCAATGTAGGTGCGATGAAGGTGTCCGTGCTTGACATACAAGATCGTACATCAAGCACCGAACTATAACTAACACAAGTGTCGCACTTGAAGCCAATGTGACACTTGAAGTCAAGTTTAAAACCATTGGAGATGTCAACCCGGCCCCGTACATGGCATTCTTCAACTTGATGATGTTTACCTTTGGGAACTACACCCTCAACACCTATGGGAATTCCAGCTACTCCATCTCCGAGAAGAAAGAGCTGCTTTCCGTGGTTCACTTCGAGCGACATGTGAATCAGCTGCCATAAGAGAAGTGTGGGTCCTCAATAGATGGATGGCGGAGGAGTATCCACAAATGCTACTAACGGTGTATTTCTACTAGAAGCTGAAGAATGAAGAGGCTCTGGTCATACCACCATCTCCCCGGCATGCTGATTTCATATGAAGTGTCCCCTATGTACGTACTCGTGCTATTAAAATATGCTTGAACTATATCAAATATTTCATCTAGAATAAATAAACAATAACATCTGTATAAAGAAACGAGGTTTGGTTGCCCACGTGATGTGGCGTATAATTTCGGATGTCCGAATTTATCTTTTGCGTAAATACAATTTCGGATTTTCAACTTTAATTTGGATGTCCAAAATATTTTATACTTGGTATTAAACAATATTCTAAAATTTTATATAACTCTAATCACCATCATAATAATATTCTCTTTTCAAATTCATAATAACTTCTTTATAAAAAAAATTATGGAACAAAAGTAATGGTTATCACGTCACTTTCCAAATGCCTATTGATATAGGGGATAGCTACAAGCTGACATCGCAGTAAATAATTGTTTAGAACTCGCGTCCCTCAACAAATGGAACATGTATATGTATACTTTAATACGGCAACTTTGAAGTTTGTCTTTATTTATATATCTTTTCTTTGAACAAAGTTTTTATTTATATTATTAATTGCTTTTCCCTTTTAGCCCACTGGACATCAAAAGGTAAAGAAAAAAACACTTGTTTTATTTAGCTACGGAGAGGATCTAAGTCGTGACATTTTACATAAAGAAAAATGTCATAATATTGGCAATCTGTTTAATTTTCCTCGGGTTTGTGGCCTGTTTGTTGATCATTCATCGGCTATCAATGTAGAGTGCGATGAAGGTGCCCGTGCTTGACATACAAGATCGTTACATCAAGCATCGAACTATAACTAACACAAGTGTCGCACTTGAAGCCAATGTGGCACTTGAAGTCAAGTTTAAAACCATTGGAGATGTCAACCCGACCCCGTACATGGCATTCTTCAACTTGATGATGTTTACCTTTGGGAACTACACCCTCAGCACCTATGGGAATTCCAGCTACTCCATCTCCGAGAAGAAAGAGCTGCTTCTCGTGGTTCACTTCGAGCGACATGTGAATCAACTGCCAGAAGAGAAGTGTGGGTCCTCAATAGATGGATGGCGGAGGAGTATCCGCAAATGCTACTAACGGTGTATTTCTACTAGAAGTTGAAGAATGAAGAGGCTCTCATCTCCCCGGCATGCTGATTTCATATGTAGTGTCCCCTATGTAAGTACTCGTGCTATTAAAATATGCTTGAACTATATCAAATCTTTCATCTAGAATAAATAAACAATAACATATGTATAAAGAAACGAGGTTTTGTTGCCCACGTGATGTGGCGTATAATTTCGGATGTCTGAATTTATCTTTTGCAGAAATACAATTTCGAATTTTCAACTTTAATTTCGGATGTCCAAAATATTTTTATACTTGGTATTAAACAATATTCTAAAATTTTATATAACTCTAATCACCATCATAATAATATTCTCTTTTCAAATTCATAATAACTTCTTTATAAAAAAATTATGGAACAAAAGTAATGGTTATCGCGTCACTTTCCAAATGCCTATTGATATAGGGGATTGCAACAAGCTGACATGGCAGTAAATAATTGTTTAGAACTCGCGTCCCTCAACAAATGGAACATGTATATGTATACTTTAATACGGCAACTTTGAAGTTTGTCTTTATTTATATATCTTTTCTTTGAACAAAGTTTTTATTTATATTATTAATTGCTTTTCCCTTTTAGCCCACTGGACATCAAAAGGTAAAGAAAAAAACACTTGTTTTATTTAGCTACGGGGAGGATCTAAGTCGTGACATTTTACATAAAGAAAAATGTCATAATATTGGCAATCTGTTTAATTTTCCTCGGGTTTGTGGCCTGTTTGTTGATAATTCATCTGGCTATCAATGTAGGTACGATGAAGGTGTCCGTGCTTGACATACAAGATACGTACATCAAGCACCGAACTATAACTAACACAAGTGTCGCACTTGAAGCCAATGTGACACTTGAAGTCAAGTTTAAAACCATTGGAGATGTCAACCCGACCCCGTACATGGCATTCTTCAACTTGATGATGTTTACCTTTGGGAACTACACCCTCAACACCTATGGGAATTCCAGCTACTCCATCTCCGAGAAGAAAGAGCTGCTTTCCGTGGTTCACTTCGAGCGACATGTGAATCAGCTGCCATAAGAGAAGTGTGGGTCCTCAATAGATGGATGGCGGAGGAGTATCCGCAAATGATACTAACGGTGTATTTCTACTAGAAGTTGAAGAATGAAGAGGCTCTCATCTCCCCGGCATGCTGATTTCATATGTAGTGTCCCCTATGTACGTACTCGTGCTATTAAAATATGCTTGAACTATATCAAATCTTTCATCTAGAATAAATAAACAATAACATCTGTATAAAGAAACGAGGTTTTGTTGCCCACGTGATGTGGCGTATAATTTCGGATGTCTGAATTTATCTTTTGCAGAAATACAATTTCGGATTTTCAACTTTAATTTCGGATGTCCAAAATATTTTTATACTTGGTATTAAACAATATTCTAAAATTTTATATAACTCTAATCACCATCATAATAATATTCTCTTTTCAAATTCATAATAACTTCTTTATAAAAAAATTATGGAACAAAAGTAATGGTTATCGCGTCACTTTCCAAATGCCTATTGATATAGGGGATAGCAACAAGTTGACATCGCAGTAAATAATTGTTTAGAACTCGCGTCCCTCAACAAATGGAACATGTATATGTATACTTTAATCTGCAACTTTGAAGTTTGTCTTTATTTATATATCTTTTCTTTGAACAAACTTTTATTTATATTATTATTTGCTTTTCCCTTTTAGCCCTTTGGACATCAAAGGTAAAGAAAAAACACTTGTTTTATTTAGCTATTGGGAGGATCTAAGTCGTGACATTTTACATAAAGAAAAATGTCATAATATTGGCAATCTGTTTAATTTTCCTCGGGTTTGTGGCTTTGTTTGTTGATAATTCATCTGGCTATCAATGTAGGTACGATGAAGGTGTCCGTGCTTGACATACAAGATACGTACATCAAGCACCGAACTATAACTAACACAAGTGTCGCACTTGAAGCCAATGTGACACTTGAAGTCAAGTTTAAAACCATTGGAGATGTCAACCCGACCCCGTACATGGCATTCTTCAACTTGATGATGTTTACCTTTGGGAACTACACCCTCAGCACCTATGGGAATTCCAGCTACTCCATCTCCGAGAAGAAAGAGCTGCTTCTCGTGGTTCACTTCGAGCGACATGTGAATCAGCTGCCAGAAGAGAAGTGTGGGTCCTCAATAGATGGATGGCGGAGGAGCATACGCAAATGCTAATAACGGTGTATTTCTACTAGAAGTTGAAGAATGAAGAGGCTCTCATCTCCCCGGCATGCTGATTTCATATGTAGTGTCCCCTATGTACGTACTCGTGCTATTAAAATATGCTTGAACTATATCAAATCTTTCATCTAGAATAAATAAACAATAACATCTATATAAATAAACGAGGTTTTGTTGCCCAAGTGATATGGCGTATAATTTCGGATGTCTGAATTTATCTTTTGCAGAAATACAATTTCGGATTTTCAATTTTAATTTTGGATGTCCAAAATATTTTTATATTTGGTATTAAACAATATTCTAAAATTTTATATAACTCTAATCACCATCATAATAATATTCTCTTTTCAAATTCATAATAACTTCTTTATAAAAAAATTATGGAACAAAAGTAATGGTTATCGCGTCACTTTCCAAATGCCTATTGATATAGGGGATAGCAACAAGCTGACATGGCAGTAAATAATTTTTAGAACTCGCGTCCCTCAACAAATGGACCATGTATATGTATACTTTAATACGGCAACTTTGAAGTTTGTCTTTATTTATATATCTTTTCTTTGAACAAAGTTTTTATTTATATTATTAATTGCTTTTCCCTTTTAGCCCACTGGACATCAAAAGGTAAAGAAAAAACACTTGTTTTATTTAGCTACGGGAGGATCTAAGTCGTGACATTTTACATAAAGAAAATGTCATAATATTAACAACTGTTTAATTTTCCTCGGGTTTGTGGCCTGTTTGTTGATAATTCATCCGCTATCAATGTAGGTACGATGAAGGTGTCCGTGCTTGACATACACGATACGTACATCAAGCACCGAACTATAACTAACACAAGTGTCGCACTTGAAGCCAATGTGACACTTGAAGTCAAGTTTAAAACCACTGGAGATGTCAACCCGACCCCGTACATGGCATTCTTCAACTTGATGATGTTTACCTTTGGGAACTACACCCTCAACACCTATGGGAATTCCGGTACTCCATCTCCGAGAAGAAAGAGCTGCTTCGTGGTTCACTTCGAGCGACATGTGAATCAGCTGCCAGAAGAGAAGTGTGGGTCCTCAATAGATGGATGGCGGAGGAGTATCCGCAAATGCTACTAACGGTGTATTTCTACTAGAAGTTGAAGAATGAAGAGGCTCTCATCTCCCCGGCATGCTGATTTCATATGAAGTGTCCCCTTTGTACGTACTCGTGCTATTAAAATATGCTTGAACTATATCAAATATTTCATCTAGAATAAATAAACAATAACATCTGTATAAAGAAACGAGGTTTTGTTGCCCACGTGATGTGGCGTATAATTTCGGATGTCTGAATTTATCTTTTGCAGAAATACAATTTCGTATTTTCAACTTTAATTTCGGATGTCCAAAATATTTTTATACTTGGTATTAAACAATATTCTAAAATTTTATATAACTCTAATCACCATCATAATAATATTCTCTTTTCAAATTCATAATAACTTCTTTATAAAAAAATTATGGAACAAAAGTAATGGTTATCACGTCACTTTTCAAATGCCTATTGATATAGGGGTAGCAACAAGTCGACATCGCGAAGAATAATTGTTTAGAACTCGCGTCCTCAACAAATGGAACATGTATATGTATACTTTAATACGACAACTTTGAAGTTTGTCTTTATTTATATATCTTTTCTTTGAACAAACTTTTTATTTATATTATTAATTGCTTTTCCCTTTTAGCCAACTGGACATCAAAAGGTAAAGAAAAAAACACTTATTTTATTTAGCTACGGGAGGATCTAACTCGTGACATTTTACATAAAGAAAAATGTCATAATATTGGCAATCTGTTTAATTTTCCTCGGGTTTGTGGCCTGTTTGCTGATAATTCATATATTTTCCTCGGGTTTGTGGCATGTTTGCTGATAATTCATCAAAAGGATTTTATTATACGGTTTCGCTAAGAGGTTCTTTACGTACTTGTGTTATATATTTTTCGTGTACAATGTCTAAGTACTTGTTGTAATAGGTCATAAAGGAGTGTGATTTTATGGATTTATAGCACCTTGTTTTATTCTAAAAAGAGTAAAGGGGATCCTTATTCAAGATTAGGCTTTCGTAATAGAATGTAGCGTAGCTGTCACTTTTTTCATACTAGCTAACCGTATCTATTAAAAATAGAAAGTGGTGTTAATCGTTATTTCGCTACTTGTAATCGATCGAGTGAGATTTGAGTTTCGTAAAGGGTTGGTTTTATGTGTCGTCGAGTTGAGCCAGTTTCAACTCGATCATTTAACATGTACGTGTCTAGCTTGCTATGATTAGTGGGTCTAATTAGCCACACTTCATCCAATCGTCTATAAATACCACAGTTCATTCTCTTCAATACCGAACTCAAAACCAACACTGAACAGTTCATTCTCTTCAACCTTTCCTTTTCTAGAAAACCAAAACTCGAAACCGTTTTTTTCTATCAATGGCATCCACCAACATTGAAATGCAAGACTTAACACAGCTTCCCACCCAATAAACCACCACCACCACTACCACCGCCACTAACATCGAACCCCACCAACAAACCACCACCACCGCTACCACTGCCACCAACACCGAAGCCCCGCCGGCAAACAGAGGAATCTGGACAGTGAAAAATGTCATAATATTGACAATCTGTCTAGTTTTCCTTGGGTTTTTAGCCTGTTCGCTGATAATTCATCTGACTATCAATGTAGGTACGATGAAGGTGTCCGTGCTTGACATACAAGATACGTACATCAAGCACCGAACTATAACTAACATAATTGTTGCACTTGAAGCCAATGCGACACTTGGAGTCAAGTTTAAAACCACTGGAGATGTCAACCCGAACCCGTACATGGCATTCTTCAACTTGACGATGGTTACCATTGGGAACTACACCCTCAGCACCTATGGGAATTCCAGCTACTCTATCTACGAGAAGAAAGAGCTGCTTCTCGTGGTTTGCTTCGAGCGCATGTGAATCAGCTGCCAGAAGAGAAGTGTGGGTCCTCAATAGATGGATGGCGGAGGAGTATCCACAAATGCTACTAACGGTGTATTTCTACTAGAAGCTGAAGAATGAAGAGGCTCTGGTCATACCACCATCTCCCCGGCATGCTGATTTCATATGTAGTGTCCATATGCACGTACTCGTGCTATTAAAATATGCTTGAACTATATCAAATCTTTCATCTAGAATAAATAAACAATAACATCTCTATAAAGAAACGAGGTTTTGTTGCCCACGTGATGTGGCGTATAATTTTGGATGTATGAATTTATTTGTTGCAGAAATACAATTTCGGATTTTCAACTTTAATTTCGGATGTCCAAAATATTTTTATACTTGGTGTGACAACTCGTAATTTCAGGTCATTTCTCAAAACAATTCACGTTTCACAATTTCATCATTTATCGTAAACTAGGTTTACGTGTTCCAAATTCGCGTAACCTTAATGGTTTAGCGGCGAATTCATGATCATATCTTCACGGACATTTCATATGGACTAAGTTTAGTCTACATTTCATTAACATCATTTGCATCACGTTAGTTCATTCATGACATTTCATTTCACATCAAACGCGTAATTTTTATATTAAATAAACGTTATCGCGTGAGTTATTATTTTGAATATTTAATCCGTTACTTCTAAAAATGATCCCGATATATTTTTATACTTACATTTAGTTTATAAAAACTATATTTTGAGTTTACCTAGTGTTTTAAATTTATTTCGTATATAAATTGTTAAATTTATATTATTACGACGTTTTTCTTAAAAACTACACGATAATTATTTTATCACTCAAATTTCACAAGGAATGTATTTTTACAATTTTTATGATTTCATTATACCCAACTTTGATCTATTAAAAATTTACTTGTACCTAAAAACTACCATTTACCTTACAAGTTATTATTACCTAACATTTACTTACACATTTATTTTAACAATTTTACAACAAGTAAGAAAAGAAAAAAAAAATATATTGAAAGAAACATCTCCCCTAGAATCCGGCCCTAGGGGGGGGGGTTGGTAATTATTGTTGGAAAAAATTTTCTACAAGTAAGATACTTACTTCACCAAATTCTTTCATTCACTCACACTCAATAATTCACAAGTTGATAAAAAGTCTTTCTCTCTTTGTTTCTTCTCTATCAAAACCGACCTCCATAGAAGAGTAGCAAGGGATCATCATTTTTTTTTAGTTCAAGCATAAACACAATCTAGATAACACTCTTTATAAGGTTTTGAAATAAAAACCAAGAGTGATTAGGCTAAACCTTGGTTCTTTGCACCTCATCATAATACTTGTAAGCATATTTCTATCATTTTACATATTTCATCTTCATTTTTTATTTATCTCTTCATTTTTGGAGCAAACATGCAAGACTTGTGTTGTTTATACCATTTTTACATGATTTTTAGTGTTATATATATAAGGTCATCCTATAATTATTCCCTTGGTATATGTTGGTCTTGATGCTGTTTAGGAACCCATGACACCCTAAGAAGGTGTATGGTAGGATTAGATTAGCTTTGGAGTTGATTTGAAGGGATTAGAATAGGTTTAGTGCGATACAAACTATTTTCGACTAGTTTTTCGAAGCCATTTTTGTCAATTTCATGAAGTTTCCGACGACTTTATTTTGCGACGAAAAGTGATAATTTCACTATAAATCATTACAAAACCATTGTAGGATGACATTTTGACGTAAATACTTGTAAAGTGATTTAAGAATGGTCAAGACGTCAAAAGAGTATTTTTCGACGATAAGTATTATTTTCAAAACTCACAAATGGTATAAATAACATACGAAATGCATGCATAACATTATATCATAACTCATAACATATCATATCATTCATAATAGGTCATTTTCGAGATTCACGCTACATTTCAGTATATCCACTTTTGCCATCGCATTATTGTCCAAGTGAGTCATAGCCCCACTTTTTCTCGTTTTAATTATTTATGAAACTCTTTGGGGAGATGCATGCTCAATAATTTTATTACATTCATGACTATTTGCAAATTATATGTTTGTCCGAATCGAATGTTTAGTCATGCAAAGTAACAAGATTACCATACGTAGTATTTCCATAGTATATTCATTGGTGATGGTCTTGGTATATTCATTGGTGATGGTCTTGGTATATTCATTGGACTGATGGTCTTGGTATATTCATTGACTGATGGTCTTGGTATATTCATTGGACCGATGGTCTTGGTACATTCATTGAACCGATGGTCTTGGTATAATTAGGTCAAGTATTTATTGATACACTAAGTCATGCAATATTATGTGAATTCATTTGACATCATGCACTTGAACATAAACTATATACATTTTGGCAATGGGTTGTGAATACACAGGTTGCAAGTTTTGTATGGGCGGAACTTGGGCGAGTGGATTTACGATGCCTTTCTTGCATAAACGATTTTTAAAGGCTTTACATTTCAACACAAACTCTATGAACTCACTCAACCTTTGTGTTGACACTTTTAGCATGTTTTTATCTCAGGTATCTAAGGCATTCACTTCATGGCATGCATGTGGACACATCATGGAGTCGCGGTGACGACGCGTCTCACTTGGGTTTTATGAACTTTAAAACATCGTTTGGCTTGTAACAAAATTATTTCCGCACAAGTTGATTTTCATTTGGGACCTACACTTTGTAAACTCTGATTGTTTTATTAAATCAAACGATGTGTTTTCCAAACGACACTTTAGGTCGTTCAATATAACTGTGATTGTGATGCTATGACAATCAATCCCGTGAATTCCATTCACGCAAAAGCAGTAATTTGGGGTGTGACACTTGGTATAAAACAATATTCTAAAATTTTATATAACTCTAATCACCATCATAATAATATTCTCTTTTCAAATGCATAATAACATCTTTATAAAAAAATTATGGAACAAAAGTAATGGTTATCGCATCACTTTTCAAATGCCTATTAATATAGGGGATAGCAACAAGCTGACATCGCAGTAAATAATTGTTTAGAACTCGCGTCGCTCAACAAATGGAACATGTATATGTATACTTTAATATGGAAACTTTGAAGTTTGTCTTTATTTATATATCTTTTCTTTAAACAAAGTTTTTATTTATATTATTAATTTCTTTTCCCTTTTAGCCAACCGGGCATCAAAAGGTAAAGAAAAAGACACTTATTTTTTTTAGCTATGGGGAGGATCTAACTCGTGACATTTTACATAAAGAAAAATGTCATAATATTGGCAATCTGTTTAATTTTCCTCGGGTTTGTGGTATGTTTGCTGATAATTCATCTGGCTATCAATGTAGGTACGATGAAGGTGTCCGTGCTTGACATACAAGATACCCACATCAAGCACCGAACTATAACTAACATAAGTGTCGCACATGAAGCCAATGCGACACTTGAAGTCAAGTATAAAATCACTGGAGATGTCAACCCGACCCCGTACATGGCATTCTTCAACTTGACGATGGTTACCTTCGGGAATTACACCCTCAACACCTATGGGAATTCCAGCTACTCCATCTTTGAGAAGAAAGAGCTGCTTCACGTGGTTCACTTCGAGCGACATGTGAATCAGCTGCCAGAAGAGAAGTGTAGGTCCTCAATAGATGGATGGCGGAGGAGTATCCGCAAATGCTACTAACGGTGTATTTCTACTAGAAGCTGAAGAATGAAGAGGCTCTGGTCATACCACCATCTCCCCGGCATGCTGATTTCATATGTAGTGTCCCATATGCACGTACTCGTGCTATTAAAATATGCTTGAAGTATATCAAATCTTTCATCTAGAATAAATAAACAATAACATCTATATAAAGAAACGAGGTTTGTCTTTATTTATTTATCTTTTCTTTGAACAAAGTTTTTATTTATATTATTAATTACTTTTCTCTTTTAGCCAATTGGGCATCAAAAGGTAAAGAAAAAAACACTTGTTTTATTTAGCTACGGGGAGGATCTAACTCGTGACATTTTACATAATTGAATTGCTAACGTCTTAACCGTTGTCCTTTCACACCTTTTAAGTTGATTATGATGTTGGCGTACAAAAATAACAAATTCTAAATAAAATACAACTATTCTGAATACTGGTAAGGTTAGAAATGTGGTAAATAACACTTTAAGTATAATATTTGTGCCGTATATATGATTAAACTATGGTGGTCCAAAATTAACTCCTTTCATTACAAATGCTAGATATTGTCACGGTCCTAACTTTAGTGTTGGATCAGACTACATAAAGAATAATTTCGAGTCGGAAACCTAGGTAAAAAAAGTATTACAAAAGAATGAATAAAATCATGTTTGGTTACACTTTATTTGTTTATTTTTATTTTTTATTTATTTATTATTATTTGTTTATTATTTTCCAATATTATTCAATGCATGAAATCTTGAATTCCATTCACTGGGCCGTTTCCATTCTCCATTCTCTATCATATCAGCAAAAACCATATTATCTTTTAATCTTGCTTCATATCTTGCTCTTTTTTGGTATTAAATCATTAAGAGGCCACCATTATCCCGTTTATCCTTCCATATTTGAATAGCAGTAAGATGTCAGTTCTCAATCACACAACTTTTAGATATATATTGGTTTTAGTTTTATTGTCCCATAAGTATTTATTCTTGTTTTTGTTAAACGGGTTTGATATACTTGATAACAAATGTACATGCCTTCAATAACTTTTTTGTATCTTTTAAAATATGCTTCAACTATATCAAATCTTTCATCTGCAATAAATAAAAAATAACATTTATATAAAGAAATGAGGTTTTGTTGCCCACTTGATGTGGCATATAATTTCGGATGTCTGAATTTATCTTCTCCAACAATACAATTTCGGATTTTCAACTTTAATTTCGGATGTCCAAAATATTTTTATACTTAGTATAAAACAATATTCTAAAACTTTATATAACTCTAATGACCATCATAATAATATTCTCGTTTCAAATGCATAATAATTATGGAACGAAAGTAATGGCTATCGCATCTCTTTTCAAATGCCTATTGATATAGGAGCTAGCAACAAGCTGACATTTAGGATGGTTTATCACGTCTCTTTTGATATAAGCCGTGTCATTTACAATCAATTTTGCTTTTTATATACTTGAATGAGACTATAAATGCTCGTCTCACCATTCACCAACTAAGACAGTTGCATCATTTTTATTTTTCATATACTTGACTGAGTATCATGCGTGAGTTTAGAATAAGTTAGCTATGTTAATTATAACGGCATCAAGAATCGAAATGCAACACTGCCAATAAACCACCACTACCATCAAGAATCGAAATGCAACACAAATGAATAAGTAAAATATCAAGTTAAATAATTTGCACTGTTGCATTACATAACATCACATAGATGGGCCTTTTCTAGTTTTCGGTCCTTCATGTCCAAAACCGGGAAGAAGGGTAGACAAAAAATAGTTGTGTTCTTTTAAAGAAAATGGAAGGAAAGAGAGAGGGAACGGAAGAAAGTGAGTGGGAACTTGTGTTTTTGCTCCTAACTACTTTATCCGCCTAAATTTGCGATGTTTTGGGAAGTAACGAAAACATTGATTTTTCAAACTCTTTGAATTGACTATTATTTATTATTATTATTATTATTATTATTATTTTTTTATTATTTTTTTTTTTATAAAACATCACTTTCATTAGAAACAAAACCGGTGGATTACAAGAAATTAGTGGGAGCCTCAAACAACTGGGCTCACCTTTAGCAATAGCAAAACTAATCCCATCGAAGATATGAATAGCAGCGCCCAATGTCTTGAGTTATAGAGAACTTCCGGATCCGCTTAAGTAAGGTCACCGTCGCCTCAAGTTCTCCTAAGGAGGAAAATGAGAAAGGGTGAACCCATATCCAATGTCGTGCATTTGGCTCCGTATTTGATGCGCTTACGTTTTGCGGCGTCAATCACTACACGACCGGCATAAAATCCATCATACCGGTTTGTGTGAGGGGACGACCGTCAAATCGACACATACGCCCCGCCTCCATCCCAAGAATAGAGCAAGATATCTGGCGGCGTAAGACTTGCTCCTTTCTCCACCCAATCCGATGTCAACCTCTTACGAGTGAGACCCGGATCGAGAACAAATATCAATCAAAGTGTCACGCACTATGTTGTGCCGATGTTTAATACCAATAGTGCAAGACACGATATAGCATGGTCCCCGTAAATATCCCCTGCGAAAACCTTGGAGCAAGTCGAACACGGCATCGAATCGAGAAGAGGGAACGCTAGCCGATAACATAGTACACATCTGTAAGTTCGGCATTCATAGTCCGTCCCACCCCGACCTATCGGGACCACTCGAGCCAGTCAAGTATGGTCTTCCATTTCGATCATTATTATTATTATTATTATTATTATTATTATTATTATTATTATTATTATTATTATTATTATTATTATTATTATTATTATTATTATTATTATTATTATTATTATTATTATTATTATTATTATCATCATCATCATCATCAGATCTATTTTCACCTTCTTCCCTTTCATTGTTGATAGTCAATTTTTCACTACCGTTTATCCAGAGAAATACTTTGCATACCTCTAATTACTTGCATCTAAGTTTAATATGTCTAAAGTGCAGTTTTCATGACATTATAATATCAGATATTTGGCCTTTCTTTAATTTCAATCACTAGTTTGTTAGGTTACCTATTCCACCGTATGCGATGAATTGTTGGGGATTTTAGCTTCTATTTTTGATAAATTTATCCATAATAAAGTGCATACATTATGACAATTTATAAAGCGCATTAGAGTATCTGAGTGACTACATTTCCTCAATTGTGTCAGACACAAGTGTTACCAATGTTCAGCTACTTCCTTTTATTGTGTGTAAATTGTAATAGTACATGGTCCCGGAACAAAGTAAAAGAACTAAGGCAGTGTCCTTGATGACATGATGTTGATTTTGTTGTTCTTGATGTGCAGGTAGGGCCTTTATTAGATATTTGATATTTCTATCATGCATCTGTGAGTTTATCACTTTATTGACTTAGTATTTCGAGGGTAGTTTACTTCACGTTGGTTTTGTTGTTAATCTAAAACTTCAAGCAATGTATGCATACTAGTAAAATGATCCACTAGAAGCTAAATAACAAAGAGGCTCTACTCATATCACCACCATCCATATATATACTAGTTTTAGTTGTACTGTCCCATATGCATTTATTTTTTTTTTCTAAAAGGGTTTGATATACTTGATAGCAAACGACATGCCTTCACTTATTGTTTCTGTATCTCTTAAAATATGCTTGAACTATATCAAATCTTTCATCTACAATAAATAAAAAGTAACATCCATATAAAGAAATGAGGTTTTGTTGCCCATGTGATGTGGCGTATAATTTTGGATGTCTTAATTTGTCCTTTGCATAAATAAAATTTTGGATTTTCAACTTATTCTTGGATGTCCAAAATATTTTTGAATTTGGTTTAAAATAGTATTTTACAATTGTAAATAACTCTAATGACCATCATAATAATATTCTCTTTTCCAAATAACTTCTTTATTAAAAAATTTATGGAACGAAAGTAATGGCGTATTGCCTATTGATATACGAGATAGCAACAAGTGACATTTAGGATGGTTTATCACATCACATTTGATATAAGTCGTATCATTTTCAATCATTTTTTTATATAGACTTTACCGAGAATATAAATGATCATCTCACCATTCGCCAAGACACTTGCATCTTTTTTATTTTTCATATACTTGACTGAATATCGTGTGTTAGTTTAGAATAAGTTAGCTTGGTTAATTATAATGGCATCAAGAATCGAAATGAAACCCCGCTAAGAAACCACCACTACTACAACCACCGCCACCGACCCCGCTGTCAAACAAAAGAATTTGAACCATGAGAAAAGTCATAGTATTGGCACTCTCTTCCATTTTCCTCTTGTTTGTGGGCGCTTCGCTAATAATTCACCTGCTCATCAGTGTGGATACCATGAAGTATGGATGGCAAAAAAACCCGAACCTGACGGGAAATCCAAACCCGAATTAAGTGGGGCGTGGCGGGGCATGCTAATCGGGTTATGGGGCAGGTTTGGGGCTTAAACGTGGAGTAGGAAATCCTCGCCCCGCCCCACCCACCAGAATAATTATACAAATATATCTATATCAATATAGTATTTTGTTAGTATTTACATAATAAAAAATATTACTCTAATATTGTTAGTTTTTTATACTTGTAAGATTGCAAAATTGTGATATAGAAACTCGTTTATTGTCAAATTTTTAAGTTTTACCTTTTCGAGGTGTAATTTATCATTTCAAGTAATTGCTAACGGTTTAAAAATAATACTAAATGTGAAATGGTGTGGGTTTGGTCGAGAATTGCAACAATAGAGGGCACCCCGATAAGATCCCGATTAATCGAGGCGGGTTTAGGGAGCATCCGCCCAACGGGCTCCCGATCGATCTCGATGGGGATCGGGGCTGGTTTGGGAAGAACTTTTGTAATCGGGTTTGAGGATGGGGATGGACGCCCCGTTGCCATCCCTACATGAAGGTTTATGTGCTTGGCGTACAAAATATGTTTGCCAAGCACAAGAATTGTAACTTACACAAGTGTCTCACTTGAAGCCAATGCGACACTTAGAGTTAAGTTCAAAACGAGTAGAGATGTCAACTCGACCCCAGGCTTGGTATTTTTCAAATTGACAATAGTTACCTTTAGCAATTCCACCATCAGCACCTTTGTGAATGCCACCTACTCCATTTTTGAGAAGAAATAGCAACTTCTTGTGATTCACTTCAAACCACATGTGAATCAACTGCCGGAAGAGGAAGTATGGGTACTCAATAGATGGATGGAGAATGGGGATCCGTACATGCTAGTGACGGTGGATTTCCACTGGAACCTAAAGAACAAAGAGGCTCTATTCATATTGCCACCTTCTAGATATACTGGTTTTAGTTGTAGACTTGATAACAAACGTACATGCGTTTAATTATTGTTTTTGTATCTATTAAAATATGTTTGAACTATATCGAATCCTTCATCTACAATAAATAAACTAAGGGTGAGCACAAAACCCGATAAACCGACCCGAAAAAGGTTAACCGAAAAAACCACCCAATTGATAAATGATGGGGTGGTTTTGATCCTTCCATATAAATACCAAGCTCTAGATCATTCTAACCAAGGTTTTTTCACACATATACACTGATACTACTCCTTTTAACTCTGTTAAACACACTCGAACATATACCTACTCTCACACTCAAGGTTAATCGTGGGATCCCCCTCTCACGGTGAGACTAACAGTGTTTTATCTTAGCAGGATCATTCGCGTGATTCCTATCCCTCTCAAGAAACAAGCGGCGTGCGTACATCGAGTGTGAAGTGGAACTAATACAGCTAAATTCTGTATTATCAATAATTCACCCTAGTATGGGTTAAATATCGGTAGCATAAGGAGATGGGGAACTTGAATCATTTTATTGAAGGGGCCAGAATATTAATGATTAATTTTTAAACTATACATAGAAAAAGATTATACTGTAATATGAAGTTGTATATAGAAAATAAAAATGCAGTTACTAACACAACACAAAATTAAGCCAAAAAATCTTAAAACTATGAATCATCTTGAGTTTAAAAAAAAGGATAACAAAATAGCTCCCATACCAATGAAACTACACATCTTTTTTATATAATAAAACAAAACCTTTAGCGAGAATTTTTCATTTCAAAAAAGTCAATTCATTTCTTATTAAGTAATAATTCAATTATTATTTATATCTTTATTTTAGAGATATTTAATAAAAAAACTAAATATTAGTTGATTTAGCAAAAAAATAATAAGAATTCGCTTGTTAATAATCATAATTTGTTTGTTTATAGTAAATCTATACTACTTTATAATGCATTTAGGCCTTCTAAAATTAGAAGGCTTAAAAATTCAGACTTTTACTTGCTTATTATGGAAAAAGTTTTTCTAACAAATATTAAGATAAGGAGCTCCAATCATGAGATGACATGTCACTTCTTAACAAACTCAAGCTCTAACTTCTAACAAACTCCAAACTTAACTCCTAACCACTAAAAATTAAGATAAAGAGCTCCAATTATAAAATGACATGTGTCATTTCTCAACTAAAAATTCATCTTTATTTTAAATTAAAATATCTTTTATCTACTTATTTTTTTATAATCTAATTTCACCATATTTTCTAAAATTTTATGCTCTTTAATTCAACATCCATTTTGATATATTTTTATGAGTTTTAGTTTTATATTTTTAATGGGTTTATTTTATTTTAATTCAAATTTTATAACTTTAACCTTTATTTCATTTATTTCAATCAATATAATCTTGATTCATCAAAATCATATACTTTTGGGGTAGTGTTTGACGCGTAAGAGATTGCGAGGGTATTTCTATATCGGGAATAATGATGTCAGCGGGAAAGTTACGGTAACTCAAACAAACACTTACAACTAACACATATACATTCGAAGTGTTGTGAAACGAATTCACTAAACGGGTAAGCAAACACATATAACTATACTTATCGCCGCCGTTGTGCGCGGGTACCCGGCTAGTTGGGTTAAAAAGTATATGTGTCAAAAGTATAAAAAATTGAAACTTAAAATAGGCGGAGTAATTTACAAAACATTAAAGGGTTAAAATTAAAATTTACAAGAACAAAACCATCAAACAATCTACTATCGACCCACACAGATGTTCTTTCAACCCCAATGTGCCGATTCAGACCCAAGCTTAATATTCATAATCTGTTTGTGGAAGAACAAAAACTCTTCACTGGTATGATTTTGGGCTTTTAGTTTCTAAATTCTTTTTACGATTTTGCTGATAATTTTGGGGAAAAAACTAAGGTTTGATTGAAGCTCTAATTTGATTAATGAAGATCAGAGATCATAAGAGGATTGGTGGTTCTGGATTGGTTATTTAATTGTCACAGTTATATACATGTTTGGATTGGTTATTTGATTTTAGGCATTTCATCTAATATTTACAAGTTGTTCGAGGTATGCATGTGTCTTGGGTCCTGTGTTCTCATGACCATATACTAAATTTAAATGTCCAGGGGTATAGTTTGAGGAGTAAAGGCTCTAGCATGAATATTTATTTATAATATGTGCAAGTATTATGAGAAGCCGCGATGTTCAAAATTTTTAAATAAATGAGGATGTTCGGATTTGAAGTTAAAAACAATTATTGTTTTCTTTGTTGATAATACTTTGTATTATTGTATGAAGCTGGAATTGCATGGGGTCAACACAATTTGTGATGTTGGATGTTTATATAACAATTTGTGTTGTTGGATGAAATAAAAGGTTCTTTATTCCGCCAAGAAGGGTGCTTTTTTGAAAAGAAACCTATTGATGAATCTAAGTAGCAATGGTGACTTTTCTTACTCATCTGATAAGGTAAGTTTTGTTCACATTGATGTTCTAGAAGTTTTTTTTTTTTTTTTTTTTTTTTTTTTTGAGTTTGTGCCAGATAGCTATTAAGTACCACTTGTGTGGTATAATTGATTTAGATAGTTGTAACAGTAAACCCTTTTATACAATTTTACCACATCATTTGAACGTATCTATTATATTTAGGTAAAAAAAGAATGAATCTTTATCAATTTTCTAAGCAAAATGCCATCCTTTTAGAATTTGAGTACATTGCAATATAAAAAGTCACATGCCATTTCAACAAGAATAGAAACTCTGTGAAACTATAAAGAATTAAGAAAACAACATTATGTGAAGTTTATTTGTAGTAATCGAGTTTGAAAGTGAAGACATTTAGTTATTAGTAAGAAAAATGAATCGAGTAGTTTAAAGGTGTAGCAACTGAAGAATTGAAGGTAGCTATTGACAATGAACTGAGAGTGAGTTGTGTGACTCACCAATTTTCGAGGTCTGCACAAAGTTGTAGCATGAGGACTGCCACAAATTGTGTTCTCGTTCACCATAGATATATAATTTCTTATTCTTCTACCACCTAAAAACAAAACCATTGTTATAGTCTTATAGGTGGTAATTTGGACCTATTTAGTATTTACTTATAAATGGCCAATCTAGGCGTCCTTATTTCTAACGGGTCTAACAGGGTAGATAAAAAACACAGAGAAAACATACAACCCAGTTAAAAGTCGCCGAAAGTGTACTTTTTGATGCATTAGATCTCCAAATTCACTTTAGTCGGAAAAAAGTATTTTGATTCCAGCAATAAAGTTTCCTAATCATATTTGAAGCATTATAATTTATATCTTTTTAGTAAAAAGAAGTGTTTTCTGGTCAACCCAACCCGACCCGGTCAATACTTAAGAATTGCCCATTTAGCTGCTACCAACCTACCAACGCAAAACGATATATGAAGCAATATGTTCAAATCAATATTGAAAATACCGGGCACAATGTATCACTTGACATTCACGTAAAATCTAGAAATAGAAGGAACACATTCACACAATTAAACACTAATTGACCATTCTGCAAAAATAACTTTAACAGAAGTCGAGTTTGGTTTTGTTACGATAAGCGCAATCTATGGAGATTCCTAATTTCAAACAAATCTGAAATAAAAGCACAAAGCAAGCTATTAACAACACGCTTTTACATATCACACTTACTTTCAAGTTGAGCCAAATTTAATACATTATAAGGTGCAAATTAACTATTGCCGCTTTCCTATTATGGTAGCATTGGCATAGCGGGCTGCTGGTCAAAGATGCAAACGTTTTGTGTGTTTGTGTCGGATTGAGTTGGCCACCAATCAATTTGTCCAATTTAAGGTTCTTTACAAATACTCATTTGGTAAATATGTTTATAAAGATTACACTATGATCATAATGATCTATTTAGAATAAAGATATTTATACGGTTGTATGCATTTTATAATAGACTTTGGGCGACTTTAAAACTGTTTTCCCCTTTGATTCATTTCCTTTGTAGTCAATCTTTTTTAATCTACCTATTTGACTATTAAAGATAAAACATAAACTAAATGGAAACAAGGAGATTACCCTGGTGACGTGTTGGGTTCTTAGGAACAAACATAGAAGACCACCCATTAATAATATTAGAAGAAGTTGGATAGGAAGAATAGCCTTAATGCTTGGGTTAGTACTGTTACTAAATCTTTGTCGGATTCTATTGAGTAGTTATTCTATTTTTTATTCTTATTGTTGCATTATATCTATCTATATGTATTGCATTGCTTTTGCTTCAAACATATGAGTGTTTGGATTAGCTTATCTCCATGGGTTCACAGTCTTGCTTTATAATTTCAACAGAAGACTACATACCTGTTGAACTTTCCGTGTTTAGTTAAATTTGGAAAACCTGTTCATGGCTTATTTAAGTCTAAAAGCCCAAGCTAATGAGCTTACTGGCTTTTCCAAATCCAAGGGGGTGTTTGTTCATGGCTTATGAGCTTATTTGTGTTTCGGCTTATGTTTCATAAGCTCTAATTTTTCGGCTTATCTTGAGATTTGCGGGCTTATATAAGTTTATTATGATATAATAAACCCATAAGTCAAGAAAATTAGCTAATGAAAACATCATTAAAAAACCGTTAACGTAACACTCTCAAAAAAGTAGCCCGGTGGTTTCTTGAAATTCTCATTGGAGACCCAAGTGCAATGGCACACTTAGGCGCGGAGCTTACTTGCTTGAGGGTAGTACTTTGTGAATATGATTACATTTCCCAATTATAGATGAGGTTTTCCATCTTCAGGTTACCCGGGGAGGGCAAGTCTTTTCAGTTAAGCAACGAAACAGATTTGAATATGCATTAATTCCTCACCGAGTACAAGGTAGTTTCCTATTTTTTTCCCCTTAATTTTGTGTTTGTTCTTGATAAATTTTATAACGAATCAGGTAACATCTGTGTACATTAATTCAATTTTCACATGACATAGTTTAGCCCTTTGGGTTTTTTTTATTAAAAATTAATGTTTTGTTTTGGATACATTGAAAGGTTTTTATGATTGTTTTGTATAAAGTTTTGATTTGTATCGTCTATGTTTGTTGGCTTTTGTTACAATTTTTGTTATAAGCTGTTAAAGTTTAATATATTATTGAATCTTTAGATTAACGATATGCATCAGAGGAGCTTATCTGCATTTGATTGCTAATAAAAGGTATTACTTTGAGGCGCAACTAATGGCTCTTAACGAGTGGCTTGGTATGAAGTTTTTCTCTCTATCGCTTATTTTAGTGCAAGTGTGTAGTACATTTTATATTATCCAAGGATACATGCTTTGAAAAATGGGATGTTGGACGCCATTCTTTTCAGCAAGTATGTAAAGTATAGAAATTCATAGTAGCTATTCGTTTCTTTCCATTCGATAATCCCATAGAAATAACAGACTGGTAAATTATGTGGTTATTTTTAGGTGTATAGAGACAGTTTTAAGTCGTCATTGGTGGCAGTAGTCGTACGAAACCAAGAACAAGAGGAAAAATGGGCATAAAATTTCCCTCTACAGAAATGATAACGGATTAGTCAAACTTATTAGGCTTCTTATGATTTTGGTTATCTGTAGTATTAGAGTTTTTACACGTGAATAGGTGAGAGGTTGATTAGTCAAACTTAGTAGGCCTCTTATGATTTTGGTTATCTGTTCTTCAACATATCTTTGATTAGGCACTTGGAGCTGGATCAGCTCGCGTGAAGTCTCGGGGAAATTGATCTACTTGGATCAGGCTTATAAGGGCTTTCTGAGTTTTACAACAATGCAACTGCGGATGAGGCTGCTCATGAGGCTAAGCGTGGTTTGGACTTTGGAATGGCCAAGCTACCCTTGATCTCACAAACACATTTTCAGTTCATATGACCATGTTTTGTGAGTTCAGATTCAACCTTTCACATCAAGGGATAAATGTGATATGATTTTTTATTCTTCTTTATCTTTAGTTTGCACGCCATTGTTGTAACCATCTGGATTTTATATAAGTATACCACATTCACACATGGTTATTCATGTTGGTAATGAGTGTGATCTGTTCAAGTAATTTATGTTTTCAACCATTTTCAGAAATGTTTGTATGTCTTGATTCTTATGTTTCCAACAATTTTCAATATTAAGACAATAGATTTTTTTTGTCAAAATCCCGTGCGTGCACAAGCTTTATAACTAGTAACTTTAAAAAATGTATCTAACTTGACACTTTTTCAAATTTTATATAGCTATATTTTGTTATGTAACTATATTTTGTTGTTATAACACAAAAGTTATAAATAGGGATGAGCACGGTACCGGTCTCGTATCGATCCCGTACCGAATTAGTGGTACCAATTTTTTCCCGAACATAAATTAGTGGTACCGGTATCGCATCGAACGGATTGGATACCGTACGATCGGAAATCGGGTTTTCCCGCCTTTTTAGAATTTCCGATTTGGTACCGGTCCGCATCAATTTGTGGTCCCGATTTTTTCACCTTATTTCGTAGTCCGGTGCCGCATCGTATTTCAAGAATCGGTGCAGTGCAGTTCCGTTTAGTTCCCGGATTCGGTTCGAAATGCTCATCCCTAGTTATAAATCAAGACTTTTGTATGTATTAAAGTTTTGAATTCGAACTCTAGTGTGTAATTTGTTCGTGTAAAATGACCAATTCATTTTTGGTTGTTAATAGGTTAGTAAAAGTAAAATAAGGATAAAATGATCGCAAATACACCCAAAGTCCGAATTAAAACTTTGGTGTTATAACAGCAAAAAGAAAAAGGTAACCACACAACATTAGAAAATGTAACAAGTAAGTTAAGGGTCCGTTTGGTTTGTAGATGGGTTTAGGTTTAGGTTTAGGTTTAGGATTAAGATTTGGATTTGGATTTGAATTTTGGATTTGGTTTTGAATTTATATAATATTTATTTATAAAATTGAATATAAAGTTTGAAACTGAAATTTGTTACTCCCTCCGTCCCATATTAAGTGTCCACTTTCCATATGCACAAAGTTTTAGGAAATTCAACTAACTACACTTTCCACCAATCAAATATCATTTTCACCCACTAAAGTCTCATCTCATTGGTTGAAGTACATTATGGACACTTAATTTGAGACATCTCAAGATTCCATTGTGGACACTTAATATGGGACGAAGGGAGTATTATACAGTTAAGACAGAAAATAAATGAAATGAGTGGTTCATAGAAATTGAGGCCCCACACATGATAAAAAAGTACATAGCATTTGTGCAATGGGTGGAGATATTCCAACACCCCATAAAGTGATACTCCAACACCCCATAGACCATGGGGCCCCCCGTACGGACGGCAGGTACCCTTTATTTATTTATTTATTTATTTATTTTTTGTTTTTTTATTTAATTTAATTGTGTAAGGTTTATTTTGTGTGGTATATTTAATTTGTGTAGTGTTTTTATATGTACAGTGTATTTATTTGTGTGGTATATTTAATTTGTGTAGTGTTTTTATATGTATAGTGTATTTATTTGTGTAGTGTTTTTATATGTAGAGTATTTATTTGTGTATTGTTTCCATTTAATTAAACAATAACAATAAAACATTAGACATTAAAACATTAAACAAGTACAACAATAAATGTTTTCAATATTACAACGAAATCTACTCCACATGAAGATTATTAATGTCATCTATAAGCTCATAGAGTATTCCACTCGACTGACATGCGTGATCAACTGGATTTCTTGCCAATTCCAGTGATGCCTCCAACGTCTTTATTCTTGCTTTCAACAAATTGTTTTGAGCCAATAGCATGTTGATCGTTTTATCTTTAGTTTCGCAGTTTGATCACTGCGTTGAAGAAAGAGGCTTGACCAAAGTACTTTTGTTGAAATATTTCTTTCCACATGAAGTATCGACACCCATAGTCTTCAGTCCATAGCTGTTACATGATGAAACAATTATAAGAAATGTATTCTAAACAAACAAGTTATTGATATATTTACGTAAACAAGCAAACGTTTAATTATTTACCTTTGACAAAGGACATGCATAATACTTGGACCACAAGTTTGGGCTTGTGGGATGTTCTTTCAATTATAAAACCACGCCGACAACGACACAAGAAAGGATTTTCTTGTTGCATCCGCCAAAAGGATTTGTATAATTATTCACAACATAAATCGGTAATATCATGGTTCACAAAATTAGAAGCTTGAATACATAAATAACCAATCTTGTTATAGATTAATAGTTGATACATGGTTCACAAAATCACAATATAACTAGAAACTAAGATCAATCACGGCCGAGGCGTAGTCGCCCAATGATGCCGCCATCCGTCCCACACGAAACTCTAACTCGAAATGCGTCTCCTCAATCGGCAATCTCGTCTCGTGCTCGTCAATGCGAGGCGGGCGTAATAAAAGATGAGGAAGAACCGGAGGACGGTGTATAAAATTGTCCTCATCTGCGGTGGAGATATAGGCGGAGAGGAGGGCATAAGATGGAGAAGAAGGCACATAATCGGACTCTCAACACGGCGGGTGTGTTGTTGACACAATGAATGTCCCTCCACCGAATGTCATCCGATTCTCGTAACAAAAGATGAGGAAGAACCGGAGCAGGGTAAATCAGAATAAAAGATGACGAGTCGTTACTATAAATCGATGTCGATCTATACATGTTTTGTCATTTACAATATAAATCGATGTCGCCTATACATGTTTTGTCATTTACAATATAAATCAATAATCATTTTCACGTCTGCCTAAACATGCTCTGTCGTTGAGTAAACATATGTGTCCATCTCGCGGCCACGTCATTTCTGTACCATCTCCATTGTGGGTGATTATACGGGAGTCGTGAGTTTTCATCAAGAAACGCAAGAACGAAGTGAGTAGCCTGGTCTTCCCCCACACGAAGAATCACAACGGGGGACAATATTTGTGCTGTATTTGGACCATCTCTCAGCGGAAGACACATAATAGATTGTGAATTGGATATACATACAATAGGACGGTTAAGAGCTGTAGCAATAGCCACGCCCGTTTCTGGCATAGTCATCCAGTAACCGTGGGGTGCTGGACCTTCAAACCAATTCATCGAGTTACGAATATTTGTAAAATAATCCCCCCACATTTGCATGTAAACTTCCTCGTTATTGTCTACCTCTTCCCTGACAAGAGCTCGAATTAAGGCCACATTCGTTCGTGATGACCAAGACCTACTGAAGAGCTCGATAGCCACAATTTCCATCACCGCCACGTTAAAGATCCCTAGGATCCGGTCGGAAAAGAGGTGGAATTTGAGCCATAAAATATTCGCTAATGTCATCTTTTCATTAAACGTTTATTTTCTTATTAAATAAACGCTATCGCGTAAACATTATTTTGAACATTTGATCCGACACTTCCAAAAATTATTCTAATATATTTTTATACTCATTTTAAGACTATAAAATTATATTATTAGTTTACCCGATGTTTTCAATTTATTTTGTATATAAATTGTTATGTATAAATAATTACGACGGTTTTCTTAAATTCAACACGATAAATATTTATTCACTCAAATTTTGCAAGAAATGTATTTTATAATTTTATGACTTCAATATATTTTATTTTGTTCCGTTAAAATTTATTTTTAGCTAACGCTACCCTAAATGCTTAAATAAATACACAAGTTACTAATTATCCTTAATTAACTACACATTACTCTACATTAAAACACTTAATTATGACTAAATGCATGGCCTTTTTTTTTATATATGTCGACCAAACATAAGTGAGTCATTTAATTTTTGCTAAAATATCTTACAAGTATATCATATTATACTCATAAATATCAAGAACACATACAACTAAATATCACAAAGTGTAAAAGATCAATTTCCATTTCTCTTCTCTCTATTGCAGAACCGCCACCATAAGGAAGAAGAAGGAGTTCAAAATTTTTCAAGACAAGTTATTTACACTCTAGTATCACTCTTGATTAAGGTTTTGCAATAAAAACCTTGGGTGATTAGGAAATCCTTTGTTCTCATAAACCTCATCAAGTTAACTAGTAAGCTTTTCATATTCATGATCATATTTCATATTCATTGTTATATTCATTTCATCATATTTGAGAAAACATGCAAGTCTCATGATGTTTATACCACTTTTCATTGATTTTAAGAGTTATGTATATATAAGTCATCCTATAATTACTCCTTGTTATATATTATTTTTGGTGATGTCTAGGAACCCATGACACCCTAAGAAGGTGTATGGTAGGATTAGAATAGCTTCGGAGTTGTTTTGAATGGGTTAGAATAGGTTTGCGCGAGAAAAACTCATTTCGACAAGTTTTAAAAGGGTCTGTCCTTATTTTGAAAATCTGGAAAATCCGACAGTAGGTAAATATTTTGGGCTAGATATTTGGAAAATACACTTTAAAACGAAAGCGTGGCGCTTGAACGGATTAAAACGGAGCTATAACGAAGAAGTTATGAATTTTTCAAGTTGGCGACGAAAACTATAATTTTCTGGAAATTTCAGCATGTATTGTTTATTTTGTACGAGTCAAAAATGAAACTTAGGTGTTATAAATTATGTCGACTTGTCAAAAATATATTAGTATACTTTGATACGAAGCTAAGGACATATAAAACGTAGAAAACGGATTTGTAACGATTAAATTATACACGTTTTCACAAAGTTGCCGTAACTTTATTATATAAGAAAAACTATATTATTTCTAATAGGCAAGTATTACGGCAAAACTAGAGACCATGTTGAAGGTCGTTTTAACATTGATGTAGAACTTTTATAAAGTGATGTCTTCTAGTAAAAGTAAGTTCGCCAAGCATATTTTCCAAAATGTCCAACCGTTTGTTTAGCGGAGTTGTAACGAATAAAATATAGTCACTCAAACTTTGCCGGAAATCACCCTTAAACAATATTTTGGATAAAGTACCATACTTAACCTATATTTATCTTTGTGATCGAGACCTCTAGGATGGAAACTTAAATACTAAAACTTTGAGATAATGATACAAGCTTTCCCAAAACCGTTGAGTTCGTTTCCTAACATTTTATGACTCGAGGCCGTATATTCACTTTCATGCACCATTTTGCTAAAAGTTTTAATTTCTATAAATCACAAAACGATTATCGAGAATGTTGTTTCAACGTAACTACTTGTAAAGTATTTTTTAAACATGACGGGATGTCATAAACATATATTTTGACGATAAACATTATTTTCAAAAGCGTACAAGTGGTATGGATTACATATGGATTTGCATGCACGACATTGTTTCATGACTTATATTAGAGCACATCATTCATTTTAGGTCATGATAGGATAGTTTCGAGCCTCATTTTCATAGTGCACTTCATTTTGTTAGCATATCAATCATACCAGGTGAGTTTCATAGCCCCTACTTTTATACATTTTGAATTACTTTTGGGGGAGGTACATGCTCAACTATTTTCTTTTACTTTCACAAGTACTCTAAACTTTTAACGATTACCGTGAGTTCATACCCCGCTTTTACTCGTTTAAATTCTTACAAACTCTTTGGGGGAGATACATGCTTAAATACTTGTTTTTACTCTTGCGAATACTCCAACCATTTATACAATTGTGTTACACTATACTTCTTATACTCTTTGGACATTATGTGTGGTTTATTGCGATATGTGCCTTAATGTGCTAAACTTGTTTTCAATTATGCCTCAACATACATACATTAGCAACTGGTTAACTCTGCGGGAGCCGGCGGAGAGGTATTGATAGTACTATCGGTGACGCCCCACCCTGGGTCCTTGATGACGTGACACAGGGTGAATATAATCTGTTATTCAATGAAACATAACAAACAATTTAGACTTGTCAAGAGGTTCATTATCGTGATTCTTTGCATTAAGTACTTGTATATATCGTATGCACATATGTCCTACTTACAAACAAGATTGACAATAAACTATATTTTGGCAATGGGTTGTAAACACACAGTTGCAAGTTTTGTATGGGCGGAACTTGAACCGAGTGGATTTACAATGCCTTTGTTGCATGAATATTCTTTAAAGGCTTTACATTTCAACACAAACTCTATGAACTCACTCAACCTTTGTGTTGACACTTTTAGCATGTTTTATCTCGGTATCTAAGGCATTCACTTCATGGCATGCATATGGACATATCATAGAGTCGTGGTGACGACGCGTCTCACATGGGATTTATGCACTTTAAAACATCGTTTGGCTTGTAACAAACTTATTTCCGCACAAATTGATTTTCATTTGGGACCTATACTTTGTAAACTCGATTGTTTTAATAAATTAAACGATGTGTTTTCCAAACGACACTTTAGGTCGTTCAATATAACTATAACTTTGATGCTATGACGGTCATCCCCAGAATTCCATTCGGCGCAAAACAGTAATTTGGGGTGTGATGATTGGTATCGAGAATCGGTTATAGAGAACTAGGTTGCATCATTGACCCTAGACTATAACTACATCATCATAGCATCTCATCATATCATTATAAGTGCACATTCTTTATACATGCGGACTTATGACTCAACACCAAACATCATATGAGTCGATTAGTCCAAGCATTGCATAGTTACTCTAAATTATACATAGCCCGATCACCTATGTCTAATTCGGGAAGAATCATGCAATGAAGGAGTAGTAGTCTCATATGTGTAAGCAATTCCGTAATCGAGCCAAATTTTCAAAGATTTTCTTCAAACCACTTGTTTCGGTTTGATCCGAGTGGCGAGTTCTTGTTTGATGAGTTGCAAAGATCAAGCTAGAAACAAGTTGTTACCTAAACCGATTTAGCCTAATCTCATGACAGTTCTTGTTTGATGAGTTGTGAGATTAAGTAAAAATCGGTTACCTAAAAGTCTTTTGAAAATTTTGCTCGAGAATGGGAAAGCCTGCCTCATCGAGCCTAATCATAAGGGAGCATGTCTTTAGAATGGGATATAGTCACGATATATGCATGAGCATTGACATAATCATTTAGACCATACATGAGCATAAACTTTTAGAACCCTTGTCGCGGTTTGGGCCATAGTATCATTAATCGAATCACGAGGACGTGATTCCTCTGACATGGGAAGAATGTCACAATTCTCAATTTCCGGTCATTTCTCAAACTCAATATTCATCATTTCATATCGGTTCGTGCATGGTTTTGCTTTTTTTCATTAAACGTTTATTTTCTTATTAAATAAACGCTATCGCGTAAACATTATTTTGAACATTTGATCCGACACTTCCAAAATTATTCTAATATATTTTTATACTCATTTTAAGACTATAAAATTATATTATTAGTTTACCCGATGTTTTCAATTTATTTTGTATATAAATTGTTATGTATAAATAATTACGACGGTTTTCTTAAATTCAACACGATAAATATTTATTCACTCAAATTTTGCAAGAAATGTATTTTATAATTTTATGACTTCAATATATTTTATTTTGACCCGTTAAAATTTATTTTAGCTAACGCTACCCTAAATGCTTAAATAAATACACAAGTTACTAATTATCCTTAATTAACTACACATTATACTACATTAATACACTTAATATAACTAAATGCATCTGGCCTTTCTTTTTTTTGGTATATGTCGACAAACAAGGGTGAGTCATTTACTTTGCTAAAATATCTTACAAGTATATCATATTATACTAAATATCAACACATACAACTAAATCATTCAAAGTGTAAAAGATCAAAACCATTTCTCTTTCTCTCTTCCATCTAAACCGCCAACCATAAGGATCAAGGAGAGATCATAAATATTTTCAAATCAAGTTATTAACACTCTAGTATCACTCTTTATTAAGGTTTTGCAATAAAACCTTGGGTGATTAGGAAATCCTTTGTTCTCATAAACCTCATCAAGTTAACTAGTAAGCATTTCATATTCATGATCATATTTCATATTCATTGTTATATTCATTTCATCATATTTGAGAAAACATGCAAGTCTCATGATGTTTATACCACTTTTCATTGATTTTAAGAGTTATGTATATATAAGTCATCCTATAATTACTCCTTGTTATATATTATTTTTGGTGATGTCTAGGAACCCATGACACCCTAAGAAGGTGTATGGTAGGATTAGAATAGCCGGAGTTGTTTTGAATGGGTTAGAATAGGTTTGGCGAGAAAAACTCATTTCGACAAGTTTTAAAAAGGGTCTGTCCTTATTTTCGAAATCTGGAAAATCCGACAGTAGGTAAATATTTTTGGGCTAGATATTTGGAAAATACACTTTAAAACGAAAACGTGGCCGCTTGAACGGATTAAAACGGAGTTATAACGAAGAAGTTATGAATTTTTCAAGTTGGCGACGAAAACTATAATTTTATGGAAATTTCAGCATGTATTGTTTATTTTGTACGAGTCAAAAATGAAACTTAGGTGTTATAAATTATGTCGACTTGTCAAAAATATATTAGTATACTTTGATACAAAGCTAAGGACATATAAAACGTAGAAAACGGACTTGTAACGATTAAATTATACACGTTTTCACAAAAGTTGCCGTAACTTTATTATATAAGAAAAACTATATTATTTCTAATAGGCAAGTATTACGTCAAACTAGAGACCATGTTGAAGGTCGTTTTAACATTGATGTAGAACTTTTATAAAGTGATGTCTTCTAGTAAAAGTAAGTTCGCCAAGCATATTTTCCAAAATGTCCAACCGTTTGTTTAGCGGAGTTGTAACGAATAAAATATAGTCACTCAAACTTTGCGAAATCACCCTTAAACAATATTTTGGATACAAGTACCATACTAAACCTATATTTATCTCCATGATCGAGACCTCTAGGATGGAAACTTAAATACTAAAACTTTGAGATAATGATACAAGCTTTCCAAAACCGTTGAGTTTGTTTCCTAACACTCGACGTGCACCAATTTATGACTGTTTTTGCACCATTTTGCGACGAAAACTATTTCATAATAAATCACAAAACGATTATCGATGTTGTTTCAACGTAACTACTTGTAAAGTATTTTATAAACATGACGAGATGTCATAAACATATATTTTGACGATAAACATTATTTTCAAAAGCGTACAAGTGGTATGGATTACATATGGATTTGCATGCACGACATTGTTTCATGACTTATATTAGAGCACATCATTCATTTTAGGTCGCGGATAGTTTCGAGCCTCATTTTCGTGCACTTCATTTTGTTAGCATATCAATCATACCGGTGAGTTTCATAGCCCCTACTTTTATACTTTTTGAATTACTTTGGGGAGATACATGCTCAACTATTTTCATTTACTTTTACAAGTACTCTAAACTTTTATAGGATTACCGTGAGTTCATACCCGCTTTTACTCGTTTAAATTCTTACAAACTACTTTGGGGAGATACATGCTTAAATACTTGTTTTACTCTTGCGAATACTCAAACCATTTATACAATTGTGTTACACTATACTTCTTATACTCTTTGGACATTATGTGTGGTTTATTGCGATATGTGCCTTAATGTGCTAAACTTGTTTTCAATTATGCATCAACATACATACATTAGCAATGGTTAACTCTGCGGGAGCCGGCGGAGAGGTATTGATAGTACTATCGGTGACGCCCCACCCTTGGGTCCTTGATGACGTGACACAGGGTGAATATAATCTGTTATTCAATGAAACATAACAAACAATTTAGACTTGTCAAGAGGTTCGATTGGTTGTGATTCTTTGCATTAAGTACTTGTATATATCGTATGCACATATGTCCTACTTACAAACAAGATTGACGCTTGAAATAAACTATACATATTTTGGCAATGGGTTGTAAACACACAGGTTGCAAGTTTTGTATGGGCGGAACTTGAACCGAGTGGATTTACAATGCCTTTCTTTGCATGAATATTCTTTAAAGGCTTTACATTTCAACACAAACTCTATGAACTCACTCAACCATTGTGTTGACACTTTTAGCATGTTTTATCTCGGTATCTAAGGCATTCACTTCATGGCATGCATATGGACATATCATAGAGTCGTGGTGACGACGCGTCACACATGGGATTTATGCACTTTAAAACATCGTTTGGCTTGTAACAAACTTATTTCCGCACAAATTGATTTTCATTTGGGACCTATACTTTGTAAACTCGATTGTTTTAATAAATTAAACGATGTGTTTTCCAAACGACACTTTAGGTCGTTCAATATAACTATAACTTTGATGCTATGACGGTCATCCCAGAATTCCATTCCACGCAAAACAAGTAATTTGGGGTGTGATGATTGGTATCGAGAATCGGTTATAGAGAACTAGGTTGCATCATTGACCCTAGACTATAACTACATCATCATAGCATCTCATCATATCATTATAAGTGCACATTCTTTATACATGCGGACTTATGACTCAACACCAAACATCATATGAGTCGATTAGTCCAAGCATTGCATAGTTACTCCTAAATTATACATAGCCCGATCACCTATGTCTAATTCGGGAAGAATCATGCAATGAAGGAGTAGTAGTCTCATATGTGTAAGCAATCCGTAATCGAGCCAAATTTTCAAAGATTTTCTTCAAACCACTTGTTTCAGTTTGATCCGAGTGGCAGTTCTTGTTTGATGAGTTGCAAAGATCAAGCTAGAAACAAGTTGTTACCTAAACCGATTTAGCCTAATCTCATGACAGTTCTTGTTTGATGAGTTGTGAGGTTAAGTAAAAATCGGTTACCTAAAAGTCTTTTGAAAATTTTGCTCGAGAATGGGAAAGCTTGCCTCATCGAGCCTAATCATAAGGGAGCATGTCTTTAGAATGGGATATAGTCACGATATATGCATGAGCATTGACATAATCATTTAGACCATACATGAGCATAAACTTTTAGAACCCTTGTCGCGGTTTGGGCCATAGTATCATTAATCGAATCACGAGGACGTGATTCCTCGACATGGGAAGAATGTCACAATTCTCAATTTCGGTCATTTCTCAAACTCAATATTCATCATTTCATATCGGTTCGTACATGGTTTTGCATTTTTTTCATTAAACGTTTATTTTCTTATTAAATAAACGCTATCGCGTAAGCATTATTTTGAACATTTGATCCGACACTTCCAAAAATTATTCTAATATATTTTTATACTCATTTTAAGACTATAAAATTATATTATTAGTTTACCCGATGTTTTCAATTTATTTTGTATATAAATTGTTAGGTATAAATAATTCTGACGGTTTTCTTAAATTCAACACGATAAATATTTATTCACTCAAATTTTGCAAGAAATGTATTTTATAATTTTATGACTTCAATATATTTTATTTTGTTCCGTTAAAATTTATTTTTAGCTAACGCTACCCTAAATGCTCAAATAAATACACAAGTTACTAATTATCCTTAATTAACTACACATTTATCTACATTAATACACTTAATTATTATTAAATGCATCTGGCCTTTTTTTTTATTGATATGTCGACCAAACTCAGGTGAGTCATTTATTTGCTAAAATATCTTACAAGTATATCATATTATACTAAAAATTGCAAGACATTTACACATACAACTAAATATTCAAAGTGAAAAGATCAAACCAATTTCTCTTTCTCTCTTCTATTCAGAACCGCCAACCATAAGGAAGAAGAAGGAGTTCATAAAATTTTTTCAAATCAAGTTATTTACACTCTAGTATCACTCTTTATTAAGGTTTTGCAATAAAACCTTGGGTGATTAGGAAATCCTTTGTTCTCATAAACCTCATCAAGTTAACTAGTAAGCTTTTCATATTCATGATCATATTTCATATTCATTGTTATATTCATTTCATCATATTTGAGAAAACATGCAAGTCTCATGGATGTTTATACCACTTTTTCATTGATTTTAAGAGTTATGTATATATAAGTCATCCTATAATTACTCCTTGTTATATATTATTTTTGGTGATGTCTAGGAACCCATGACACCCTAAGAAGGTGTATGGTAGGATTAGAATAGCTTCGGAGTTGTTTTGAATGGGTTAGAATAGGTTTGGCGCGAGAAAAACTCATTTCGACAAGTTTTAAAAAGGGTCTGTCCTTATTTTCGAAATCTGGAAAATCCGACAGTAGGTAAATATTTTTGGGCTAGATATTTGGAAAATACACTTTAAAACGAAAACGTGGCCGCTTGAACGGATTAAAACGGAGTTATAACGAAGAAGTTATGAATTTTTCAAGTTGGCGACGAAAACTATAATTTTATGGAAATTTCAGCATGTATTGTTTATTTTGTACGAGTCAAAATGAAACTTAGGTGTTATAAATTATGTCGACTTGTCAAAAATATATTAGTATACTTTGATACAAAGCTAAGGACATATAAAAGCGTAGAAAACGGACTTGTAACGATTAAATTATACACGTTTTCACAAAGTTGCCGTAACTTTATTATATAAGAAAAACTATATTATTTCTAATAGGCAAGTATTACGTCAAACTAGAGACCATGTTGAAGGTCGTTTTAACATTGATGTAGAACTCTTTATAAAGTGATGTCTTCTAGTAAAAGTAAGTTCGCCAAGCATATTTTCCAAAATGTCCAACCGTTTGTTTAGCGGAGTTGTAACGAATAAAATATAGTCACTCAAACTGAAATCACCCTTAAACAATATTTTGGATACAAGTACCATACTAAACCTATATTTATCTTTGTGATCGAGACCTCTAGGATGGAAACTTAAATACTAAAACTTTGAGATAATGATACAAGCTTTCCAAAACCGTTGAGTTCGTTTCCTAACACTCGATGTGCACCATTTTGCGACTATTCACTAGGAGGTTGTTTCAACGTAACTATTTTTGTAAAGTATTTTTAAATCACAAACGATTACGGAATGTCATAAACATATATTTTGACGATAAACATTATTTCGATAAATTCGCGTACAAGTGGTATGGATTACATATGGATTTGCATGCACGACATTGTTTCATGACTTATATTAGAGCACATCATTCATTTTAGGTCGCGGATAGTTTCGAGCCTCATTTTCGTGCACTTCATTTTGTTAGCATATCAATCATACCGGTGAGTTTCATAGCCCCTACTTTTATACTTGTGAGTCTCATAGCCCATACTTTTATACATTTTGAATTACTTTTGGGGAGATACATGCTCAACTATTTTCATTTACTTTCACAAGTACTCTAAACTTTTAAGGATTACCGTGAGTTCATACCCCGCTTTTACTCGTTTAAATTCTTACAAACTCTTTGGGGGAGATACATGCTTAAATACTTGTTTTACTCTTGCGAATACTCAAACCATTTATACAATTGTGTTACACTATACTTCTTATACTCTTTGGACATTATGTGTGGTTTATTGCGATATGTGCCTTAATGTGCTAAACTTGTTTTCAGTTATGCATCAACATACATACTTTAGCAATGGTTAACTCTGCGGAGCCGGCGGAGAGGTATTGATAGTACTATCGGTCGACGCCCCACCCTTGGGTCCTTGATGACGTGACACAGGGTGAATATAATCTGTTATTCAATGAAACATAACAAACAATTTAGACTTGTCAAGAGGTTCGATTGGTGTGATTCTTTGCATTAAGTACTTGTATATATCGTATGCACATATGTCCTACTTACAAACAAGATTGACAATACGCTTGAACATAAACTATATATTTTGGCAATGGGTTGTAAACACAGGTTGCAAGTTTTGTATGGGCGGAACTTGAACCGAGTGGATTTACAATGCCTTTCTTTGCATGAATATTCTTTAAAGGCTTTACATTTCAACACAAACTCTATGAACTCACTCAACCTTTGTGTTGACACTTTTAGCATGTTTTATCTCGGTATCTAAGGCATTCACTTCATGGCATGCATATGGACATATCATAGAGTCGTGGAGACGACGCGTCTCACATGGGATTTATAAACTTTAAAACATCGTTTGGCTTGTAACAAACTTATTTCCGCACAAATTGATTTTCATTTGGGACCTATACTTTGTAAACTCGATTGTTTTAATAAATTAAACGATGTGTTTTCCAAACGACACTTTAGGTCGTTCAATATAACTATAACTTTGATGCTATGACCGTCATCCCCGTGAATTCCATTCACGCAAAACAAGTAATTTGGGGTGTGTGACAAACCACTTGTTTCCAGTTTGATCCGAGCGACAGTTCTTGTTTGATGAGTTACAAAGATCAAGCTAGAAACAAGTTGTTACTCAAACCGATTTAGCCTAATCTCATGATAGTTCTTGTTTGATGAGTTGTGAGATTAAGTAAAAATCGGTTACCTAAAAATCTTTTGAGGATTTCGCTCGAGAATGGGAAAGCCTGCCTCATCGAGCCTAATCATAAGGGAGCATGTCTTTAGAATGGGATATAGTCACGATATATGCATGAGCATTGACATAATCATTTAGACCATACATGAGCATAAACTTTTAGAACCCTTATCGCGGTTTGGGCCATAGTATCATTAATCGAATCACGAGGACGTGATTCCTCTGACATGGGAAGAATGTCACAATTCTCAATTTCCGGTCACTTAACTTATATTTTCCTTTGTGATCGAGACCTTCAGGATGGAAACTTAAATACTAAAACATTGAGATAATGATACAAGCTTTCCCAAAACTGTTGAGTTCGTTTCCTAACACTCGGTGAGCACCATTTTGCGACTATTATATGAGATTGTTTCAACGTAACTACTTGTAGAGTATTTTTAATACGACGGGATGTCATAAACATATATTTTGACGATAAACATTATTTCCAAAACGTACAAGTGGTATGGATATCATATGAGTTTGCATGCAAGACATTGTTTCATGACTTATGTTAGAGCACATCATTCATTTTAGGTCGCGGATAGTTTCCGAGCCTCATTTTCGTGCACTTCATTTTGTTAGCATATCAATCATACCAGGTGAGTTTCATAGCCCCTACTTTTATATCTTTTGAATTACTTTTGGGGGAGATACATGCTCAACTATTTTCATTTACTTTCACAAGTACTCTAAACTTTTACTGATTATCGTGAGTTCATACCCCGCTTTTACTCGTTTAAATTCTTACAAACTATTTGGGGGAGATACATGCTTAAATACTTGTTTCACTCTTGCGAATACTCAAACCATTTATACAATTGTGTTACACTATACTTCTTATACACTTTGGACATTATGTGTGGTTTATTGCGATATGTGCCTTAATGTGCTAAACTTGTTTTCAATTATGCATCAACATACATACTTTAGCAATCAAGTTAACTCTGGAGCCATGGAGAGGTATTGATAGTACTATCGGTGACGCCCCCACCCTGGGTCCTTGATGACGTGACTGGGTGAATATAATCATATTCAATGAAACATAACAAACAATTTAGACTTGTCAAGAGGTTCAATGGTCGTGATTCTTTGCATTAAGTACTTGTATATATCGATGCACATATGTCCTACTTACAAACAAGATTGACAATACTATGTTTTGGCAATGGGTTGTAAACACACAGTTGCAAGTTTTGTATGGCGAAACTTGAACCGAGTAGATTTACAATGCCTTTCTTCGCATAAACAATTTTGAAAGGCTTTACATTTCAACACAAACTCTATGAACTCACTCAACCTTTGGTTGACACTTTTAGCATGTTTTATCTCGGTATTTAAGGCATACACTTCATGGCATGCATATGGACATATCATAGAGTCGCGGAGACGACGCTGCCTCACTGGGGTTTTATAAACTTTAAAACATCGTTTCGCTTGTAACAAACTTATTTCACACAAGTTGATTTTCATTTGGGACCTATACTTTGTAAACTCGATTGTTTTAATAAAATAAACGATGTGTTTTCCAAACGACACTTTAGGTCGCTCAATATAACTATAACTTTGATGCTATGACAACAATCCCCGTGAATTCCATTCCGCAAAACATGTAATTTGGGGTGTGACAATGTGCAGGAACGCTTAGTGTTCTCCAAAATTATCAACAAAACCAAGCGGAATAGGCAATCCGATTGAAAAAGGAACTAGTTAAAATTATCGGTATTGACGGGAGAATAACTTGATAGGAACTAGTTAAAATTATAGTTTGCTTGAAGGTATCTGATTCGTGATAGCATGGTAAACCATAAACCAACCGCAATCGATGACTACATTGATGCGGGTAGACATCCCTGCTTACTTTTCATGCCAGTATGGGTAGTAAAGCATCTCTTGAAACATTATACCGCAATTGTTAAATAGTGTGCCCTTGCACGCATGCGCTTCTTGATTTTGCTTGTATTCAAAGTGGCTCGATCGCAGCTTTCTTTGCGTAGCTATAATCTTGTCGATCGAACACAACAACGTGTCTAAGCCGGATCATGTGGAGCCCAAGTATAACTTCAACAACAAGTGTTGACTCTCAACTCTACATGTTGTTGTCCGGTCAAGTCGCGATATTGATCGGTAATGTACGACACAAACATGTTGTCGTAATATCGCAGACCGCCACGAAAATACCGCAAAACATCCGAGAAACAAAGAATTAATAAAGTGAGAAAACATTCGAGTAGTTATTTGTTAAATAATAATAAAAATGTATTAATGGGTAAGTACCCGGTTTTGGACTAATAAACTCAGAGGGTGCCGATAATAATGCATGAACACATCTTCGGATCGAGTCAGAACCATCAAATCCCATGTCCATCTAACGGACTCATACTCCTTTACCAAATCGAATTTGTGTCTGCAATGCTTGAGCACATTTTGATTGATATGCCATCGACAGAGTAATCTGTTAGCGTTTGGGAATTCTTCTATGCATGCCCCAAGCAACGCTAAATCTGCTTATGATTTATAACCTGGTAATATTGTTCTTGTATCACCAACTTTATGCATTCCAACACCCATTTGAAATTTGGCTCTTTTTCCTTGTCCAAAAAGCTAAACGCCATTGAGAATGTTTTGTTTGTTGAAGTAACTCCAACAACTGAAGAATGACAGTTTAAACAACGTGGTGTTGTATGTGGAGTCCATCGCAAGATTTCCGGAATGTTGTCCACGGGGCATATGACGCCGGGTGAACAAAAATATTTCTCGAGCTCATCAAGGCGCTCATTTACCCTTTCGTAATAAGTATAACCTTACGCCTCAAATGTACTAAAAGGAGTTGTATCGCCAAATCACCACGATCTTCTCTACGTATCTTGTTTTGTGCATTATATACCGCTCTAATACTAGACACGTTATTCGGATCACTCTTTTAGTGAAGAAAGTATAATTCGTGGTGCTACTTGATGTTTTGTCAACCGCTTCACCAAAACTAACTCACTTTCTTTTAATCGCACGGCCTGTGAAAACCATGGAACGAGTCTACAAAGTCATGATTATAAAACTTTTATTAAAAATTTTAATATAAAACTTTTAATATAAAACTTTTATTATAAAACTTTTATTTTAAAACTTTTGTAATAAAACTTAATATAAAACTTTTATTAAATTAAAATACTTTTAATATAAAGTGTGTGATACGTGTGTGATTTTGTGGTGGTTACGTGTGTGGTTTTGTGGTGGTTACGCAGACGCTTTTCTTCCGTCTTTGTGTGTTGATATCTGTCTCTTCTCACCACCACAAAAGTAAATACTCTCTCTCACATGTTTCTCTCTTTCGCTCTAAAAATTTTAGATCTAACAAGTATAGAACTTGTTGTTAGATCATTGTGGTATCTGATGTTGGGGAAGGAATTGTTGTGGTATTTGATGTTGGTGATGTTTCTCTCTCACCTGTTTATATCTCTCTCTCTCTAAAGTTTTTAGATCTAAAATTTTTAGAGAGATGTTTAAAATGTTTCGTAAGTTGTTTCGCTTTCGTTGACTATTTTTGTGGTGATGTTTTGGTGTGATATGCGGTTTCATTATCGGATGGTAAAGTGCGCTTTATCTCACTTTGCAACCGTAAATGAAAACTTTTGGTGCCTATGCGTTTCATTATCGGATGGTAAAGTCGCGCTTTATCTCACTTTGCAACTTTATATGAAATAAGTAGGTTTTAAAAAAGAGGCAATGATGATTTTATATAAAAAAACCTAAGAGTTTTGGTATGGCAAATATGAATGGATTGCAACATTCATATTTGCAGCTAACATGATTCATAACGAGCTAATAACCGAGCCTTCACCTCTTCAGTGTCGAATGGTGAACCACACATGGTTGTTGTGTTTCTGTTGGTGCTGATGGTGTTGTGGTGTTGTTGCTTTCGCTACTTGTGAGACTTTATGTAGTTGTGTTGTTGCTTTCTTGTTGGTGTTGTGGTGATGTTGCTTTCATGTGGGCATTATAAGCCTGTTATGTTGGTTGTCCTTCGAGAATCTTAAGTTACTTTCTTGTGAATGTTTGCGTTTGGAATCCTACTTACCACATTCACGTTGAAACGTAACTTGTGAATATTGTTGAACTTGTGAGGCTTGTGTCCTCGTGCAGCTTGAGACTCATGAGACTTTATGCATTTGAGACTTGTGAGACTTGTGCGTTTTGGACTTGTGAGACTTGTGCAGCTATGACATTGTGCGCTCGTGAAATTGTGACTTTGTGCGCTTGTGACTTAAAATTTTCCGAGGCGATGATGATAAAACCTTGGGTTTGAGCCTAAAAATTTTCCGACTGATGATGATTTTGAGCCTAAAATTTTTCCGGCGATGATGAAAACCGAATTGACTGCAAAGTGAGATAAAATCACACTTTTACAACCTTCGAACCGAGCCTCAAAAATTTTCGACTACGCTTTTTTTTTAAGTTTTAAAACTTATTCAAAAAAAAAAAAAAAAAACAAACAACTTGTAAAAAACTTGAACACAAAAAAAATCGGTCTTGTAAAAGCAAAAGAAAACAAAGTGTAAAAGTAAAAAAACTTGTTAAAAAGTTACAAAAAAAAACTTGTAAAAATAAAAACTTGTAAAAGTAAAAGAAAAAAAAAAAAAAACAAAGTGACAAAACCAAAACATGAAACACCTCAAGCAGATGTAGGGGGGTTATTTTACAAAGTGGCATGGAAACCAATGCAGTAATCATTGGGTGAGAGAGAGAAACATCAAACACCCCTATTATATTTTTCAGGAGGTGCTGCGTAACATAACTCTTTCCGAAAATTAACATGAGGTTTGTGGAACACCACGTGTGTTTGGTAAAAAAGAAGAAGAATGGAAATCAGTAGTAGAAGTCAGAAATTTGAATTGCTATCATGAAAGAGAAATTTATTTTTTATAAAAACGTTTAGAACGAATTGATTTGTAATTATAATGCCAGAAACTATTTTAAACGCCAAAGCTCCTAAACGCTACTTTATAGAAGATTGGAAACGAATTTCCAAAAATAGAAAGTTTAATCGCTATTCGCCAAACAAACATTAAAAATCACAACGCCAACGCCACGCCACCGCCTCCTAAATGCTACAAAAGCTCTGCGCCAAACAACACACCCTGTATATTCGGCTGTCATCCCCAATTTGGGGGCCACACTAATCTACCAAACAATAATGATCCCTGCATCTTTTGTGAAATACCTGTACCAAATGCTTCCTAAATATTTGAAAAAAAAGTAGAGGTGAACACAAAAACCAAAAACCAAATCGAAATTGAAAAGACAAAAAAAACCTAACCGAAAAAAGTGAAACAAATGAAAAATTAACAGGGTGATTTTGATTTTTAGAAAAACTGATGAGGTTACTCTTTTTGGGCTTACGGGATTGCTTACAATTTGATTTTGCAGGATGTTGTTAGATGGAATACCAGCTTTGATACGATTGCGCATTTTGCTATGGTACAAGGCTGCTGCTGGGTTTTCGCTACACCTCAGGATACCAGGTAATCACATTGAGCGTTTATCGTTATATAATTTCACTAAATTGTGGCTACTTGATTTAATGCTCAGTTAACCATGGGTGTTTTGGCTGTAGCGTAGTAGAGGTTTATAATACATTTTAGAGGGAATCCTGCCACCATGATAAAAGGAATTTGTTCAATGTTGCACTATTGTTCATAGTTTGGATGATTTGCGCTGATGTTTGACTTTTTTGCATTTCGAAATGCTCGCTGATGTGAGGACGATCCCACTGTTGTTAACGATTGTAATCAAGGTTACTATCGCGTTGCGCATTTTGTTATTAACACACACTGCCATTATTAATGCTCCCATACATTTGCCTGCAAGTAGCCTAAATTTGTTTTGATAAGCGGCTGTCATTTTACTACAGGGATACCCATTTGAGGATGCAGCAGGATTGGCGATTAAAGGAGACGTGGATTGCGCATGAGCCAATTAAAGAGGCCCAAACTCATCTTTGTGTAGCCGATGGAAGGGCATCTAAATATACTGCATCACGTGTGTCTGCTGTCAAAATCCGTAATATTTTTCAAAGGCTATAAACCAGTGTTTCGTCAAGTGGTGTGGCTGATTTCTCGGAGTCTTTACGTCCTTTATCTCACTCTCTCGCTAAGTTCTTAAAACCATGTTTGATTCTTTACAAGCGAATTAACTATTAACTTGATTTTTTTTTTGGGTTGTTATTTTGTAGTTCTGCAAGTGAGGATGGAGATGACGGGTCTATTGAGTTCCTCGAATGTAGGAAGAGGAAATGATTACAGAAGAGGTAAATTTTATGTCCTTTGAATACTATATCCGCTTTTGTATTGTAACACTGTATAGTTAGTATTTTGAAGCGTGTTTTAATGGTGATTATGCTATAGGAAAATATGTATCGTGGTTGGTTTATAAATCACCAACCATGCTTGGCTATGTTAGTTAGAAAGAAACATATCTAAATTTGAGCGGTTGTGTATAAAAAGGGGTCTTGCATGCAATATTTACTTTGTTTTTTGTTTTGCGCAGATAAAGTCATGTGTTTAGATACACACCGCGAGTAACGGAGCTAGCTATTTTGTGAAAACATATAAAACCCGATTAAGGTTTGTTTTGTCGAAGTCGTTATTGAATCACCAAACTAATTTACATAATCCCTATGTATCGGCATTTCTAATGATTTACTGCTACTTTTTTTGGTTTTCTAAATGGTTCTTTTTGTTGTGCAGTTTTGACTGAAAATCAATAGTGAATAGACTGAGGTAAAAGGCTATTGTTTGTGGGGATTTCTTAAAACAGAAACCGATGGATGTCAATGGTTTGCATGCTCCAATCATGGATCCCAGGGTCACAGTGGTTGGCGGATCTCTCAATGGTATCTTGAACACCTTCAGGGCCATTGTAAGTCATATATAGTCAGTCATTATAAGCTTATTGAAAATTTGATAAGCTCATTTTTGTGTGCTTATGAGCTTCTAAAGTTCTTAAGCTCAAGTGAATAAGATCATAACCCTGAAAAAAGTCTTAATTATGAGCTTATTTAGGTTTTGAAGGGAGACGTTTGGTGTACTCTGAAACAGTTTATTGTGTTATGAGAATGAAATAAGCTAAGCTTAAGACTTACGAGGGTGTTTGGGATTTTACGCTACTAGGGGTTGTTTGTTTTAGCTTATTTTTGGGCTTATGAGATTTTTTGGTTTGGTTTGGTTTGGTTTGGTTGGGTTTGGTTTATATGTCATAGGCTCATATTTTTTGGCTTTTGAGCTTATTATGACTTCAGAGTTTAGGGGTGTTTGTCTAACTTATTTTAAGGGCTTATAACCTTATTGAAAATTTGATAAGCTCAATTTTTTGTGCGCTTATGAGTTTATCCACTTGAACGTACGAGCTTATATAGTTCTTAATCTCAAGTGAATAAGCTCATAAGCAGGAAATGGTGAGTTAATGAGCTTATCAAACTCTCAACAAGTTTATAAGCCGACCAAATAAGCTATGACAAACACCTCAATAAACATGAAAATAAGCTCATAACCGGAACATAAGTCAAAAAATGGGCTTACGATATATAAGCAGACTCCAATAAGCTCATAAGCCTATATATAAGCTTAAACAAACATCCTATAAGAGTGTTTGTGTCATGTAAACCGTTGCGGCTTATTTGCTTATTTTGGGGTTAAATAGATGGTAAGTGATAAGTACGGAGCCACTAATTTGGTATGAAATAGAATTGTTTTTATACATCTGTATTTAACCTAAAACCTTTTGTAAATGGATTACGATGTATAACTGTTGTTTTACAAAATAAGCAAATCCAAACACTATCTCTTGGGCTGCGTATTTGGATCAGCTTATAAGAGGAGAAGAACAAGTAATCCCAAACACCACCTTACTGTATTATATGTGCGACTAAAGTGACTTTGCAATCTGGTTTTGAGATTTAGTTGAATTACATAGGCTAAACAACGAGAGATGAATAACTGAAGTGGTGAGTCTGCCTTTGAGAGTGAAAACAATCTTTTAGTTTAATATTTTTATGGGATTGTTTGCATAGTCTCATGAAGGGCATCTCAAGTTTTTCTCACTCTTAGCTATTTTGGTGTTTTGAATGTTTACAAATGTTTATGTGTTGAATGGTAAAACATATCTTTATTTTGCTACTATTTTATCGCTAAACACAAATAGCGGTCGCTATTTATCGCTATTCGCTACGTAGCATATAGGTGGCTCGTCGCTATTTATCGCTATTCGCTATTGACAACTATGGTTTAGTTTGAATTTCATTTTTTTTACCAACTGTATGATGTTAGGGCTGTTATTTGATCTGTCGTCTTCGGCAATCGATTCCCAGCTAATCCAATAGCTAAACCAATGTGAGATTTGGGTAAGCCACCGCAACTAAGTACTATTGCATATGTTTGAAACTGAATAAACTTGAGTTGCTCTTTATGATACTTGAGAAACAATTTCATGACTAAATACGATACAATTTTGCTTTTACTCCTGCATAAGCCACCACAACAGAATATTAAGATGCAAGCTATGTTTGCAGTTATTTAGATTTTAGAATAATAAGCCCACTACTTTAGTTTGTTTTTACATTTTTAACACAGTTGATAGATTAGGCTGAAGCAAAGATTGTTATATCTGTTTTGGTCTGCAATAAAATAAGCTCATAAGCCTATATATAAGCCCAAACAAACGCCCTGTAAAAGTGTTTGTGTCACTTAAATCGCTGCAACTTTTTTGCTTATTTTGGGGTTAAATATATGGTAACTGATAACCAGGGAGCTGCTAATTTGATATGAAAGAGAATTCTGGGATAAAAGCATTTTATTGATAAGATAGAAAAATTCGTTCACCTGTATTCTGGTCACAGTTTGGCTTTATTCAGGTGGAACAATTGAGTCTGCCATTTTCAAGTTATAGCAAAAATATGAATGGTAATTACAGTATATGTTTAATGATTAATATGTCCGTATGCCACACAAATTCATAATAGTAGTCTGAATTTAATGTGGTAATTTATATATATAACTTTATGTGGTGCTGTTTTTTGCAAATCAAGTAAAACTTATAAAAGTTTCTTCTGATGTGAAGGTTCATCAAATCTGTCATATTGTTTTGAAAAGAGATCATAAATATATCAATACGGTTGAAGAAGGCAGCGAAGAGACTCACACATAGGTACGGTTTTTAGACATTACGTAGAGATTACATTCCTTTGTTTAAGAAAACCATTTTAATGACAAAAACAACTGACATGTAAGAATTAGTCGAATCATTTTGAAACAACCTTGATAAACTGATAGTCAAAACCCTTAAACAAAGTATATGTAGTGTCATTTATCGTAGATTGGGCAATAAATAGTAAGAACTATAAGCATTAAGGACACTCTAGCCATTTGAGTAGTATTCTTTTTGTCGGATATAAAAGATTGGTTACAAAATATACTGTTGACAACCTTAGCCAAACTTTATGATAATGCCTGTGGACCATAAACTTCACACATTAAAATTTGTCCAGTCATGCTGCTTACACATATTTTTTGAACTACTATATCCTTAGTTTTAATGAGTTGTTATTCATGTACTGCAGTATAAGTGTTGAATATGTAATATAACAGTGTTATTATGTTCGCTTGTATGGTATCAGGAAACTGCACTTGCTGCTCAAGAAGGAACATGCAACATCATTGGCACCCTCTACAGTATTGGCGAGCAAATTGCCTAAGATGAAGTAACTGGCGCCTGGAATTACACTTTTTGGAAATGACTGGATCGAGTGCACTTATGTATTTAACTTCTTGGCTAAACCACTGCTGTTGCATCAAAACCTCGTATTGTATAAATTGCTAAGACTTCCGCTTCATATTTCTATGGACTTTATATGATAGCTTTAAAACCCATCCAACCACAACATGTCCCATCTGCATTGATGAATATGTCAGATCAAGACAAATTATACGATAACCAAACTGTCTTTATGTCTTTCAACGTACATGCGTGTATCCATGAATGGTTTTCACGAAACACATATCCCATGTGTCGTCATACCGCCTGAAAATCCAAAGGCCTAATTCTGCTGTTACAATAACAGACAACGTAGTTGTGTTAGCAGATGTGTTCCTCTGTCAAAACTAGCTGTTTTCTAGACCTATGGAAACAGCAACAACAATAGATAATGTCTTTATCTAACTTTTTATTTAATCAATATGACACCAACGTATGACTATAACTGATATTTGGTACACACTATACAAAACAACTCCATTTTTTGGCCTAGTCCTTAACACCAATCCCAATCGAGCATGTTTTTAGTCAGGGTTGGTCCTAGATATACCCCTGCACAGTCCTAGTTCGACTTACGTACGATCATTCACAGGTTTGGGTCTACCTGTCGTATCCTAACCAGGTTTTTGTAAAAAGTTATGACCTAGATATAATGATCCAAGCTAACCCAGTCGTCCAGGACCGGTCCGTGAGGTATCAGACAAAATGACGCCGTGTTGTATGATGCAAATGGCCGACTGATGATAAACATGAGAGATACAGAAGAACCAAATTAGTCATCAAAACTTCCTTTTTATTGCGAATAGCTTACAAAAAGTCAGCAACTCGAATATATGTGTATATACATCTCATGTTAAAACCCTTATTATTCAAACCAACTCTTTTAACTTCAGTAAAATACACAAGTATCCGTAAGTGATCAGAGTCTCGATCTCCGGATACATTTTATTGGATTAAAATGTGAATGTCTTCGACCCGAAGCAAATGCAGAATAGGAAGATGACGATGACTTTAAATCCCAATCTTCAACATTCTTAGGGACACAAACATCAAAGAGAATTTGACCAAGAATCCCATTAGCGTTGACTTTTGGTGGTGATGATCGTGGGATAAAACGTTCTTTATGTTCGTCTTGAATGGACCCCACGTCTCTACCTTCATGGTACTCGACTGAGCCAGGAACGACAAAGTGGTCATTTAAATCGAGAGTGATTCTATGGAAGCTTTGGTATTGGTTAGAACTAGAAACTGCTTCCCTTAAGTGGTTTAATGGTTCTGAGGTCTGGCTGCGGGACCCACTAACTTGTTGAGTTCTTTGTGAGTAAACTGATACTGCCTTTTTTAGGAGCTCGGACACAGCAGCCTTGTACTCATCCGGATGATCTCGATAATGACCTGCACAAGTGATTGTTAGCCTGTTCAAATATTATACAGCTTGTAAAGGGGTACTTGGAAGTGGGTTTATGCAAGTGATTATGTCACTATGAATAAGCAGAACCACACAATTGATTGTGAACAGGAGATAAACAGTTATTTACTTGTTTGGCAAATTCTGATATCTGGCGGATTGATACATAAAAGATAAAAAGACCAAACTAGTTGTAAGATGGTAATCAAGTATTTCATACCAGGCTTAAAAAAGGGTAATTAGGTAATCTTATTTTACCTTTTTGATAATCGGTTTTGCTGCAGTTAGTATGAAACTGGTTATTTGTCCAAACCAATAAAAATTCATTTATTCAAAAGACCCTGATAATCAATTTCAAAACACAATCTAAACACTCCCTATAATAGTCTCATCTCTGGACATCTAAATTGTAGTGAAAGAGCAACTACCAGCGGTGGACAGACCCCTTTTCTAACTTGGTATGCACTATCATTACAGATTCATATATTTGGATAGCATCATTACAGCTTATTTTATAAAGTTTACATGACAACAAAAAACTAACTCAGGTCAAGCAACATGAATCCCCGGCCTCATAAATAAGTCCATCCAAGTGTTTTTGCTAATGAAAGCATACCAAGAGTTTATTTGGTTTTACTTATATTTTCCAAGGACCCGGATGTTCTTAAAAACCAATGTGCTTAATTAATCTCTGTGGAAAATTGGTATTAGATAAGGGGAGCTTTATGATATTTAATGTGGGGCAGATACAGGGAATGACTCTCAGCCCCATATTTCTCTTGTTGTCATATGTATAATGCGTACAATACAAGTTTAAAAATATAAATGGAAGAATCCAGGCAATCAATTAATGAACTTATAATAACCGTAAAACTACAAATAAAGGTACAGGGGAGCCTACCTACATGAGGGGAGCTACTCCATTTTACCAATTTAACATCACCGCCAAGCCTTTCTAATCGCTGAGCAAAGTTGCACACAATTTGATAAGGGGCAAGATCGTCATCTTCTGAGCAAAGTATTAGATATGGTGCTCTCATGCTCTGCATTATTATCAAAATAAGAAATGGAAAGAATAAAAAAAAAAAAAGATAAAGGATTAATTTGAGAACGAGCAACTAAAAGAAACTTACTATACTTGCGTACAAAGTCTGCCAATATTCTGCACGTTGTGACTCATATTTAGTAAGGAACAAAGCATCAAGACTAGACGAGATACCATTTGCAATCCATTTTGCTATTACTGGAGGACTTGACATTTTAAGAATGCTTGGGTGAAGAGCAAACCGGGTGCCTAAATCACTTGTAAAATCCACAGGAGAAGAATCAAATATGTGTCCAGAAAGACACTCTCTAACGAGATGATAGTCATCCTTCACCTAAGAATAGGAAACAAACATTCAGATTAGTGTAGCCCATAATACTCGGGGCACTGGGAAATGGGTAAAGTGGGTTCAGTTGGAACGGGTCATATAATAGTAGGCTGAGTTGGGTTATTATGATCACAAACATTTCTTTGTCCTTTATTAAAAACAGAATTACTAAATCTAATGGGGTAATTATGATCACAAAAATAAAACATTATTAAAATTATTATTTTTGAATAAAACATTCTAAGAATACGTATATGCATAAGATATAGAGTTTGGGAAACTTTCAACCCATTTGATCTGTCACCTTTTCATCTAACTTCTTTATTTGATCCGTTCAAGATAAGATACAAGATGAATTAACACTCATAAGTAAACGAGTCAAAATTACCACTTCTTGGTCAAACCAAATAGTGAGTGACTGATGTTTTGGCTGAATAGACCTTGTTATAAAAACTACTCCGTAAATTTTGAACTTTGTTCAATCATATAAAGCAAAAAACAATACAAAGGAATACAGTAGAGTACAGATCAAAATCATACCAGATTTCCTTGAGATTCACCCATCGAGTCCATTAACTACACCAAAAAGAAGCGAAGTAAAAAAACCAGAACGTATGAAACCCTTTGTGAAAAAGGTTAATTACCAAATAACCAAATGTCATATGTGTCCGATTTTATAGCGTACTTTAAAAAATTTACCACCATGAAAAATGAGTAATCTAGCACCAAAAGTGGTCGTTTCTATAAAAATATTGCCGAATTGGTTTTGACCATCATCATTTTTATTCATATTGAAAGGCGGCTAATGGTATGTTTGTTTCTATAGTAGCTAATCCTTAGTAAAAAAACACTAGATGTGAAGATGAAAGTTTATTTACCTGCAAAGCTTTATACATGCAAGCTTTTGGACCACCGGAAAAAGATGCAAAGACGACCGGGCATGGCCTTAATTTTAGTTCCTTTATTTACAAAATAACAGGAATCAGTACTTAACCTATTCAAATATTTATTTAACGAATACATTATCAACAAAATTGAGAAAAATAAATTTTCTAACTGATACAAAAAAAAAAAGGAAATTTCAGTAGCCAAAACACATTTTTTTCTGATTAAAAGTCATGGAACAGACCTTAACAAGCTCATTTAGAATTTCTTGTGCCAACATTTTGGCTTTATCAGGGAAGAACCTGCAAATCTCTTCATGTTAATGCATAAACGCAAATGTAAACAGCAATAATAAAGTAAGAAACAGTGTCGACTAATTTATTTTATTGATTATTGACCATCATTGTTAATTACAAGGTTGATAATTGTACTGATTTCAACACTTAATTTTCAAATTTAAGATCAACATCAGGACTACGTAGCTAGTACAAAATTGACAGACTACCAACCATAATGTTCCATCCAAAGTACCACACGCAATATATTACTTCGTCTACCCCAAAAAGCAAATTGATTTCTTTCCATATAAATAGCAACAATTACAGCAAATTTTATGCAAAAATGACCTACTTGCAACATGTTCAAATTAAACTACCACACGCAAAATTTTACTCCATCTACCTAAAACAACACTTTCTTCCTATACTAATAGCACATATTTAGCAAACTTTAAGCTAAAATGACCTACTTTCCCCAATGTAATCTTCACAAAGTGCTCATGGTACAAATATTGATCCACAATAATTGCCTTATAAGTTATAATATTCCCTCCATCCCATAATCATCGTTCACAAAAAAAAAATAATAAATCAAACACTTCTTAGCAAATCTTATCTGACAGAATGCCAACTCTACGCTTAACGCATTTAACACACCCATTAACTTCCAATTCTTGCAAAGTTTCACAATCACGGTAAGGGTAAAATGAGAGTACAACAACAACAACAAACCCAATCCCGCCGAGGCAGGGTATGGGGGAGGTAGAATGTAGACAGATCCTACCCCTACCCCAGGGATAAACCCGGGAGTAAGGAGACTGCTTCCAATGAGACCTCCGGCTTGTGCACGTGTGCGGGTGAGAAAGAAGAAAAGAGAGAGCAAAAGGAAGCATAAAGGCAGCATGCAAAAAGCAGGCGAAAAGGGGCAGACCAAACACGCACAAACGCAAAACAAAAGCACAAAGCAAACCAGAAACAAAACCAAACAAAAGCACAAAGGGTAAAATGAGAGTGTTACCCATTATTATAAACCTAGACAAGCCCGGAAAGAAATTTAAATGATGATTACTGGGACTAAAATTCTCATTAACTTACAATAATAAAAGGGTGTTCTAGATACACTCAGCCGAGTCGTATAGAATTAACAATAGTACTAAAACTGTATCAAAATTCATAACACTCATTACAAACCCCAATGTCACTAAAGGTCCAAACTTTATAACGTACGTAATAAACATCAAAACAAAAAAATCTAAATCCTCACAACCCCAAATATCACTAAAGATACCAAATTTATAATCAATCAAATATCAAAAACCTTACAACCCCAAATACAACTAAATATTCAAACTTTATAACCAATTTCCATCAAAAAAAAAAAAAAAAAAAAAAAAAAAAAAAAAGGTCTAAGTCCAACATATGCAAACACACAAACAACCCAAGAAACAATACTAAAAACATGAAATCAAGAAAAGGGTATCAAAGAAAACATACAAATTGAGAAATTGAGAATGACAAATAAGTTAATCAAACTCAATTCAAATAGTCAAAATCATATTCCTAATCTTTAGAATGTTACTAAAGATTCAAATTTTTTATAACCAATTAGCATCAAAACCCAAACTTCAATTCCTTACAACCCCACAAATTACTAAAGATTCCATCTTTATAACTTATGCAGCAAAAAAATCACTAATAAACCAAGACCCAATACTTAAAACATAAAAACAAGAAAAGGGTATTAAAGAAAACATACAAATTGAGAAACTGAGAATGACAAATAAGAGAATCAAAACCAAGTGATTCATAAAGATGGACATAATTCCTCAAATGTTTATCTTGACTTGACATCCATGCAAACACAACCACAATTCCACCTTTATTCCTTCTTGTTTTATTACCCCAATAAAATCTGCCCCCAAATCCCCACATTTTTTTTTTACTGTTGGGTAAAAAAGTCAAAACTGAAGATGAAGGATAAAGAGTGTTTGTGTGTTTTGGGAGATGAGATATTGAGGTATGGGTGATGTGATTGTATTTATATTTTTTGTGGAAGGTGATAATAATGATGATGATGATTGTTTGATGATGGGAAATAATAAGAGAATGGGTAGAATAAAACAAAGGGGGGTTCAAGAGTTTGATTTTTTCTAACAAAAATCAAGACTTTTTTTACTAGAAAACTAGAGTAAAAATAAAAATTAACAAAGTCATCAGTGAAATATTTGAGTTTTTCACAGTGAAAATTCATATGGCTTGGCGTAAAAAGAATATATGGTTTAGTTTTTGATTTTCTAGTAACTTTTTTCTAATCAAACTAGTCTATAACTTCGTGCACACATCGGTCTACTAAATAAAAATTTTGTATAAAATTATATGTTTATATATTTTTTTTTTGACGCAAAAGGAAAAAATATATAAAGAAAAAGCTTCCAAAGAAGAAGTTTGAAAAAATTACAGCTTTTTTACCAATCACGCCAGTTTAAACAATTAACTTCTACTATTTAACCAAGAAAACGAAAAAAGCGAATACTATCATAAATGTCACACTTCCTCAAGTTTTGAGAGTTAAATGTGATGGAATTGCGATAGTTCCAAAGACACCAGCAAGTAGAAGCAACAATCACGATCAAGCGATCTCGAGAGCATTTGGAATCAAGATTCTCAATCCAATCCGCCAATCCGAAAGTGGGAGTTCAAAATCGGGATGGACATGTCGCACCAACTACGAATCAATCTCCAAATGTTTGACGCCACTTCACATAGAAGAAAAGATGCTCACTTGATTCCACCCCATTCGAGCAACCGGACACATAATCGACGGATATCTAACCTCTTCGAGACAAATTCAAGCGATGGGGAAGCCGATCGAGTCTCAATCTCCAAAAGAAAATATTTACCTTTCTAGGGAGAATTTTGTACCACCGTGTCTCGAATATCCATTGTTAGAAGCACGAGATCGTCAATGTGATTTCTTGTTTCTCCAACCGCGAACATCCCATCATGCCAATGTTCCAACGAAAAGTGTCATTGCCTTCAAGAGTCGTGAATCGATTCAATTCATCCGTTAAACGGGCCAAAGATCATTACTCCGGCCTCGATATCTCGCCGCCATCGAAAAGACCAAACCCACCGCAAAACGATCGCGAACCAAACAAAGGAGGTTGCAATCCAACCTAAATAATTTATTGTAACGAGGCATAAAGGACTTTCACCAATCCAAAGATCCTTCCAAAACCTCACACGAACCACAACCTACTTTATTTCTCAACGCTCTTTTGGAACAATGCCGCTAGAATGTAAATAATTTATGGACCCAATGATTTTTGCCCATAGCCATTAGTGCTACAACCTTTTGATCTAAACCCGCCCTCTCCGTGTATAGCTTTGATGACTTGAACCCATAACAAATTTGGATTAGAAACCATCCTCCACCTCCATTTTTTAAGGAGAGCAAGATTGAAAGCTTTCAAACTTCCAATACCTAAACCTCCTTTTTCAAAAGATGCCAAAATGTTTTCCCATTTAATCCAAGCCAATTTTCTTGAATTTTCATCTCCTCCCCAAAAAAATTTAGCCCTCAACCTTTCTAATAAATTAAGAATGGTTTCTGGCACTCTAAATATCGACATAAAGTATATATCGATACTTCCCAACACCGCCTTTATTAACGTCAAACGACCTCCAATAGAAAGAAGTCTTGCCTTCCATGTAGATAATCTATTCTTGAAATTTTCGAGCATCCCTTGCCAATGAGCTACCAAATTCATATTTGAACCAATTGGAAGCCCAAGATAAGTGAAAGGTAACGAACCCGACGAACACCCTGGAACACGAGCCATCTCTTCTATCTCTTCTGTTGAGACACCGATTCCGAAGACATTAGATTTGTTGATGTTTATTCGTAAACCCGAGGCTAAGAAAAAAACATTTAGTAACCGAATAATGTTATCCATATCTACTTTGTTCCACTCCGTGATCATAATGACATCATCCGCATAAAAAAATGGGACAACTGTAACCCCGACTTACCTACCTTAACTCCTCTTATTAAGCTTGCTTGAACTGCATCCTTGATAGCGATGTGAAGACCCTCCATAATAAGAATAAACAGGAACGGAGATAATGGATCTCCTTGTCTTAATCCTCTTTTGATAGAGAATTCTGATGTTGGACTACCATTAACGAGAATAGAAGTGCGTGCCGACTGCAAACATTCCTTAATCCAACCCCTCCATGTCAACCCAAAACCGAATTGCTCCAAAATATAATCCAAGTATTTCCAATTAACTGAGTCATACGCCTTCTCAAAATCGACTTTGAAAATCATCATTTTCTTATTGCATTGTTTGTACCAATCGATGACTTCACTCAACATAAGTGGACCGTCAAGAATTTGACGTCCACCAATAAAGGCCGACTGCTCATGACTAACAATATTGTTCACTACAGACGCTAATCGATTAGCTAAAATCTTAGATATGATTTTATATTGTAATCCAATTAGCGAAATAGGACGATAATCTTTAATGAATATAGGATTGTTTACCTTTGGGAGGAGTGTAATAAAAGCCGAATGCGCTCCCACGGGCATTTTAGACGAGGTGAAAAAATTCATAACAAACAACTCCACATCCACTTTCAGAACATCCCAAAACGTTTTTAGAAAATGGAATGAAAAACCATCTGGACCCGGAGATTTATCGCTACCACAATCCCAAACGGCTCTTCTTATTTCTTCACTTGTAACTGGTTTCTCCAATTCATTACTTGTTGTAGAATCAATAGCTTTAAAAGATGAATGAGAGCTACAAGTAATCTGATGCACATGAGTTTGAAACTTATCTTTGTAAAAATCAAGAAATGCTGCTTTTACTTGCAAAGGATCAGAACACCAAATACCATCTACCATGACTCCTTGAATTGCTTGACGCCGTCTTCTTTGCTTGATCAAACCGTGAAAGAATTTTGAATTCTCATCGCCTTCCACATCCCATTTCAAACGAGCCTTTTGGCGCAAATCCATAGATTCAAAGTGATCAATGTCATTAATCTCTTGCAACAATCGAATCCTTTCTTCTCTATCTGCTTCGGTTACTTCTGCACGGTCAATTCTAATGTCAATATCATTTATCATCCTTTGAACTACATGTTTTCGAGTCACTTCATGTTGTCTGAGGTCCTTATGCCACTCTTTAATTCGTTGTGAACGTGCGAAATTTATATGTTTATATAGTTACAATACTTGTGAACGTGCGAATTTTTACATATATTTTCCATTATGATCCTATTAATATTGTGTACATATTTTTGTTGAAGGATGTATTTAACTTTGTTTAACTGATATGATATTAGATTTGATGTCGTACAAATTTAACTATTGGCATCATGTTTTATGCATTGCGTATGTTTAATATAACGTAATGACCCTTGAAATATTGCTTTTCAATATATCCTTTATTTAAACTATAAAGAGAAATTACATGCATCGTTGCTATATGTATAATCTCATGTAATTATTTTCATTTCACAGTAACTAGTAGGGTCGCAACTTCATTTTGATATTTATATTCATATTAATAATAAGGCTCGTCGTCTTATTGATTCTAAGCTCCTTCCTTCCATGTTGCCATCGACTTCTTGGAATAAAATTCTTCCACGTAAAGTGAACATTTTCTTGTGGAGGCTGTCTTTGGATCGGTTACCTCATAGTTTAAATCTTTCGTCTCGTGGAATTGATATCCAATCGATCTCGTGCCCTTCCGTAATGGTAATGTTGAATCCTCCGACCACATATTCTTTCATTGTGATTTAGTTAAGGAGGTTCGGTCGCCGCTCGTAAGTGGTGTGATATCCATTTTCCTCCATTCGCTCTTATGATAGTTGGAAAAGTCGGTTTTATACGTGGCACGCCCTAAAGGGAAATTTGATCGCTTATCGCTTATCTTCGCGCTTTTTTCTCAGCGGATGTGGAGATATCGTAATAAAGATAATCTTTTGTGCTCAACCGACGAAAAAGGTGATCTATTTGATAATATCCGCTCATCTTCATTTTCATGGCTTTCTGCTGTGGGTCGATGTCGAGTAATGGGTTGAATGGTGAAAAATCCTTTGTTGCTCATGGGTTCTTGAAGTTTATTTCGTGGTGTCATGAGCTTATTACCTATGTTTGGAACATATGTTTCTTTGTTTCTTTTTGTTTTATTTCCTCGAGGCTTGTTTGGGACTTCATCAAAATCACTCCCGAGTGAAAACCGTGGCTCGGCCTCCGAGTGGGATTTTTCTAGTCTCGGTTCTCAGAATCGACTGAGTTTTTCATCTCTTTTGTTGTCCTCGCAGCTAAAGCCCTGCAGAGTCTAGTTCATGTTGTTTGTGTCTAGTCTGCTCGCTTTTTTGCTTCTAGCGCCTTGCTAGTAGCATCTTTATATATTATATATATCTCTTTGCCGTTCAAAAAAAAAAATAATCTCACCATATTTGATTTTTTAATCTGTATATATGGGAGTTAAATTTATAAAGAGGAGTAAGAAGGCGCTATTGAACGCCATTAGAAGAAAAAAAATGTGAATCTCCTTACTTAATCTCATAAAAGGGAATAACATGAGTCGTTCATATATGTACAATATCGTGTATTTATTTACTAACTCGTGCTTTCATTTCAATAATTATAATTTTGTACATATATATAAATTTAATACATAAGGATAATAATATTTAGTAATAACAACGTATATGTTTTTTAAAACATAAAGTTTACGGGACATTTATTAAATTTATAAAGTTATTAAAAACTGATAAATTTACTTTAGTTTTTATAATTTATTTAACATTTAGAAAAGGTTTTATTAATTACTCTCTCTCTTTTTGGTTTTGTTTTAAAAAATCAACACATGTGTTTTTATATTTATTTAGTTTGTTTTATGAAAGTTATATGTGTTTGATCAAATTGAAATTAGTCAATCAAAAGGCCGGATTTTAAAACTGAGTTTTCTCATTGTTTAATTAGAAAATCAATTTTTCTATTTTGTATATTTCTCTTGTTATATAAGAGATGCCTAATTGTAATGTTTTGATAAAATTATGAGTAAATTGCATGCGCGTTTTTTAAACCTTTTACAATTTAAGAATGCAAGTGCCATGTTTTGTATAGAATTTTTGTGTACACTATTTTCTTAAAAGGACTTTACAAAGGATAATAGTTGCATCTCCTACAAAGATTGCACTTACATCCACTTTTGATACACTCACTTTTGAAGTTGTAGAGCCTTAACTTACAATTTGACCAAACCACAAAACGGACTTTGCAATTTTCATTTATTTATTATTACTCTAACAAAACACTTGAATAAGCTAGTTGACACCAACTTTTTAAGTAAACTAGTTTAAAATAAACAATAATCACAAGTACCTCACATTTAAATGACAAACATAAACCTCTTAACAGAAGCCCCCAAAAAGTGCCATGGGTACAAGTTATTGTTGTGCCATTCTTGATTGATCAAAGATTTGCCCAACTTGCTCAAAGTTGGTGAGATCTTAATGTGAATTCACGAAATAGGGTCTTCCAAGTAATTTATTACGGATTTTACGGGTGGTTCAACGAAGTATTTGGTTTATAAGCACTGTGATGTTAAATGCTCTCTCGTCATTTCCTTCATTATATTGTCTATTTTTTTTTTATTTTTATTTTTTTTTTTTTAAAAAGAAAAAAAAAATTAAACGGCAACTAAGTATCTCACAATATATACATCACAAATATATTTCACATTTTCAAATCAGAACTTGAACTTATAACCATTTTGTAAAGAAGCTTCGTACACAACATTAGGGGTGAGCATGGTGCGGGTTTTGGCAAAAACCGAACCACATCCGCAATTGCGGTTTTTAAAAAATAAGAATCCACAACCGCGCGGTTTTGCGGTTTTTGCGGTTTTATTTTGCTGGTTTTGCGGTTTTTAAAGTTTGTTTTTTAATTCTATTTTTTGGTATATATTTATTATAGATAAATATATCATAAGATTACATAATGAGTAGAAATATACATATACAAAATATTGGATATTAGTATGAAATTATAAATCTCTACAATAATAAAAGTCAAATGAGATGAGAAATTTTTTAAATTTTGATGGTAAATTGAGAAAATATATAATAATTAACCAATAACATACGTTTGAAATAACTAATTATGAAAATATAAACAAAAGTATTTAATCATACAAAAATTATGAAATTTAGTTGGTTTATTTAAAAATAAAATAAAGATATATTTGAATATGACTTTACGGTTCGGTGCGGTTATGCAAGTGCGGTTTTCGGCTGAACCGAAACCGCACCTCAAAACGCGGTTTTTATTTTCGTGAACCGCACCATGTTTTTGTCATGTTTCGGTTTTGTGGTGTGGGTTTTGCGGTTTTATGCGGGTTTGCGATTTGCGATGCGATTTATGTTCCACCCTACACAACATGGAGTTAGGGTACCATCGAGAATAGCACGGTGCTCGAGTGAAGCGACAACCACAAATACTATATGCGGTTTATTGTTTTTTTTAAGTCGCGGGCAGAACAGCGTAAGTTAACAAACTACAAGACAAGGACGGCTAGTATAATTACAAACTCTTAGAACAGAATTCATAATTTCAGTAGTGCCTAGATGACGAAACAAATAATTTACTCATCTAATTATTATTTTTGATAGTGTTATTGTCGATCATTATTATTGTATATAGTATGAGAAGCATCAAATGAGTAGTTTCGACAAAACTTATCTATATCTATATCTATACTACTTTATAACGATTTGGCCTTCTAAAATTGGGCGCTTAACAATTCAGACTTTTTACTCTTATTATGAAAGTTAATTAAAAAATAAGATAAGGAGTCTAATCATCGAAATGGATATACGCCACTACTCTAACTAAAAATAACAAAATGGAGAGTTTCTAACAAACTAAAATAAAGAGCCCATAATAATTGACATACGCTACTTCCTAACTAATTAATCACCTTTATTTTAAATTTAAATATCTTTTAATCCGCTTAATTTTTTATGATCTAATTTCACCATATTTTTAAAATTTTATTTCTTTAATTCAACATCCATTTTGATATATTTTACGAGTTTTCTTTAAGAATGGAAGAAACTGGTTGAAAAGAGAAACTTACTCAATTGTAGACGTAAAATAAAAACATTTGTTTTCACAATAATATCGCAGACTGGCCACGCGATCAGCATGCGATCTCTTCTAATGTTTCAGAATAGTCGAAATTACTTGCTAATAAGATTAGCCGTTTTCATGGCTAAGTATAAAAGTTATGATTTCCAAGCATCATAATATAATCACTATAAAAAGACATATCGGCCCCTATTTCTTAAAGAAAATCAAAACCATGATTTGCATATTAAAACATGATTGACAATGGGGCGCTATATTTAAATGCAATAAATTATTGATATAATGGTGATACTTGACTTATGAGATCATTAATATATGATTAAAAATCGGGTCAACTTGGTAATTAAGAGAGCCATAAAATATCAATAACTAGTTTCTACTTGTCCATTAAGCTTGGTTAGTTTCATTAAAAATAGAGCGTTTGCATTATATATTTCATATTGCTTAGAGTAGAAAGAAGCCATAGACTCGTGTAAGTAGGTTTGCTAAAAAAACAAACTTCAGAATCACACATTGGAACGTAAAGAGAGGTTAAACGTTCAACATGAATCAGCATCAATTTAATAATTTTGGCCATCCGGCCACGTTATAAGCTGCGGTACTTAACAAGGGATAACTAAACTCCACTTAGGGAGGAGGAGTAGTTGCTTAATACCCTAATACCCCTGCTGTGCCACATCACCTCTATCCAATAAAACCTTCCAACTCAAAACTACCCCAATACTACTCCTAACTAGACGGAGTGATACCCGATCCCACCCTAACACTACCTTCATAAAAAGACAAAAAAAAAAAAAAAAAAAAAAAAAAGAGAACAAAGTAATACTTGAGCGGTTCGAGCTCGATTTGAGACAAAGTTTCAAGACTCTATGACTAGTGACGGTACACCTAATACCCTACCGCTACTCGAGCCCCTACCCGAGCTCCACTCCGTCCTACCTTATGGATATTAATTAAAACTAGAGTTAATGCATGAACTGTACTAAATTAAAACCAAAAGATTTAGGCATAACCTAGCCTCGTGTAACCTAACCTAGTGGTTCGGTTCTAAGCTGATCAATCCTAGTCCATAAGGTTTGGTGACATCTTTTAGCGAATTGATACAATTAAGTGGTTCAAAGTAGCAATGTAACTAACTAATGGTCCCTCTAATGCTCATATGATGTCAAAAGCTGTATGAAATAGTACAATAAATCTTACTCAAATAATGTACCAAACATCAAACCTAACCATTACATCATCTTTTATGTCACAAGTTCTACCAGCCAACATTTTTGCTCAAGATGGTTACACATGGTCGCTCAATAAATGATGACAGATGAATTACTTGTCTTGCCAGCAGATCATATAAGTCGAAGTGCAGTGATATACTATTAACCTTTACTGTGTTAGGAAAGGGAGCCACGTGAGCACATGGCAATCTCCTATTGGTTAATCGTTTGTTATTTCACGTGGCAGTCTTCTAACTTTGACCAGCTGCTCGTGATCGTGATCTTTGCATTCAAGAGACCAGTCTCCAGAAACCACTCTCTACAGCTTGTGAACAAGACGTCAATGGGCATTCCATTCCTGAAAGTAAACAAACAAAGGCTTTCAGTTTCATGTACATAAGTAGGTTGGTAGCATGGACAAAACCAAGGCATTTTTAGTATGGGTCGACCAGCAAACACTTTTATCCATTTCTCATATATCTGATAATAATTTAGAGAAAGTTGATTAAACTCAAGTCGTTCGATAAAAAAAAATTAATGTTGTAACTTTAGATGCGCAATTTGAAATTCCAGGGGTAGATTACTTTCTGCGGGGTAAAACTCATGATGACCAAATTTCAACTGAAAAAGGAGCACCTTAACACAAAGACTAAAGAAAACAAATTCAAATTCTATGACAAATTATAATCTGGAGATACTAGGTTTAATGCATTTTTTTTTTGTTTGGTAATTAAACTAATTACACATTTCTTGAGCAACTAAATTCATCGTTTTCGATGTGGCTGTTGAAGCTTAGCCCACTTTCTTCTTGGTTTCTTGGAGAAATCCCACCTTCGTGGTAACCAACAATTTCATAGCATCGTTGTTTTGAATGCCCTCTTCTCCACAATAGGTGCACACGAATTTGTTGCTAGTGTTTTTCCTTTTGAGAACCGGTTTCTAGTGGCTAGGTTAACGATGCTATCGGGCTCGTTTTTGGTTCCTCCATGGTGGATCACTGGGTTTGGTCTTTCCGCACAAAGGCATAGCAAGCTTCAAGATCTAAAGGAGGATCTTTGCGCAATATCTCTCCACGGGCTTGATTAAAGTCGGGATCTAACCCCGCCGGAAAAATGTGCACACGGAGCGGCCAAGAATCTTGTTGGTGACAACATGCTCCACGCTATCTTCATGAGACATCAATCGCGATATCGATCTCACGAAAATACCGATCAACTCGTTGTAATGCGATGCAAGTGTTCTTCCGTTTTGCGGGTACTAAACGACCTCTGCTCAATTCGAATAAGCGTGTCTCATCCGTTCCGTCATAGAACGTCTTAGCCACTGCATCCCATATTTACATTCTTGTTTTCGCACGGATAAATCTTGGAATCAAAGTCGGGCTCATGGAGTCAATAAACCCGCCTCTTCACACGGTTGTTTTCGGTCAACCAATTTTCGATTTGCTTTTCTCCGATTCAGCTTGCGGTGGATCCGGTGAGGAATCCTAGTTTGTTTCGGGGCTCCATTGCATCTCCACGGTTGTGACCACAATCGATAATTCGTGTCATCCAGATGATCCTGTTGGGAATGGGGCATCTGAACCACATATCGGGTTTCTTGAGGAGGAGGAGGGTGTTGTTTTGTGTTTGTCATGGTCTTCAAGGGATTGTTTCTTTTCGATTCGGGATTTCGAGGGTTTTAGTTTGTAACTTTAGATGCGCAATTTGAAATTCCAGGGGTAGATTACTTTCTGCGGGTAAAACTCATGATGACCAAATTTCAACTGAAAAAGGAGCACCTTAACACAAAGACTAAAGAAAACAAATTCAAATTCTATGACAAATTATAATCTGGAGATACTAGGTTTAATGCATTTTTTTTTTGTTTGGTAATTAAACTAATTACACATTTCTTGAGCAACTAAATAGGTATAACTTGAACATAAAACACAATTAAAGGTGGAAGTTTCAGCCATTTACCTATAAATGGACCATTCGGCGTTTTACTCTAATGGGTCAAAAAAGTCAATTTAATTTGCTATAAAGGAAACAGGAGGAACGGTTTAAACGTCATCAAAGTGTATTGTTTACTGCATAACACATTAAAACCTCCAAAATCTATATTGGTCATGTCCTTATCTCTTATCTAGCAGAAACTAATCACGTTCCTTTTAATCTCATTCTGTTAAGGACCTAGAGTATTATTCAAATAACATAATAGCTGTAATTTTATTCACGTATTTATGAAAAAAAATAATAAAAATAAAAAATAAATAAACAAAAACCCTACTATTTCAGGAAATAATGTTTTAGGCCAACCCGTGCCTTTTGACCGCACCAAATATTTACCATTTGACATATTACCCAACCCGCCCATTTTGCCACTTCTACACGCTATGGATCGTAGTCATCTACTCATCTACCACCACAGAAAAAATAAATTGTGTCCTTCCTATTAAGGATGGGCTAGTTGATGTTCTGCAAGAACTTGGAAGGCGCTTTTGGGTGTCAAACTTTGTAAGACTATTGAAACGGTTTGACACTTTGGGAAGTCCCGCCATGAGCGAGAATACTCCTTCTATCTTGTATGGTGCAAACGTAGGAACATGATGCCTACACCAGTTGAACTGTACGTGAACCATTTTTTTTGGTCCCACACTGTCCCTTTTTAATATTAGAGGTGGCGTGTTAGACCCATTTACTTTTAAATGGGTCGATTGAGGTTATATTTTATCCCTATATGGTCAAATAAGTAAATTTAAAAGAATCGTCTCAAAATATCAGCTTAAACAGTAGATCATCCTTGAAATGTATAACTCCTGTAATCATAACTGGAAGCCTGAAAGTTATGAACAAAATGTGTTTCGGGTCAACCCAACCCATACAAAACTTACCTGTTTTGACAAGTTACCCACCAATTTGACATTTCTTGATTCCATCTTGTGCTATAAAATAGTGGGGATCTAAAGAAGACTATAAACTATATGGCAGTTGAAGTTAATATGGCGACAAGTCAATGTGGGTTAAAGTGACCTACACTAAGTGAATAAAGTTAAATTAATAAATATTTGAGTTATAACTATCATGTCAAAATTGACCAATTTTTGGTAAAGGATTTTAAACATATCATTTCAAAAAACCAATTCAAACTATAATCCATCTTTTCATCTGCATTATTGCATACTAGTTGCATAAAAGTTTGCATTAGCTTTATGTTTTATCTTGAACAAAAATAACTGGATACAATGCAAAAGAGGCTTATTAGAGATCAGGTTAAAAGTCGCGCAAAGTGTGGTTTCAAAGTAGAAAACCTTTCAGATAACTGTATTCAGAAAACTACATGTGTCATTGAAATATGATTATGTAATCATATTTGACACAGTTATTAATTCTTAACAAATTACATAGTTGACCCTTCTGAATCATTTTGACATCTACCAAAATATTACTTGTTGACCCTTACCCAACCTGTACGACCAGCCATTACGCCGCCTCTAAAAAAAAGGTAAAAATGAAGGAATATCATAAATGAGGCATTAGTAACTAGATGGATTCTACTTATCAAAAACGAGATGGAATCACATCAAAAATTGAATAAATAAAATAAGATTGCACAGCTTAACATAGAAAATGTTTATATATATGTCTTTATGGACTTGGTACTATTGGGTCAATAGTAATACTCAACAGTAACTTGGTGCGTGTTTAAGATTGACTGAAGATATCCATTAACGACAATCATGTTATACTCAGTTAGGGCTGTTAAAGCAAAATCTTTAATCAGTTTTCTTTGATCCAAAACCGTACATTAAAGGACCAAAATCCTACATTATAACGTTGGAAAGAAAGCACATTTCATTGGTAACCCACCTTTAAATCACTTAACTAATCCACCAAAATACGAAAAAGGATAATATGTCCATTCGTCGTCTACATTTTCAGTCACATCATTATTAAACTTTCCTTATACAATTAAGCACTTAAAATTGAAAATGAACTATAATCGCTTAAGGCAGTAAAAAAAATTTAACCAGTGCCTACATACTGAATAAAGAACAATCATATAGAAATTGTTGATACAAAAGTTGGGCGTTCCTTGTTTGGACTCCGGTTCTCGTATCAATTGAATCTTGATGCTTGAGACTGCGTACTAAGTAAACAGAAAACACCGTTAGGCTTATCGTGGGATTGTCTCCCACGATTATCCTCCGGCGTGAGAGTAAGTAATCGGTTTTAGAGTTAATAGGAGATTTAGGGTTTTAGATCGTACCTTTAATGAGGGATAGAGTTCCCTTTATATACACACGAAATCCTTATTGGTTTCGTGTTCCCCAACCTTCGGCGTATCCCGCCTAAGTCGGTTGATAAACGCTTATCTCCAAAGATAGGAGATATCCGATATCGTATTCCATAAATAACTTTGGGTTTGGGCTTTCGTGAGCCCAAACCGTTATTGGGTTAGCCCATTCGTAATGGGCTAGTTAGTGTTATTCACTGGTCGGGTTCGTGACCCGAGTGTAGACTATACGTCATCAGAAATGTACATATCTTGACTCAAAAACCCACTCATTATACAAACTCCTGTAGCTATTTATCAATAAGGCAACTTCTTTCTCGTGCTTTGGCTCAATCTTAGACACCTCAGCTTGAAAATCCCGCAGTCTCGCAAATTTAAAGAGAAATACTCTTTGATTACACAAAAGAACTACCTCTTTGATTTTTAATTGCATGATTAACTTTTTGAACCTAACCTATTGTATCCTAATTAATCAGGCTACTGTGAAAAGTTAAGACCTAAATATAATGATCCGAGCTAACCCAACCTAGGACCAATCCTTGAGGTGCCAGACTTTTATTGCTTAACTTGAGTCTTGCAGAGACAAAATTTAAAACAACTTTGTTTTGTATATTGTATATTGATGACGAAACAAAAAAGATGTGTAAAGAATCAAAGTAGCCATCAAAACTTCTTATCGTTAATAGTCTACAGAAAGGTCAACAACTTGACTATATATGTATTAATACATTTTAAGTTAGAAACCTACTTTCACCTTCATTAAAATGCATTTTAATTGGTTATGCAAAATGGATGGCATGCTACCTGATCAGCCTCCAATAAAAGGTGAAAGTTTGGATGGCATGCTACGTGATATGGACGGACCTTTTGCTATTTCATAGCAATAAAATAGACGAGTGCATACACATAAGATCTCGACACTCAGTATAGATCAACAACTACACACTACAACAATATACTTATTGATAACACTCTAACAATAAAACTTACTTAAATGTGTTTACACATAAAACCAATTTAACCATCCTTAGTTATTTACTACCTATTTCGACGTTCTTTAAAAATTGAATTTCACTGGTCTTTTAGATACACAAATAAGGAAATAGCTTTATTTATTATAATTTATGTTTTTTATAAAAGATAATAAATGATTTAATTATTGCATAATAAGGAAGATTTAGTATCCGAAAGTGATCAGAGTCTCGATCTTTGGATACATTTTATTAGATGGATATGGGAATGCCTTTGGCCTGAAGCAAATTTGGAATAGGAAGATGAAGATGACTTTAAATCCCAATCTTCAACATTCTTAGGGACACAAACATCAAACAGGATTTGACCAAAAATTCCATTAGCGTTGACATTAAGTAGTGATGATCTTAAGATGAACCGTTCTTTTTGTTCATCTTGAACAGATCCTGTGTCTCTACCTTCATGGTATTCGACTGAGCCAGGAACGACAAAGTGGTCATTTAACTCTTGAGTGATCCTGTGGAAGCTTTGGTATTGGTTAGAACTGGAAACTGCTTCCCTTAGGTGATTCACCACTTCCGGGGACTGGCTGTGGGATGCACCTACATGTTGGGTTCTTTCTGAATAAACAGATACCGCCTTTGTTAATAGTTCAGTTACAGCAGCCTTGTACTCATCTGGATAATGTCGATAATGACCTGCACAAGTGATTGTTAGCCTATTTTATGTATTCTACACCTCACAAAGTAATTTTGGAAATGATTATGTCACTTTAAATAATCAGAACCTCGGGCTTGTATATCATAAACAGTAGGAGATAAATGGCTATTTACGTGTTTCACAAATTCTGATTATTTGGTAAGTTTATATAGAAAAGAAAAAAGACCAAAAAAAATACTTTTGTGTAAACAAGAGATACTGTGTATAAGATGAGAATGTATAAGTCTGTCAAATCAGGTTCTAAAAAGGGTAATTAGGTAATCTTATTTTACATTTCGATAATAGGTTTTGCAGCTAGTATAAAACTGATTGATTGAAGCATAATCTTTTTATTTAAACATTAGAATTTTGATTATTAAAAAAATCATAATTCAGTTTCAAAACGCAATCCAAACACTCCATACAAGGCTACAATGTTCACTGGACATCCACATTGTCGAAAAACTGTAGTAAAAGAGCAACTACCACTCTACCATAGGCAGACGGACCCATAGTTCTAACTTGGTATACACTACAATTACAAGATCCTTTGTGGAAATGCTCGTATTCTATGAATTTTTCTTTCATGACAATAGAATAAAGTCGCGTTATGCAACATGCATCCCCAACCTCGTATATAAGTCCGCCCGTGGCATTTGCACGAGTGTTTTTGATGTAGAATCTTGAAAGTATATGCTAACGTTTATATCGCTTTTTTTCTTATATTTGTTTATAAAACATCAACTGTGATTAAAAAACGCCCTAGGGAAAGTGGTAATGGCGAATGAAGGCATTAAGGATATATGTCTTGTTTCCATCTGAATATGTCTAGAGTTAAAATAGATGTAGGGTAAACGCATGTAAATCCACGCAAACAGCTACAGTTAAGTTACATTAGCCGTTTATTTACAAATGGGGGGTATAAAAACATACCTACATGAGGGGAGCTACTCCACTTCACAAATTTTACATCACCACCAAGCCTTTTTAATCGTTGAGCAAAGTTGCAGACGATATGGTAAGGGGTAAGATTGTCATTTTCTGAGCAAAGTATTAGATACGGTGCTCTCAAGCCCTGCAATATTTTGAACATAAGAAATAGATATAAAGCACAAAGATAAAGGAATAAACATTGGAAACTAGCAAAGAAACTTACTATAGTTGAGTACAAAGTCTGCCAATACTCTGCACGTTGTGACTCAAGTTTAGTAAGGAACAAAGCATCAAGACTAGAAGATATACCATTTGCAATCCATGTTGCTATTAGTGGCGGACGGGACAGTTTAAGAATGCTCGGGTCAAGAACAAATCGGGTGCCTGTATCACTTGTGAAGTCCACAGGAGAAGAATCAAATATGTATCCAGAAAGACAGTCTTTAACGAGACGATAGTCATCCTCCACCATAGTACGAAACAAGTATTCAGATTAGTGTAGTGCATAATAGAAAGATGGCTGGGCTGGGGCATTGGGAAGCGAGTAAAACGGGCCTTTTTAGTAGGCCGTTTTCAGTTGACCCGCAAACACTTTTTAGTCCAATTTCTAAATATATTTTTTTTATGAATGTGTTAATATGATTAATGAAAACATAATACTATTACAATATAATCAAAATCATTAATTAAAACAATTTTAAGAACATGTGCGGTTAAAATATATATGAGTTTGGCCAACTTTCAACCCGCTTGGCCAGTTCTTTTTTTAGCTAACAATATTTTCGACTCATTTAACATAAGATACAACCCAAAGCGACACACTCAAAAGTAAACAAGTCAAATTTTCCACCTCTACTCAAACCCAAATCGTGAGAGTTACTAATGTTTTTGGAATAAACCTTAATATAAAAATTAATGTTCGAACTTTGATCAATCAAATAAAGAGAAATGCAATACAAGGATAAACAGAAGAATACAGATTGAAAACTTACCATATTCCCTTGAGATTCGCCCCTCGAGTCCATTAGCTACACCGAAAAGATGCCAAGTGAAAAACCAGCACGTATGAAACCCTTTATGAAAAGGTTAATTACTTAATGACCCGATGTTATCTAAGTCACTCGCCCAACCGGGGTGTCCCCGTGACAGTTTCCTACCCTTTCCCTGGCCACACCTAGTGAGGTTTGAATCCTAAACCTTTTGTGAGGACATCACACTTTGGTGGTGGTTTCGCCAATTTAAAAGGGTACTTTACAAAAAAACAGCACCATGACAAATAAGTAAGCCACCGCCAAAAGAGGTCGATTTGGAAAGAATATTGGCAATTTGGTTTTAACCTACATCATTTTTTCTCAAATAGATAAGCTGTTAATAATATGTTTGTTTCTATAGTAGTTAACCCTTCGTAAAAAAAAACACTACATGTGAAGATTAAAGTTATATTCACCTGCAAAGCTTTATACATGCAAGCTTTTGAACCACCTGAGAAAGATGCAAAGACAACCGGGCATGGCCTTATTTTTAGTTCCTTTATTTACAAAATAACAGGAATTAGTATAAAACCTATTAAAATATATTAATCCATGACATGAATTAGTTATCAAAGAAATATATTAATCCATGATATAATTATCAAAGAAAATGATAAAAACAAATCTTTAAACTGATCAAAACATGAAATTTGAGTAGTCAAAACACTTTTTTTCTGATTAACAAATTGCTGAACTGACCTTGACAAGCTCATTTAGAATGTCTTGTGCAAATAATTTGGCCTTATCAGGGAAGAGCCTGCGAATAACTTCATGTCAATACAAAGAAGCCAAATGAAATTAACAAGAACAAAGTAGTTATCTGAGTATGAGTAATAGTATTCACTCGTTCATTTTACTTCTATATTAATATCGTTATCATGTTTAACTAGCTTATATACTTATTACTAAGTTAACATTAATAATAACAATAATAATTCACAAGAACTATACAATAAACTTAGACTAACGATAAAAACTTTCACTAAAATAGAAATAACACACATGCTAAACTAGAATAAACCCAAGAAGACTAGAGCAAGCTAGATTCATAACAGTTTAGGATAATTCAATAGTTTGGAAAGTTGTCGCCATTTCTTCCAGATCAATATACGAGTTAAATCCGTCCAACCAATGGTGAATCAATGTTCCGTAGACGGTGATTTGATACTTATTTATTAGAGTTGTTGCAGGACACAATGACTACATGCAAAGAATAGATGCATTTCCTAAACTAGGATTGTATAGTTTACCAAAGGTAGCAACGCCCCTTTGAATTTTTGTGTATTGTGTAACGAGTGATTCTACATTGCAGGCTTGCAGCTTATCAACTTGAGTTTTGAAGTAGTACATTGTATTTATCATAAATTTTGTGGTTATAGCATATAGTAATATTTATTTATATGTAATAGTAGAAATAACTTAAAAGTTAAAATGATTAAAACTATAAGTTATTCTATATAAGAATTTGGTGTACATATTAAAGATGCTCTTAATAAATCAAGAATAATACTAATGACATGAAATCAAGATAAGAGTTCTTAGAACACATACACATTAAAAAATTGAGAATGACAAACAAGTGAATCAAAACCAATTGATGAATAAAGATTAACATAGTTTTTCAAATATTTATCTTCACTTGACATCCATGCAAATGCAACTACAATTCCTTTCTTTGTTCTTGTTTTAGAGCCCCAATAAAATCTGCCCCCAAATGGCCACATTTTTTACAAACTTTGACTGTTGGTTTTGGTGTTTTTGGAAGTTATCATGTTAATGAGATTTTAAAAAGATATGTGATCCTGTCATCTGTGTTATGGGTTATGCTTATTGGTATTTATACTACTGTAGGTTTTTATATTCATTAAATACTCACAATTAAGATGATGAAAATTGTAAATTTAAAAACTTAACATTATTTATTAAGTTTTCAATTCATGTTTAACGATGCCTTTCTTTTAGTTATGGCGTAGGGCCAGCAACACCTATACCTATGGAACGTCGGGACGGCCCTGCTTGCTAATAACTACTACGAAAACTATGTAACGGCTATATAGGGACAAGTCAATGTGTGTTAAAGTTGCATACACAAATCAAGTGGAGTAATTAATTTATAATTTCTAGATCTATATTTCCTATCCACTTTTGGAAGTAGATAAATAATTTGAGAACCCGAAAAAAAAAAAAAAAAAAAAAAAAAAAAAAAAAGTGAACAAGATAGCTGATAACCATCTTTTTAGTCACTTATACCATAGCTCTAACAAGTATAAAAATTTGAATTCTAAAATAATCTTCATTCTGGTCAGCATATAACAAGTTTAGGCATAATCTAGCCCAGTCTAGCCAAACCTAATAAGGTTCGGTTCTAAGTTTTTATATCACAAGTTACTACCCGCCAACATTTTTGTGCAAAAGATGATTCAGCATGCGCAACTCTTAAAAATGATTGACAGATAAATTACTTGTCCTTCCAAATCTGACCAGACAAGTCGCATACATCCCAGGAATATGCTGATGCACGTGGCAACCTCCTAATGGTTCATCTCTTGGACCAGTTTTTCAAGTGCATCTTTCGAAAGAGGAATGTAAAGACAATCCTGCCCTTCAGAGTGTCTTCTGACTTTGACCAGTTCATGATCTTTGAATTCCGTCAAATGGGAATTCAATGTGACTAGGCTGCTCACCAGAAACCGCTCTCTACAGCTTGTGAACAAGACGTCGATGGGCATTCCTGAAAAGAAAACAAATAAAGGCTCTCAATTTGATTTGCAAGATGGTGAACTGGGTCTGATAATTGGTCAAAACGGGCAATTTTAGTAAGGGTCAACCAGTAAACGTTTTTTTTTTTTTTTTTTCATTTAATAAGAAAATCAAATGTGTTAACTATGATAGAAGAAACAGTATAATTAATTACTAATGCAAATCTTTGTATGTAACGATATAGACTTTGGGTTACTTTTACCCCGCAAGACCCATTCCAGTTCAAAGTTGCAAAAGTCTATTATATTGTGGTCCAATAACATACTCTTATTTCGTCACGTTTAGACATTATCTACAATAGTCAAGCCTTCTAAACCTAAGTAAGGAATTTTCAAAATGCAGGGGTAGGGTAAAAACTTTCAGCTTGGAAAATAACAATGAATATGTTGAGTAGTTGAAAATTGCAAGCAATTAAACCTTTTTCAAACGGTTAAACATGTTTAACTTGAACGTAACACACAGTTAAAAGTTGGCAAATTTACCCCATTTACTTTTACATGGGTCATAATCATATTGGATACGCTATTTGTTTGTAAGAAAATTTACATGTTTTTGCCAAAAATTGTTTTGGGCCAAACTGTCCCGTTTCAGTCATACCAAATATCACCCAACCCAATGGATCCTAAATACAGAAAAAGTTAAACATGTACCTTCTTCATCAGGATGGGCTAGTTGATGTTCTGCAAGAACTTTAAATACGCTCTGAGCATTGGGTGTCAAACTCTGCAAGACTATTGAAGCGGTCTTGACACTTTGAGATGTGCCACCATGAGCAAGAATAAGAGGATGGAAGACTCCTTCAATCTTGTATGGTGCAAATGTAGGAACATGATGCCAACACCAATTGAACTGAACATGAACCATTTTCTTGTCCCACACTGTCATCAATTCATTGTACCATCAGTTTCCAATATTAGAGATAGCAATTTAGACCCATTTACTTATGAATGGGTCAATTCAGTTTATGTGTAATCTTTATTCGGTCAACGGGGAAAATTCAAAAAAGTTAGCTTAAAAAGAATCGACTCAAGTAGATTGAAACTTGTAAGTGGCCCAAGTGTATTTTTAACACATAATACCTCAAACATCATTTTATTCAAACAGCTATATTATTAGTGAAATACAATCTTTGAATCATGATTAATAATAGTTACAAAAACCACGAACAGATTCGGAAAGAATATGTTTTGGGTCAACCAAAAACTGTGCCCGTTTTGGCATCTTACCCGCTTATTTTGACCTGTGGTTTCTATCTAGTAGTCAAAGTAGGGATCTAATAACTACTGGTACTATAAAGTATGTGAAAGTTGGTGATAATGGGGAAGGGTTAAGCGTAGCATGCACTAAGAGTCTACAACAATAACTCCATAATAAGAACTTAAGTTGGAACTAGCATGTCAAAATTGACAAACTTATAGAATAATTTAGAAATAATTGTCTCCAATTCTCCAAATATTAAAACTTGTTATTATCATGAGTCTGAAACCATTAATGAAAAAGGTATAGATGACAAGTTTGACACACTTACAAAAGAACGCTTTGGGTTATCTTTAACAAGACAAAAGGGTGAAACAAACTAATATCAACTTACAAGAAAGCTAAATGGGTGGAACCGGTCAAAAGTCGCCTCAAAGTGTAGTTATATTATTTCTACTGCATAAAAAAACCTTCTAATAAGACTGTCACTGATTAGGTGTGCCCTTATATATAATCATTTAATACACTACTCAGTAATACAAGAATCTACAATAAGCATTATGACCAACCCAACTCGACCCAAATCGTCACCCACGCATTTCGACACCTCTAAGAAGGTATGCTTGAAGAAAAAACTCGTAAATGAAAGACTCGTAGTTTGGAGTCCACTTACAAAGAGGTGCGTTCACATGGTCTATAGAAGCAACAATACGAACATGAGAGCAAGCAGCAATTCTTGCTAGAAGATGCTGAGTGTCAGAATCTCGCATTCCAGGCCCATCAATATTGTGAATGACAAGACATACTAAGCATTCATTTTCTGTTTGGTGGGACCCATCGAGAAATGCAATAAGGTCATCCATTGACCGGGAATTGAATGGTTGTTGATCTCTGGGGGTGCCTCCAGAAGCAGACCTTAGTTGCATTTTCAGTTGATCCCACAGTACTTCAGCCATTGCCGTAGCAACCTGCAATTTGACATTATTTAGTAAAAAGGAAAAAATTTAAAGCTTACATATCTTAATTTTTCTATTTCTCTTATGTTTTTGGTACCATTGGCACATTAGTCACTCGGTTACTAGTTCTATATGTGTTTTGATGGCATAACGAGCAAACTTGACAAGAATTTCATCGACACCAAAAGAAGAAAGTTAAGTATATTAAACCAATATTTAAAATAATAGAAAGTAAACTGACTGAGACAAAATGTACTGGTAACTCTCCTCATGAACAGCATGTTAAAATTAACTTTTGTTACAGCATTCATGCTAATAACTAGCTAGAGTTCTCATCTCTAATCAATTTTAAAAGTCAGTAAGTGCGGATTGAAGTCTTCTTGCTGATATATTTTCTGAATTTACCATTTGTAAAAGAATTTCAGCCAATTTTCTGTCTATGAATTACAACATCACTCCACTTTCTAGATATGATAACCAGTCACCATGTTTCTTTATCTTTTATGCTTGCATCTTTGCATTACAATTTCTATCTGGATCAATACTAAAAGCAGTAGCAACGTATGAAAGGAAACAAAGTTAGATAAATCCTAATCGTGACTCACAACTGGTTAACAACTGATCCTACAAGAGTAACAGATAAGTGGCTAATCCATGATATATTCATATCATAAAAGAAATAAAGTTTAAAAATCATAACTAAAGTTGTAGGAAGAGCGCCTTTTAACTAAGAACCAACACCAGAATAGGTTATACATAAATCCATAGTTTTTATAGTATCTAATGTCTGCCCCTCAAAACTGCGTGTAAACTCATGAGCCAGACAACCCTAAGGGATAGCAAGACATGAGCAGCATCTCTAACTGCGAAAAATGCATGAGGATCAATCAAATGCTACAAGATTGGATGATAACATAAAATAAAAGCTAAACAGAAGGATCAGGTGTTCGTACAGATTTTAAAACTCCTATTACTGATTGATATCATAATTTTATCTCCAAACAGAACAAGATTAATTGCTAACTAGAATTCTTTCTAATAATAACTCCAGCAGACCATTACTAAAATCAAGGTCATGAAACTTTGGCTCTAACAGATCTATACGATAAGTTGACATTGTCACTGCACTCAACTTTCATGACTGCAAAAATCTAAGGTGGTTCCTATACTTAACTGATCGACACAATTAAATCAACGGGTCAAAAAGTCAAACGGTCAATGGGTCGGATTAAGTTTTTTGGCCGGTGCAATATAACACAATAATTAAAACAAGACGCGTTAACTAGAAGAAGGAAATAAATTGAAAATATTAGCAAGACAACATTGCTATAGTTATGCTCTAGCCAAAAATAAAACAAAGACTTTAACCAAACTTAGAATGGCTTTATCCAGAATAATAGTATTAAATTATATACATAGCAACTGTAATATTTTGTACTGTATTTTATTAGTGAATAAAGGACAAAAGCAACTGTACGTGTATCCCATAAAGACTTTGACCAATATCATCTTCTCCACTAGGTGAGCAGGTAACCGTATCTGTTACTCCAGCGAGATTTCTTTTTTTGTTTTTCTATCATTCTTCTTTTATACTTTCAGTTCCACGCTTCTAGGGTGGTTCCTTGTTTATTCTCAAGGTGGTTCCTAAGAAAAATTACTATATCGTTTGTAAAAGATATTTTCTTTCAAGGTGGTTCCCGGGCACCGCCTAGTTACCACGTAGGTCCGCCTCTGTTCAACAGCCGACACATAAGCAAGAGAGTAACATTTGCAATTGTGTAAGTACAAACAGTATACCTGCTTAAGATTTATTGACTGGAGATATCCATTAACGACAATCACACTGTACTCAGTTAAGGCTGTTGAAGCAAAATCTTCAATCAGAGTCTTCTTAGATCCAAACCCATACATTAGAAGACCAAAACCATATCTGCAACAGCGAAAAACAGAAAAGTAACACTTCAGTGGTTACACAACACTAGATCGGTTAACTTAATAACATGCTCAATCAGTGTCTATATTTAAACCTATCAATGTTCAGTCCCAGTACTATTAACATTTTCATAAGAACATCATTCAAAGTTTTTAGAACTAAAAAAGGCCATTTTTCCTTTTATATAAAAACCTTAGCTGCTAAAGAAAATCCATTTTTGACGTTTTAAGTATTGAATATTCAAATGAACTAGCTTGGTGATATCTTATCAAGGTATTACCATTTTTTTTGGTAAATACGCTCTTCAGACGCTTGAAACCGCTTAAACAAATAGGTAGATATTAAACCTTAATAAAATCAAACTACGCACTAGGAAAACAATTAATACCGAAATGCATACTACATACATACCTTAACTCAAAAACCCACTCATTGTACAAGTTTTTATAACTATTTATCAGCAAAGCAATTTCTTTCTCGTGCTTTGGCTCAATGTTAGACACCTCAGTTCGAAGCTCCTGCAATATTCCAAATTCATAACAAATGTATTAACTTCTACCTCTTTAGGCCAAAAAAAATAAAAAATAAAAAACAAATCTTTAGCTTTTTTTTACCCCAAATCTTTAAATAACAGCATTATAACTTAGAAAAATTTATCAAATTTTAGAGCCTTTTGATAAAAACTACTAATCACACTTTATCCTTATATTCTCTAATCTTAACCCACCTACCAAGATCCGGGTCGGGTCATTATCTGTTCGGGTCGGGTCAAATTGTGAAGAAAGAAAAAAATGAATATAAAAGAATCAGATTAGATTAGTAAATAACCTGTTCATCAGCAAGATTGAGTTCAGAAACTTTATGAGCTGATGATTTCTTGACTGATTTGCCAGACTCTTTCGCTAAGAAATAGTTTCTTGAAAATTCATACTCTTCTTCATCTATCATATCATTCTCATCCATTTTCTTCTTTTTTATATAAAATAAATTCTAAGAATTTGTAATTGGTACAACTTGTGCACTCAAGATGAAGATCAATATGTGTGCCCTAGTATGTGCTCAATTTTCCCGCCATTTTTCAACCAGACAGGCAACAATACATAAGTTGGTCGCTAAAGCCCAGTCCAGAAAAAAGACCAAAGTTCTAAGGTCCATTGGGCTCATAAAATTGTTTTGTTAAAAGTAACTTTAACTAAATCGAGTGTTCGTCGGTTCGGTATCAGGTCGTTCAGTTTACTCGGTCCACTTAGTTGGGTTAAAAAAAATTCTGGGTACAACAAAAAACAAAATTGGATTGACCTGAACCGAAATTAAATTTAAATTCGATTCGGTTTTTGAGTTGACCCGAATAACACAAATTATTTTTTTTCAATTAATTATATGTATTTTTAGCACCTGAAAAAATTTCAAAGTTTAAAAAATGTTATATTATACTCAGTATTGCAAAAAAAGACCTACAATGTCGACTAATCGTCGCTTAGGCGTTACTGGACCACCAACCTTTTCGATTTGTTTAAATCGGTCAACCGTGGTCAATGGCGGTCAACGACTGTCAACTATTGTGAAGCTTGTCGGAAACTTACAAATCTTGACAAAAATACCCAAAACTTGTCGTAAACTAGTTTTAATCACTTATAGTCCCTGTTTATATCTATTACAAGATTTTTTTAAAGAAAAATCTTGCCGGGAATACCCAAAACTCGCTGGAAATACCTAAAACTTGTCAAAAATGTCAATCCGGTTAATCCTATCTAGACCGATTACAAGCTAAAAGGGGGTCGACAGCGCGGCTACCGATTCACGATTTTTGCAACCTTGATTATACTAGTGAAAGAGTTTAAAAGGTTTTTTTAATATAAATATATTTATGTGAATTTGGTTTTGGTTTTCATTTTGCCAAAATCATATCCAAACTGAAACCCGAATATTTAATTCGGTTGGGTTACAAATTCGGTTCATTTTTATTCGATTCAGTGTGATTTCCATTTTTTGGTTCTTGTGAGTATTACCCGATTTTTGAACACTCCAATTTTTGCGGACCAATGTTTGTTGTATGCTTTTATGCCCTGAGTGAGACGAGAGACAATTTCTCCTAATAAATAATATAAATAAAGAAGCGACTTTCTTTTCTAAAGTTTTTTTAAGATACCTATGCCGCGTTTGGTTAAAAGGAAACACTCTTGTGTTTTCACAAAATGTTTTGTACAAAACAAAGAAAATAAATATTGCTTTCAAATCAAATGTTTCCTATCAAATTCTCTACAAAACCAAAATCTTGCATTTCCTTCTTTAGCAATGGGAAAATACAAAACACATTTTTTTGTTTTCTTGGTTTTCTATGTAACCTCCATTGTTTTCTTGAAAATTAAAAAAAAAACAATATTATATGGACATGTTTTAAATGTTTTGTAGAAAATAGAAAATTTAAGAATTTTTATCTAACTATACACACCCCAAGTATTTTTTGTATATGGATAATTGAAAAATCAATTCAAATTAGTTGAAATTTATTTTATCTAACTAATTTGTTACTTATGGTGTGTTTTTTTCATTAAGATGTTTAAGGTCTAAATCTGACTATCACATCTTATTGGTAAGAGGTGGCTATGAAGTCTGAATCTGAATGAAGTAATGTTGTTTGTTTTTTTATAATTATCTGAATATTTAATTATATGTTTTTGTAAGTATATATTAAACAATAGCAATAGAATGAATAAGTAGCTTGTGAAAACATGAAACAAAACATTTTTATTATAAATTTAACACAATAATCATTAACTAAATTATCTTAATACATCATTTGAATTTAAGATAGTAAAAAACTATTACACTAATTGTCTTAAAATAAAACATTTATACTACTTATAATAGAGGAATGAATCTCTCTCCTCATGGTCTTAAAATTAAGACTTATAAAATACAAAGTCTATTGTACAATACATAATGCACTATTAATGATTTTTTTTCATCAATCTTAATTTTAAGACTTACAAGTCTTAAAGCTTAATGTACAAAATACAAAGCACTATTAATGTGGTCAAGATATATTTAATGTAGTTAATTAATTAACTGGTCAATAAATATAATTAATGCAGTTATTAAAACACCCCTTACACAAGAAATACAAATTATCAAGCATATTGTACAACCAACTTAAACATAATTTCTGCATTAAAATGTCACTAATACAAATAATAAAGAACATTATACAAATATTCAAGCCCGAACAGGCAATGATCCAAATGGGCCCGAGCCCAAACGGGTACGATCCAAACGGGCTAGAGCCCGAGTGGGCACGGGCCAAACGGGCTTGAGCCCGAACGGGCACGAGCTAAACGAAATTCTTGAAATCTGTAAATTTATTATCAAAAAGAACATAATAAACTAAAATACATGATTCACCGGAAAATTTTATTTCAGGATATCCGCTACAGCAACGCGCGGGAACCCTGCATTAAATGTCACTAATACAAATAATAAAGCACATTTATACATATATTCAAGCCTGAACGGTCAACGGGAAAAATGGGCTTAAGCCCGAACTGGTGCGGGCCAAAGGGGCTCAAGCCCAAACGGGCATGGGCCAAATAGGCACGGGCCAACGGGCTCGAGCCCGGACGGGCACGGGCTAAACGAAATTCTTGATATCTGTAAATTTATTGTCAAAAGAACATAATAAACTAAAATACATGATTCACCGAAAAATTTTATTTCATGGTACCCGCCTCCGCAACGCGCGGGTACCCTGCTAGTAAGTTTAATGCAGTGAAGTAACAATTAAGTAACTTATCTAAAACCAAATTATTCAAGGCTTAGCTTGCGTTATTGTGTCGCGATTTGATGTCATAAGTTAATCATATACATACGTGAAAACACTCATAAATTTAGCAAGCAAAGAGACATATTTGCAGCCATTATTATACATGAAAGCACAAACCACAAACATTGTTACTCTCAAACTATTATTTTCAACTACAAATCTATCTATACATAATCCATATACATAAATTTAAACAAAACACAAATACATGTCATAAAATTCATAGTTAACCAAAACAACACATATTCCAATTTATATGTTTATGCAATAAGCTAGGTTCAAACCAACCCATATGTTACAACCGGCCCACAACTCCAATTACCCTAAAACACTATCACAAAAGCATATATCGGCATCTTGTTTCCCTTTTTATTTCAATATGTCACAAACAACAAATGCTTAACTACTTATTTTATTCTTTCACAAAGCAAATGTAACCACACAACACACGGTTAACTTCAAACCTACGTATCCATTATCATAAGAGGTGGCCAGCGGCAATTGTGAAGGGGTGTAGGTTTTGAAGGCGTTGATCGGTTGAATGAGTGTAAACTGGTGAAGGTTTTGAAATTGTTATCAGGGTTAAGAGGTGGTAAGAGTTGTCACCAGGTCTTACTGGGTCAGTCGAGATACCTTTGACTGCGCCTGAATGAAAAAAATAAAAAGAAAATAAACAAATAACTCTTATGTCTGACCGCGTTCTGTTGAGGAGTGCGTGGAACATTTCTTTGATGACTGATTCCAATGCTTTCATAAAACTGACTAAGTTCCTTGTTCACAAATTCAATTCCATTGTTTGTTCGGATGATTCTAACTGCTTTGTTAAGCCTAACCTGCAATTGTTTAATAAGTTTTATGATGACTTCGAGAGTTTCATCCTTTGATCTCAAAAACTTAACCCAAGTAATCCGAGAGTAATCATCAACAACGACTAGCACATACTTTTTCCCATTTATACTGTGTACTCTCATGGATCCGCATAAATCCATGTGAAGGGTATGAAGAATTTCCATAATCGTATTGGTAGGTTTGGGTTTGTGGGCATACTTCTTGCTTTTGCCCAATTGGCATGCTAAACAAAGATGATCATTTTCATATTTCAATCGGGGTAAGCCTCTTACAAGGTCCTTTCTGGAAAGATCATGATGGTGCCGAAGTTCAAGTGATTGAGTCGACGGTGCCATAACCATGATTTGTTCTTAGATGCCTTTGACAACAAGCAAATAGGAGAAGACTTCATCATGTCTTCGATAGAGATGGTGTACAAATTAGTGCCACGAGATCCCTTTAGAAGCTCAACACCATCTAATTCTCTAACGAAGCAACAGTGTTTTCTGAAGGCTACTTCAAGATCAGAATCACATAATTGACCAACAGAGAACAAATTATGACCAAGACCTTCCACATAATATACCCGGGAGATCACACTATCTCCAAAAACATAATCTCCATAACCCATAATTGCCCCAAATTGGTCGTTCCTAAATCTAACAGTCCCGATTAACTTATTCACGAAGTTCTTGAGCCGAGAGCGATCTCCAGTCATATGTTTTGAGTAGCCTAAATTCAAATACCACAGGACGATTTGTACGACCTGCATTTGAAAACAGACAAGTATGGATACCTGGAAGCTTTGGATCCTTATGAGAATATGGGTTATGATTGGTTAGTACAAGCAATTTGTAAACCTACAGCATTTCTAGATGCCATGACATTATTAGTGGGAGCAATACTAGTAGAGGCAGTGGACATAGTCGAAGCATGTTGACTTCCTAAAGGTATGATTCTACCAGTGGGCTTCCATTTATTAATGGGCAGTGGTCTAGAAAATTTAGGACAAAGTTCACTAATCTTGAATTTATGACCAGTAGGCTTCCATTGATAACCTACATTACTAAATTTTTTCCCTGTAGGCCTCCAATGATTACTAAACCTTTTCCCTGTAGGCTTCTAAGCTTGCTTAACCTGTTTAGTTTTCCTAACATTATTAACTGGAGATTTAACAACATTTCTCAAATAAGTCATAACACATTCATCATGATTACCGGAAACTAAACATTCATTACATTTTTTGCAAGCAATATCAGATTCGAATCAATTACAGTACGCTTATAGCTAATACTAGAATCAACACGATTCTTATTGTTCAACTCAAACTTATTATTCCTAATGTGGTCTTCTACTCTTTTCACTTGATCACTTTTAGCTCGCGAAGTCCTATCTTGCTTTGTATTGCCTGAAGGTTTTGACCCGCTAACCTTAGTGTCACTGATTACTCATGTAGAAGGAACGGCGGGAATATTAGTTGGTTTCACTACTTTTTGCTTTTCTGGTCTCGAAGTGCTGGGCTCTGAGACTTTAGGAGGCACATCAAAGGTAACATGCTTGACTTTAGGCATAGAAATGGGTGCAACTATTCTATCTCGCCTAGAACCAGATTTATGACATGTAGCAATTACATATTCTAAGAGTTCATGAGATCGTTTGGCATACATGCAGACATAGGTAACCGCACTATCAAGTGGTTTCTCTATTCTATCATCTTCTACGATCTCACGGAGACCCTCTAAACTATCTTTAAGGTACGAAAGATATGCTTGATATGCAAGTTTATTATTTCTAAGAGGATGGGGAATATACAACACATCAATAGCATAATTATTACAAGCAGAAACCTTTGGAACAGAATAATTGCAAGTGGGAATATGCATTTTGCCTTTTACCACGCGCTTCAGATTCTCAATTTCGTTAAGCAAAGAAGTTATTTTTTCAATGTGTTTAACATGATTAATCTTGAATGAATCACATAACTCTTTATTTTGCACTTTAACCTTTGAAATTTCAGCTTGAAAACATTCATTCTCTTTTTGCAATTTATTAATGATGTTTTGAAGTTGGAAATTATGAGAATCTAAAGGCGGAGGTATCTGAGTGCCAACCACTTCACTCCTATTTCCCTTCTGATGATGTACCCTGCGAACAGCTCGAAGGACACTCCTCCGAGACGTGTCGAAGCCCTTCTATTCGAAGGCCCAAGTTAGGTCTCCAGAATATTCATAGGCGTCAAACCATTCGTTATCACGAAGATTACCTCAGGGGAATTCGCCATTCGAAGCCCTAAGCCCTTTGGTACGGTTGTGAAGGAGTAATGGATAGGAGAACCTCGACTTGGTCAAACCCACGATCTCCTCTCTTTCCTGGCTTCCCCGCCAAGTTTGAGAACGTGGGTCACTAAGCCATAGCGGTTACCCAAAAACATGGGACGGCCCCATGATCTCTGACATTCACGCAGAAGTGCCTCTAACCCTATTTCTTCCACTATAAATAGGTTGGACGGGCAATGGATTATGGTATGCTCATTTCACACTCATCTCTTTACTTACACATACTTATACAACCATAACTCATACTTACTCTCACGCCGGAGGTGGTTCGCAGGGTCCTACCCCTGCGTAATCACTTAACGTAGTGTTTCGTATTTCTTATTCTCAGGTGAAAGACAAGTCTTGGCTGGAACATACACCCTCATACCTTTGATCATCATGAGCACGGTAGTGCAATCTATTATACAATCGGTGGCGCCATCGTGGGACCACTACTATTAGTCCGTAATCACCAAGTCGAAAACCTTAACCGACACGCTACCTTTCCAAAGCATGGAACACGGAAGGAAGATACACCTCCACCGGGTTTCTACCCCGGTCCCCTCAACACAACTAACACCGATAATATCGCCCCCATAACTGCCTCAACCTTCACCACACGATCTCGTTTGGAAACCACTCCCGTACATCATGCCTCAACATCCGCTAACCCTATTCCAGAAATTAGCCCCGCATTCGTTGAGGCAAACTTCGAAGCCTTTGAGTCCTTATTGAGGGCTCATAAGAGGCAAGTTCGCAACACTGAAATGCGAAGAGAGCTGGAATATTCCAGTGAGGAGTATGATGAAGAGATTGAGGTAGATGAGAGGCCTCGACCGGTTAACAGGGGGCGCTCAGCCCTACGAAATGGTTCTCCTTCCATAAGAAGGCCTAATGGAAGGACTGTAGGTTTAGAAGAAGGTCCCGGAGGAGATCCGGGAAGAAGGGAAAGAGTACAAGGTGAAAGAAGGAGCGAGAACTCCAACGGAGGAAGCAATCCAGTGAGGAACGGAGGGGTAAATCTACCCCCTCTCCTAGCTGCTCACTTAGGAAGAGAAGGGATGGGGGCTCCGATACCCCCATCATATGTCTCGAGTGTCGGAGGTCCTCCTCCGTACTCAGGTATGAATCAGTTACCCCCTCCAGGAATGAACCCCTACCTACCTGCTCAAACCTATAACACCTACCCTCCAAATGGTTCTCTCCCCAACCAGAGTTACCAGCAGATGCCCTATGGACACGTTCCTACACAGTCGATGGGTGTAAACCCTTCGTACCAACCTTCTATGGTTTACCCTGCATACACACAACCATTTCCTAACCCATATAACCCTACACCTGTTTATCCGCCTCCATATAACCCTTACTATGCGAAGCCTCGGAGCTTGCACACCTTCGTGAAGTGGATCAAGACTACCCTCTACATGACGGTGTAAAGATGCCCACTAACATAGGCACCTACGATGGGAAAGGCGACCCTGATAACTTCCTACACTTGTTCGAAGGCGCTATCAAGATGCAGAAGTGGGTCATGCCCGTAGCATGCCACATGTTCACATACATGCTCCCAGACTCCGCGAGAATATGGTGGAATGGACAAAAGTTGGGAAGCATTGTAAGTCTAGACGACCTTAAGGCTAAGTTTCGATAACACTTTAGCCAACAGAAGAAGTACACCAAGACCCATCTAGCCGTGCATACCATCAAGCAAATGGACAACGAAAGCACAAGGGCCTTCGTTACAAGATATACCGATGAAACTTTGCAAATTCTGGGTTTGCACGAGGATCGAGGATCTCGTGTTTTGTACATGGCCTTGGACTCAAGCTTGGTGGAATTTCATCCACCGATCTTCCCACCACTTACAAGGCTCGATGGAAGACTTACACTTGGATTGAGTCTAAAGTAGCGACAAACGAAGCTCCGATAGAACAAAAAGAAGCCTCTGACAAATTCTCTAGAGGGTCCTCCTAGGAAGGGTCCAAGAATAAGAAGAAGAACAGAGACCGCTTTACTCCGTACAACAAAGGCTCGAATCATGGACTTTTGGCGAACTTGGTCAAATCTCCCATGGAGATTCTGGCTACCGAGAAAGCTGCAAAGTCCTTCGATCCACCACCTCGGATGTCAGCGCGAAGCAAAGCCAGGGACATGTCGAAGTATTGCCATTTTCACAAAGACCATGGGCACGATACTAACAGCTGCAGAGAGCTGAAGAAGCAGATCGAAGAGGCAGTATGATCTGGACAATTAGCACACCTGGTTAAAGGCATCAAGAAGGGAAAAGACAAGTTCTTCGATACCCAACTGGGTGAGTGGAAGGGGAACAAAAAGGAGGCTACCCCTGCAGAGGCTCCGATACTAATGGTGCACGGGCATGATCTAACCTTGAAACGGAAGGAAGAAGATGGGAGGCGGAAGCGTGGGAGAAATAACCTTCCTTCCATCACTGGGCGGACATCTTGATGACCCGTGGTCATCAAGGTACGAGTCTCAAACAGGGAGGTAAATCGAGCGTATATGGATTGTGGAAGCTCTGCGAGATCATTTATGAGCATTGTTTCCTAAAGCTCAAGTCATCCATACGCTCACGAAGGGTGGACTCGAAAACACCTCGATAGGGTTCTCCGTGAACACTCATGGTCACTGGGAGAAATACTGTTGGAAATCACCATAGTTAAGGCCCTTATCCCGCGGAGACACTCACCACCGTCATAGTCGTCGATTCTCCTTATAATTTGTTAATAGGAGAACAACTATGCAAAAGATGGGCATTGTTGTTTCCACCATACATCTTCGCTATTAAGTTCCAAACTCCTTCGGAGTAGGAACTATTCATTCTAATTATGGGACGGATAAGGGTGTATATGGTGTCAAAAGGATCAAGAAGAATCGGAGGAGCCCGATAGCAATTCTAAAGTGCACAGATGCGTAAGAGCGAGTTGTAGTTAACCTTAGCTACCCGAACAAAGCGGTGGTAATAGGAAAACAACTCCGCGAATTTCAAAGCGAAGCTCACGTAGCTGTGCGGACTAACCTTGATATTTTGCTTGGAAATATTCGACATGACGGGGTCCCAAGAACATTGTCGATAGATGGACAATCCTTCGGAACGGAGCATAAACTCAATGAGTACAAACACATTGAGCCAATAAAGCAGAAAAGGAGGAGCCTGACCCCCGAAAGAAACAATGCAGCCTGCAAAGAAGTTGATGAACTAACACAAGCATGCATCCTAAGGGAAGTTAAATACCAAACCTGGGTGGCTAACCCAGTAATGGTTAAAAAGAGCGACGGAGGGTGGCGCATGTGCGTTGACTTCACTGACATCAATAAAGCATGCCCAAAGGATTGCTACCCCTACCAGAAATTTACTGGAAGGTAGAATCTTTGGCAGGCTTCCGGCTAAAATGCTTCCTAGATGCTTATAAAGGGTATCATCAGATCCAGATGGCAAAGGAGGACGAGGAAAATATAGCCTTCTACACAAGCAAATGTGTCTACTGTTATAGAAAGATGCCCTTCGGACTGAAGAACGCGGGGCAACATACCAACGTCTCATAGATAAAGCCTTCAACAAGCAGATAGGCAGAAATCTCAAAGCATACGTTGAAGACATGGTTATCAAAAGCAAGATGGAGGAGGACCTACTCCTCGATGTGCAAGAAACCTTTGACCAGCTTCGGGCGATTAACATGAAGCTGAACCCTAAGAAATGCTCCTTCGGTGTTGAAGAGGGGCAGTTTCTAGGGCATTTGATTACTAAGCAGGGGATAAAGGCTAATCCCTCCAAGGTCAAGGCAATTACCGATCTCCAAACTCCTAAGGGTCTAAAAGATGTGCAGAGTCTGAATGGGAAGCTGGCGGCTCTAGGTCGATTTTTGTCGAAGGGGGCTGACAGGTCTCTACCATTCTTTAAAACACTCAAAGGATGCGTTGATAAGAAGACTTTTCAGTGGAGTCAGGACGCAGAAGCCGCTTTTCAAAATATGAAGGAGTTCATCGAAATCCTTCCAACACTTACAGCCCCAATCAAAGGCGAGGTGTTGTTCATGTACTTAGCATCCTCAATGGAGAGTATTAGCGCTTGATCCTTATGGCGAGCGAGACAAGCGACGGATCCCATTTACTTTGTCGCCAGGGTCTTGCGGGCGGAGATCAACTATCCAACATTGGAGAAGTTAATACTAGCTCTAATCTCACGCGACAAGGAGGCTCGCGATATTTCCGATGCCCATCCGATCACAGTCCTAACCGACAAGCCACTCAAACAGATCTTGTCGAGCACGAAAAGTCGGAAGGGTGGCTAAATGGGCTATTGAACTTGAGAGCATGAAATAGAGTTCAAGGGTCGAAACTCTATTAAAGGCAAATTCATGAGACTTCTTGGCGTAAACGCCCGAGCCAGATACGTAAAAGGAAGAGCCCAAAGCTAAACTCACTTAAGTACAAGATGATTGAAACTTTATCTGACGGAGACATCCGGCTCCGATGGTTCTGGAGCGTGTCTAATCTTTGGTCGGTCACAGACGGAAGGAGCATACATATGCTCTTCGTTTCGAGTTTGAAGCCATAAATAATGAAGCAGAATACGAAGCCCTATTAGTAGGCCTCCGATTAGCTAAAGATATGGAGGTCAAAGCTCTTGCCGTTTTCGTAGATTCTCAATTGGTAGCTAACCAAGTGACAGGCTCTTATGAAGCAAGGCAGCCCGTCATCAAGCAGTACTTGGAAAAAACAAAGGAGATGCTACACCATCCAACATGTCCGTAGGAATCAAAACAAAAAGGCAGATGCACTAAGCAAGCTAGCCTCTATGGCCTTCGCTCATCTCACCAAAGAAGTACTAGTCGAAGTCCTACCTGAAAGGTCCATCATTCGCAAGGAAGTTACGGACGTGGGTCACGAAGAAGGAGAGACATGGATGTTAGGTCACTATGTTTGTAACACAAGCCTCAATATGTAAGAAAGAAAGATAAGATGATCGGTTGAACAAGACACACACAAATACGTATGATATGAGAAGAGTTATGCGTAGGAAATGTGTAAAATGAACAACCAACCCTCAAGTGAGGGTTTACAAGGATTATTTATAGGGCAAGGAGCTAGGGCAACACTACTAGCATCCTTCCCTTCTTATGGGCTTGGGCCAAGGCTCATGGGCTTTCTACATAAGCCTTGGCATGATAACTAACATAAAAGCCATAATTAAGCTAACTATTACATATTAATTACTAACACTTGAATTCTAGTTTAGGAGTGATTCCAACAATCTCCCCCTAAGTGTTAGTGATTGATGGTATAAACGTTGAAGGTGCTGATGTAATAGTAGCTTTTATAGTCTTTTGACATTCTTCTTTCTTGTGAAAAGAAGTGCCTTGATTCGAACAATCTCCCCAGTGTAGAGAAATTGTTTCCTTTGAAGTATTCTGCTTTGACGTCATCATTTTCTTTGTTCTATGATCTTTGTTCTTTGTGATGGTAGTGATAGTATGTTGTGGTTGTCTGCATCAGTTTTGCTTCGTTGCTCCAGTGTCTCCACGTCTTTCTCCAACATGCTCACACGCTCTTTAACGTTGGACTTCAGTACTGATGTAGTTCTCTTAGTCTTTAAACTTTGTAGATTCTTTGATTTGACGAAGAATCATTCTGACTTTGTGTTGCCTTTTGAGAGAACTTCGATTAGTGTTGTTGTCGGTAAGAGCATGAGGAGAATCTACACGATCTTTTCCACCCGCAAGCATCCATAAGAGGAAAACATAAAACATGGGTTAGAAATAATCCGGTGACACAAGTTTGAACTCGAGAGTGTTATGACATAGTGTGAAAACACAACTCTAATTCTCACAAAGGTTGTTCTGAACCGAGTCCCACAAGTGAGATAACGTGATGTACCGGTACACCTATGATTCGGATGAGTCATTGAGGTACAATCAAGTATCACCTCACGACTGTAGACCGTTTGAGACACACTAAGCGTAATCCACGGGGAGTTACCGAAGTGACCTGCTTTCAGGGCTATTTGATGTTGACTCTGGCAGGAGTTTCCATTCAATCACTGACATAAAGGTTCTCGATAGATTGCTAAGATCTGTGAAGGACTCGATAATGGATCACTTGTGTTCTTATTGTTGAACGATAAGCGATGAATTGTCAAGTGTTCCTAAGAGATCTTTTGATGAATCTCGTGGCTCTAGACTCAATAGTGCACTTTTGTTTTCCTGAGAGGAGACTAGGGAGAGTGAAACAATCTCTAAGAGAAAGCCGATAGTTTACGTAGGGTTCCCTGTGAGAATGAAACAAGCTTATGTTGAGAGAAACTTGAGTGGCTAAGAAGGTTTAGTGCATGCGTCACTGGGTCCATGACGACTTTAATCTTCAATACCGGAGTCATCAAGTGACAACCAGTATCATATGAATTGAACCCGATTATGCGCTCTAAGTTGAATAATTTGGAGGCTATTTCTTTTCACCCTTTTCTTTACTTTTCTTTTAATTCTTCAACTCCTTCTTTCTCTCGATTCTCATTTCTCCTTTTATAATCAAACCTAAGGACTTCTAATTCTAACTATTGGTGGTGTCCTTGGGTAGATCCCTCCAGCTCTGGCGGATCATAGGACGGTTATTCCTAACCTTAGTCACCTTATAACTCCATTGCCATAAAACCGATTTCTTGAAAATTTCTCAAAGTGTTTATGAGTAAGAAACATTTTGAAACACTTCAAGAGTTTTATTTTGCAGAAATACTCCCCCTCCACGCATGCTTAAGTGTTTTGACAGAAATTTGCATGGTGAGAGAAGAGCGCACACTTTTTGAATTGATCGACTCAAGATAGACAATCCCCCGCGAGACACGGTTACGTTGCATAGTTAAAGAGTTACATTGTCAGCTTTTAGGTGACAACTAGATCTAATAACTACCTTGAAGGTGTGGACAACCTCGAAAGGATGTCAAACCCCGTCAAATTTCATGTCTATCAAGAGCTTCTCGAATAGGTACAATTTACTTGGATAAGTCTTGGAAGACAAATCTTTTCAATGTATGACTGTTCAGATTCCGTCAATTCATGGGTTGAAGTCTTTTCACACGAGGATTCAAATAGCAATTCACAACATATTTCTTATCACATAGTTTTTCTCCCCCTCAAAAATGGCATAAAAGTTATTTTTGACGAAATTTTGATATCAAATATGTCCATTTCGAGTTTTGCGGGAAGATTACCATGAAGAACAATTTTGTGAACAAAGTTAGTAAGCAAATACTCCCCCTCAACAAGTGATATAAACTTTTGAGGTTTTGAAAATCATAAGGGGAAGTAGTTGTCCTTTTGAGCAAAACTTTGAAAAAAGAAAGTTTTGATAAGTTTTACTCAAAAGTAAGAAGCTTTTGATCCTTTTATAGGATTGTGGCACTGAAGCGTACCACAGGGTCCTTTCATTACAAGTACGGGTTTTACACTGTTATGTGTGCACAAGCCATTGTCATTAAACAATCACACATCCAAATCAATATTGAAAATGAAACAATTCAAGGGTACCGGAGATTCGGTGTAGTCCAACAATAACTCTGTGAATGCGAATCGGGCGTTGATAGCTGTGAGAGAAATCTGGGACGACCACCTCTGAAGCTCTCCAAAGTTCGAATTGGTCCCTTCTGTACAACCTTTCATCGATGCGAGTGATGATTTTCTTCACATCCCGTCTCTCTCTCGAATTCCATCGCTTTGTTGACCCAATGCCTTGATGTATCTCTGATAAGGTTTTAAAAGGTACCTTTTTTAGGGGTCGTTTAAGCCCTTATTTGATCACTTTTGTATCCGTTATTGCTTAATATCGTTCCTTTTCACTTTTAGGTCTCTTGAAGGCAAAATCTTTGGAATGGCACTTATTTGGACGAAAGCGCGAATATCTGAAGAAAATGGCCAAAGTCGAATCGAGACACTCAAAGTCTGCGAAAACATAAGGTGACGTCCACGGCTTATCTGTGACGCCATCGGAGGATTTTGTGACGGGACGAAGCCAAAACTCCTATTTTCAAGTGACGACGTCAAGTTATAAAAGAGTAGGCCGTCGCAACTCGGGCGGCCTAGATGCAATCAGACGGCGTCCGGCTGAAGAGGACGGCGTCACAAGCATAAGGTGGCGCCGTCGCAAGTCTAACGTGGCCAAGACGAAACCCTAATGACGGCGACACGACGGCGTCACAAAACATAAGGTGACGCGTCGCATGTGTAATCTTATATATAGAATCCGAATTTTTAGTATTTGTGTGTAGTCTTTTGGAGTAAAAAACCTAAACCGAACCAAGGCTGTCTTGTACAGTATTTTAGGCTTCCAAACCCTATCTTACACCAAGATAAGTGTTTTACTTCATTAATACAATTATGTCTTTGATTATTTGTGTGTATGCTTGCATGTTCTCCATGTTCGGCTAATTTACTTGTGTGTTTGCTTAGGGAATATGAAACTTAATTATTGAATATTGATTGGTTGTCTCTTATCTTAGTTGATTAATGATCTAGTAATGCAATAGGTCATGCGTTGTGTACTTAATCCTTGATTAAATCTTTGTGAACCTTAGAATATAACTCCTTGAGTAGTTGTAAGCTAAACCATCCAAAGAGTGTCTTAGAGTAAGAGTTTATTATCCCTAGTGGGTTTTGTAGACGAGACCCTTTGGTAAGTACAAACAGTTAGGGAGAAACGCATACCCTACAACCTTAGACACACAACGCAACTAAGAATAAGGACGTGACAATTCAACCACCAATAGGAGATAATTAAGGAGTAGTAAAACCTAAGTAAACACATCTTTAAACTATCATACGAGCACACAATAATTAGACATAGACTACATACACCTTAGATTAGATAATTAGATAAGTAGAGTAATCGGTAGCAATACCAACCCCCAAATCCAAACCCGAGATTCGTACCTTTCCTTTCCTTAAAAATATAAAAGATAAAAATAATCTTCCTCAACCCCAACCTTAGCGTAGTAACTTCTTACTAGCATTCCTATTCCCAGAGAGCGATATCAATACACGTGGCACCCTAATACTACACTACAATGATTAGGTTCCGCCTAGGGTGTTGAAAAACTTGCTTTCGAAAAGGAAGTTCCTTTGACCCCGAGCGACGCGTGTGGCGTTATCAAGTTTTGGCGCATTGCGGGAATAGAATAGCTAGTTAGTAGTCCACCTCGTTTAGGTTTCTTTACTTGATTCCTATCAAGTAAACTTTTTTCTCATTTTTAGCTTTCTCATAGTCTATCCCCCTTCTTCGTGACCTTTGTTCGTAATCCCATCACTTTTCATCATGGAAGGTGATAACCAACCACCATTCATCAACCAACCACCAAACAACGCTTTACCACCAAACAAATACCCACTGCTTGACCCAGCCTCTGCCAACCAACTTCGAGCCCGTATTATTAGCGAAATTGGAGAGCTTAGGAAATTAAATAGGATAATTGAAAATACGCTCGAGGAAGCCCTTAAGGAATATGATCACCCTTTAGATAGTGATTCAACCACAAGTGATTCGGATGATGATCTAGAAGAGGGAGATTATAAGGTGTTAGAAATTATGGAGGGTAGTAAGGAGGAGGAAGAACTTAGGGAGTATTTTGATTCATACCATAAAGGGAAGGAAACCGCTTATCACTATAACGTGGTTAACTTCCCAAGACCACCTTTCGAGCCTCGCATAAGAAAGGGAAACCCTAAAAACATCAAAATACCGTGTATGATGGGATACTTATATAGGGATCACACCTACATTGACTATAAAGCACCCATGAATATAATGTCTAGGCTCTATTACAATTGGATCATGAGCAAAAAGCTAGAACCTATGAGGGACCCCTTCGCCCCTAGGAAAGCAAGTAACTATGTGGGGAGGGTTAAGGGATTGCATGTCTTCATAGGTAACTTCACATATAGGTGTGATTTCATGATTTTGGAAAATGTTAAGGGCATCATTGATGGGTTTTTAGGAGATGTGATACTTGAGAAACCATTTATAGAGGAGTCTAAGATAGTTTATGATCGAGAGAAGGGAATAGTCGAGTTCTCAAATGAAGCCGAGAGTGTTAAATATATAATGCCCCACAAAAATAAGAAGTTTGAAGGTATGGATAATTTAGATGTAGATAACATTCCGGCATTCGAAGTAGACTGGAAGAACAAAGTTTACTACACTGCTTGTCTTGAACTAGGCCCTGAATATATTCGTGATGAGATAAGAGTTAAGGAGATCGAATGGGCCTCTAATATTAGGGCAACGTGAGAGCACGACTACGAGTCTAGCTACAAGACTCTTAAATAAAGAAAAGTGCTTCGTGGGAGGCAACCCATGCTTAATTGTTCGCTTGTTAGTGTCATATGTCTTTTATTGATTGTTTATTCTCATGTTTAAATTTGTAAAAATGCTTTATTTTGTTTTTAACCTCGTCTTAATTGCATATAAAGGTATTTTACATAAGGGATAAGTGTAGGGAGGATTACACACGTTTTCAAAAGAAACGTAAACATGAAAATAACAATTAACTAAAATATATATATGTGTGTTTGTTCGAGTCAAGTGCTTGTATCGAGTTATAATGGATATTTTGCGAAATTTTCCAGATTCTAAAGATGTAAATTTTCGAAATTTTTCGAAAATCGAGACCGGTTTTGTCGGGATAACTTTGACGTCGTCAGATCGCAACGACGGCGTCGGGAAGGAGTAAAACAATGATTATTTTTCTCGTTTTCGAGCTACTTATAAATTTTGGAATTTTCCGGTCTTAATTTTCCGAAGTGCAGTAAACATCCATTCCACAAGCATTATATCCTAGTTTAAATCGAGTCTTATATATATTATTACCGCCGATTTTACGCGAAGGTTTCGTTTGTTTTCTTCAAGTGTGCAGGTTTAATTTATCAAGAAGAAGTTACATAAGATTGGAAGGAGCTTTTCACGCATAAATTCTTCTTGAAAAGGATTTAACCACTACTTCACACACGGATCCTACCGAGCTAATCAGGGGAGTACTAGTTTCTTTCATTTTTAATTACCTTCTATTATCATAACTTTGATACTTTCGGGGAATATTGGGGACAATGTTCAGTTTAAGTGTAGGAGGAAAATAAAGCGGAACTTTGAAACTATGCTTATCCTTGATTATTTGCTTTGTCGAATTGTATTTGTGTAATAAACCATGAGAAAATGTCGGTTAGGGTAATTTTGGCACCAAATTTAATTTTTTTTATGACATATAGGAGTGGGCCATTAGGTTTAACAAAAGCGTCTCACGGATAGAAAGTTGCATGACTAGCACAAAAAACCCTTTACCACCTAAATTCCACCCAAAATGTGAGGATCGCCCTTAGATTAGTAGGAATTAAAAGCATTCATCTTTAATGCTTATAGTGTAAACCGGTAGTATATTAGATTCTAGAACTTGTTTTGTGATGCATCCCGAGATCGCTAGTAAGACTGCACTTGTGTAGTTAGGAATAACTAAATGATAAGAGGCATTAGGATAACCCTTGTTTGATACCTGTAATGTAATTACTTCTTCCACCTCGGTTGAGTAATTCCCCCACACCCTTTGCGTTGTACTCATTTTTAGTACACGATACCCCTAGTTAACCCCTCTGAGCCTATCCTTTTCGCGATTCTCGTGATGTTTCGGTTTTTCCGGAATATCAATGAAGAGCATTGTTTACACCCCACCCCCAAATATACACCCAAATCGCCTTAACCTACCCTCGTATGCACTCACTTTTAGTGCATTATTGTTATCACCCTAAACCCTTAGTTCAATTATTGGTTGCTTGCATGAGTTGCTAAGTCGAGTCATATCCTTTGTATCTGATTTTAGGACGATTGGGATTCATGGGAAAAGTTAAAGTTTATGAAATGACGGAAGGGCGTTAAATTCAAATTCCCTTTGTTTGCATAATAATGTACCCCAAGTGTTTTGATCTTTTCAATTCGGGTCAAATTAGTGTTAGAGTAATAAAAACTCAAGTGTAGGGATGTGCCTATAAATCCCTATCATTTTGATGTTACCGTAGAAGATGGTAGAGTAAAAGTGTATGAAAAAAAAATCGAAAAAAAAGAAAAAGAGAAAAGAAAAAAATAGAGTGAAAAAAAAAAACATACGGGCTACCATCCTACATCTATCCTTTAAATTTATGTTTGTTTATTTAGGTTAGCTAGAGTCTAGATTGTCCGGTCTTGGCTTATAGCGCCATTCTTCGTATGCTTGTAACAATAAGATTTTTGACTTGCCACCACTAAATAGCCTATCCCACCAAACCCTTTGTTTCCCTACCGTAAGCTTAACATTACAACCCTTTAAAGACCTCTTTGATAGTCTTTCCTAGGTTACTTCGTAAGCGATGGAGGTTTGATCTATTCTCAAGCCTATGGTAATCTATGTACTAGGACCGGTTAATGAGTGTTTATATTCCATTTCCAATTTGTTATATTTCATATACACCGAGAGAGATGTGAGTATCCAAACACCCCATGTGAGGTGCTAGTATGTGATTTTCGTGCTTGTTATGACTTTTCTTGGGCTTATATGTGTTGTGGACTGTTTTAAACCAATGCTTCATGACCCATAACTTATAAATTAATTGGCTAAAAGCACATTTGCTTGAGGACAAGCAAATACCAAGTGTAGGGATATTTGATAAGGTTTTAAAGGTACCTTTTGAGGGTCGTTTAAGCCCTTATTTGATCACTTTGTATCCGTTATTGCTTAATATCGTTCCTTTTCACTTTTAGGTTTCTTGAAGGCAAAATCTTTGGAATGGCACTTATTTGGACGAAAAGGCGAATATCTGAAGAAAATGGCCAAAGTCGAATCGAGACACTCAAAGCTCCGAAAACATAAGGTGGCGTCACGGCTTATCTGTGACGCCGTCGGAGGATTTTGTGACGGGACGAAGCCAAAACTCCTATTTTCAAGTGACGACGTCAAGTTATAAAAGAGTAGGCCGTCGCAACTCGCACGGCCTAGATGCAATCAGACGGCGTCAAAAGGCGAAGAGACGGCGTCACAAGCATAAGGTGATGTCGTCGCAAGTCTAACGTGGCCAAGGCGAAACCCTAATAGCGGCGACACGGCGTCACAAAACATAAGGTGGCGCGTCGCATGTGTAATCTTATATATAGAATCCGAATTTTCGGTATTTGTGTGTAGTTTTTGGAGTAAAAACCTAAACCGAACCAAATTTGTCTTGTACAATATTTTAGGGTTCAACCCTATCTTACACCAAGATAAGTGTTTTACTTCATTAATACAATTATGTCTTTGATTATTTGTGTGTATGCTTGCATGTTCTCCATGTCAAGCTAATTTACTTGTGTGTTTGCTTAGGGAATATGAAACTTAATTATTGAATATTGATTGGTTGTCTCTTATCTTAGTTGATTAATGATCTAGTAATGCGATAGGTCATTCGTTGTGTACTTAATGCTTGATTAAATCTTTGTGAACCTTAGAATATAACTCCTTGAGTAGTTGTAAGCTAAACCATCCAAAGAGTGCCTTAGAGTAAGAGTTTATTATCCCTAGTGGGTTTTGTAGGCGAGACCCTTTGGTAAGTTCAAAGAGTTAGGGAGAAACGCATACCCTACAACCTTAGACACACAACGCAACTAAGAATAAGGGCGTGACAATTCAACCACCAATAGGAGATAATTAAGGAGTAGTAAAACCTAAGTAAACACATCTTTAAACTATCATACGAGCACACAATAATTAGACATAGACTACATACACCTTAGATTAGATAATTAGATAAGTAGAGTAATCGGTAGCAATACCAACCCCAAATCAAACCCGAGATTCATACCTTTCCTTTCCTTAAAAATATAAAAGATAAAAATAATCTTCCTCATCCCCAACCTTAGCGTAGTAACTTCTTACTAGCATTCCTATTCCCCAGAGAGCGATATCAATACCGTGGCTTACCCTACTACTACACTACAGCGATTAGGTTCCTTGCGCTGGGGTGTTGAAAAACTTACTCGACGAAAAGGAAGTTCCTTTGACCCCGAGCAGCGCGTGTGGCGTTATCAATCTCCTTCAATCTATAAGCTAAGCCGTCACGACTTTCTTGATGTGTGATCTCCAAACTTATGAAGCTCTTTACACGCCATCAAGCGATTGCGGTGTAGTTCACTCTGGTGAACTACGCTAAATGGTTTCTTGATGAGAGTGTATTGAGGAAGGTGGTTGATGTCGGGAAGGTCTGGCGAGGTGCAGTGAGGTTGACACGTGTCGATCGATTCCACGGCAAGTTGCAAGTCTTCTACACATTCACGGATCATTATACTTGATGAAGATGAGCACGGACTTGATGTATTCACGTTGGATTTCGATCGAGAATTGTCTCATTCTTCCTGTACCTTGGCAAGATCTGGATCTTGATGTCGTTGAGAGAAAAATTACGAAAGTCCGCTTCACAAAAGACATAGTCCTCTTCGTCTTGTCTCTTGACCACGAATGTCTTGAGAAATGTGTAGTCCCATTTAGACGCGAGAGTTACATGCTTGATAACAATCCCTTTATCACTATACACTTCATGTGTAGACTTTTGAACACAGCGACTTTTGTAGAAGATTCTTGACGTTCGGGCCAATGGTGAATCTCATACATCGCATCAATGTCATACTTCTCCACACCGTTAGCAAACATGTGAGAAGCCTTTTCTTCGATGGCTATGCAGTTGGAATATATGGTGCAGGGAGCGGAAGTGTTAGTGATGTAGCGTATTTTTTGACAAATCGCTACCATGTAGAAGAAATTCCATGTCTTTGTTGAAGAAGTAGCGAAATGGAATCTTAGGTTGATCTGGTTGGCCAATGGTAGGTAGAGGTGCGGTCGATCATGTAGTATGGAGCCTTGTCTTTTACGGTGAAGTCAATGTTTGCTTGAGGTTGAGCCAATCAATGTTGTTAGACATGGCTCGTGCTATGTTTTCAAGATGATATTCAACTTTGATAGCACTTTCCGAAATGTCTTTGAGCGGTTGAAAAGCTTCATTCTTGATACGTTTAACTCGACTTGGTCATCTTTTCACCCAAAACTTTTCTTGAAGTAACTTAGCATGCTCAATGTTCGACCATCTACCATATCTTGATCTTGGTGGGGAGGAGTAGCATCAACAAGTGTAGAGAACCAATCATATTCGGTGTCATCTTCGTCTAGCCATGAGGCGACATCGATATAAGCGTCTTCTTCTTCTTCTTTGGCCTAGATGAGGATCTTGGTTTCTTTCGAGCGGGAGAGGTGGGTTGTTGTTGGGGCTCGAGGACTTCCTCATCGTCACCACCGGTGTATTGAAATGATCACGGTTTCTCATGCAGGGTGGTAACTCAGAGTCCTCAGGTTTGTCAGCAGATGAGCGTGGAGGAGATCGTTTTGGAGGAGTCCTTTGGGGTGGTGGTGGCATAGAGGAAGGTTCACCAGACTTCTTTGGACGTTTATGCTCCTTATCCTTATCTTTATCCTTATCGTCATCATCTCTTGGACGCTTAGGCCTTTCAGCTTCTATTCTGCATGCTGTTTTGAGTTGGTATTCCAGCAATGCGTCAAACAGTTTACCTTCGTCAGAGGTAAATGTAGTAGATCGTTTAGACATTTGTATAACTAGCTTGGAAACCAATTCAGCATCGGAGAACGCTATAGGATCAGTTGGGTTGATTGTTATGGTTTGAGGTGTTGATCTTATAGTTTGCTTGGCCAATTGCATGAGGTTCGGATAGAGTTGTTTGGTGAACATCTCTTTTGTCACTCCAGGAACAATTTCGAGTAGGAACTTGTGAGTATATCCCTTAATCATCTCGTTCATTTCCCCTTGGACATCACGTTGCATAAACTTCTGGATATACTCCCTTTCACTTGACATCTTGTCTATCTCGTCATGTAGAAGATTAATACTGTCAGCTAGTTGATTCAACTTATTGTTGGTCACGTCTTTCTTCCCGACACGCTTGATGGGTTTGACAATCTTGGTTTTAGCAGGGATATCCAAGAGTCGGTTGGTTTCTTCACGATTTAGATGTGGATCTTGTTGTTCCTTTGGATGGTGGAGGTGAAGAGTGAGAAGGCGAGTCGATGATAAGGAGGCGTGAGGTGGCTCGGGGTCCTTAGGTGGCTCGAAGTTTCCTCCTTGGAGAGTGCGGGGCTGTCTGAAGAAAATTATCATAATCAATATCTTCATCATTTCCGGACTTAGCGTTTCATCGACCTTAGTATCTTCACGGGAGTTTTCTCGATCTTTTCAATGTCGGTTCCTCAAAGTCGTAGTTGATAGAGTCCTCAATCTGCCTTTGTTGTAGTTCGTGGGTGGTGGTACGGTTCCCTTATCGGGTTGATTAACCGCATCGAGGCGGTGTGGCTTGAGATCCATACTTGATCCTCCGAGGCCACGAGTTTGTTCTTGTCTGAATTCATCGGCAAGATATTTGAGTCGAGGTTCTTCAAATTCTTTTGATAGTCTTTTCTTCATCAAATGGTTCTTCTTACGAGCTTTCCTTTTCATGCTCAAGCACCAGAGTTTTCCTTTTCCTTTATTAGCTTTTGGTGGGAGGTTTTACTCTTGTTTGAGTGTCATCGGTTGGAGTTTCGAGTAGATGACCTCTTCATCGATTCGATATCCTCGAGCTTTCATCCATTAGCTTTTGTTGAAGTTCGGGCTTGGGAATTGGAATGGCTTCTTTAGAGAATTTTCCTTTTGAGAACATGTGTCCTCTTGGGAAACTTTCTCGACTCTCGATGCTCGTAATGCTTCCCGTGACCGCCTCTCACGGTTTTCCTAGTAGGTGTACTAGAGGATTTTTCATCAAGAAAACCTACTTTTCCTTCATCAACCGCTACCAGATACCTTTTACATGAATAAAGTTGTTTGACCGCATCAGTAAGAAGGTGATATGGCAATATTGCACCTTGTTTCTTTGTTGTTGATTCCTTAAATCTGACTGTGAGTGTAGGTTCATACAACGCGGAGTGTTGTTGGGGTCATTGAGTCTCGAGGAATATCGAGATTATACCTAGAGCTCTTTGGATCAACAGTTTGGTATATCTGATATATGGGATCTTGGTGCCAAGCTTTTTGAGGAAAGACATCATGTCGTCCCATATCAGAGCTTCAACTTCAATGTGTTTCATGTTGACCAAAGCCCAAAAGATATGTAGTTCCATGAGCTTGGGATGCTCATAACCACTATCACGTCCAGAAATGGATTTGGCAATAATAATGTAGAGAGTTCTCCATGGCTGGGGAATATTCTTAAGATCCACGGATGAATGATTTGTGATTACTCCTGTAGCTTTGTCATAACCAATGTCGATCATGAATTGTAGAACGGCCTCTTCAGTTGGTGTGGCATTGTATTCAGTTGGCTCGATGACAAGAATAAGAAGAATAGCCCTTAAATCTGCTGGTGTGATGGTGACTTGTTTGTGGTTGGCGTCCTTTGTCACAACATTTTGACCATTGATCTTTCGCATTGTATGCGAATTGGTGAATGTAGATCTCCGACCTTTGTAGCATAGTTGGTGAGCATGTTACGATAAGGGTGATTCTTGAATGTCCACATCAATCGACAAGAAGACTACGGCGGTGAAACTATCAAAATCAACTCTAAGGTTGTTTTTTCCGATCTTCATCGGGTAACCATGAGGGAAGATATCTTCAACAGTGAGAACATTTGGTGCTTCCACATTTTGCATTTGAGCATCCATGTCGTGATCTGAAAGATATTTAGCCAAAAGAACCAACATATCGAAAGACATTACGTTAGTCAACAGTTGATTTTATTGTCTATTTATTGAATGTGATGTGTCGATGATTGTTACGAGTTCAATGTCACTTGATAGTCCAATAGTCCAAAGACGTCATGATAAGTTTCGTGAGTTGATTAACTTTGAGTTTTAAAGTCCAAGTTTTCACTTATTTTTCACAACTTATTAAACATTTAAGCTTATTAGTGACATTTTGGTTTCGTGACGTTATGATTTATTTATTTACAAGTTTGCACGCGTAACAATTCATAATTTAGGTTAAAACTAGGCTTAGGCGTGGGTTTTGCAAGCTTATGCGTGGCAGGAGTGGTTATCGGCGTAAACATAAGCTTATGCGTGGGATCTTGACTTCTGCGTAAGAAATATTACAGCGTGGGAAAGAGGGCCTTAGGCGTAAAGCTTACAGCGTGGCGTATATGGAACCTGCAGCGTAAGGCTTACTCGTAAAAGTGAACCTTATGCGTGGGGTTATTGCGCATATCCTTCACGAGGATACTGCGTAGTCCCCATTGTAGAACCTTACGCGTAAAGGTTACGCGTAATATTTCTCTTACGCATAACATTCTACGCGTAAGGTGATCCTTATGCGTAGATGTTCAAGTAACCTTGATTATGAATTTTCACGCGTAGAAATCCTGAAATAAGTTCATCATAACACCAATATTAACACATACATTCAATCCTTTTCAGTTTTAATCATGAATACTTAATTAAACAGTTACGCGTAGAGAAACTTATGCGTAAACTTAAACCCTAATAGATCAAGAATTACGAGTAAGGATTCTAGCTATAGGATATGCACCAAAGTTATTCTGGGATGTCTAGGAAACTTATTGAGTTGTTTTATCCAAGTTTTAACATCAAAACTTAAGCGGATCAAAAATACCTAAATTCTATGAACATAAACCCTATTTTTCAATTTTAACGCAATTGGTGTTTCTGGGTAAGTTCTAAGCCTGGATATGATCAATTCAACATGTAAACAACATCAAACAACTATCCTTTTAACCAGAAGCACTCACATTTGAATATACCCAAAATTACGCATAAACCCTAATTTTTCAAAATCAATCAATTCATGTTTCTGGGTGAGTTTTAATGATAAAAAATGGTATCATAGAGATTATACAAACATTTTGACACTACCATCTTAACCAAAAACGCTCACTCTTGATTATGTGTTCATACGCTTATGCGTAGAACACAAAATCACACCTAGATAAAAATCTAACCGTTGGTTTTAAAAACGATTCAAAACCCATGTTTAGATGATTACAAAGAACGTTTTAACACTTACAAATTGATGATCAGAAACACGGATTTGTGAAATGAATTTGGATCGTGGATGAGAGTTGGTGAAATAATAATTATTGTAATAAATGTTAAGTATTAGTTTGGTGGAGGTGTTTTGTTTAAAAAGAGTTTGAGCTTTTGACAATTTTAGTCCCTCCACCTTAACCATTTTCATCCAACACCCGTAACTTCCATTTTGGTTACCAAACGAAAGATATTTGGAAAGAAACTTGACGACACTCCCCCTCGACTTAAAATAAAGAAATTTTATAAATTTTAGTCCGAGGAGTGTCAGAAAACCAGAAATGTGACCACCATTAAACAAAGTAACAATTGAAATAAGGTAACATGCAAGTACAAGGTTTTATGAAACTGAAAAATATTTGCATTCTCCCCCTCAACACTTGACCGATAAAATACTGAATTTTGAATGATTAGAGTGTTGACGGAAGATTTGTACTTGCCATGTTAAAAGAAATATAGATAGAAGAGTATTTTTGTTGTTTTATCAGATTTTATATTTTTGTATTTTGTTTTTGAAAAATATTTACAATAGAGGTTTTGGTGTTTGAGTGGTTTTAAGAATGTTTTAAAAGTTCATCCAGTTCCTCGAGTCAAACACCGCATACCAATCCGGTGGACCAACTCATTAAACCTAGCGGGAGCTAAGGCTTTGGTGAGAAGATCGCGAGTTGGTATTCGGTACCCACAAAGTATAATTCACGGTGCCCTTTTCACGTGCTCCTTGATGAAATGATATCGAAGATCGATGTGCTTTGATTTGAATGTTGAGCGAGTTGCGAGATCGCAATAGCACTTCGATTGTCGCAGTACATCGGGATTTTGTCAAATACGTAACCATAGTCTTTGAGTTGTGTTCTCATCCAAATGACTTGAGCACAACACGCCGACATGGCTACATATTCTGCTTCGGTTGAGGACATCGATGTACAATCATGCTTCTTCGATTGCCATGACACTAATTTATCACCAAGAAATTGTAATGCTCGTGAAGTACTTTTCCGTGAATCTAAGCATCCTGCGTGATCAGCGTCACGCCCGAGGAGCTTGTTTGAGTCCTTACAGAGCTTTGTTCAGTTTATAGACATGGTTCGGGAACTCGGGATCAACGAATCCTTCTGGCTGGCTGACATAAACCGTTTCTTCGGTTTCCGTTCGAGCGGTTTTGGCGTCCATCGAAAGACCGTGATGTTCATGTGTGTGACGCTAGAAATATCGAGCGACCTTAAGGCGAGCAGCCGGAGCGAATGATTCTTCAAAGTCAATACCTCTTCTTGTCTATAACCATTATCCACCGACGTGACTTATTTACGATTCGTTCCTTGACATCAATTTGTTTTCCAAATCCATTTGAGACCAATGACTTAGACCCTGTTGGTTTTTCAACCAATTCCCATACTTCAAGGCGTTTAAAGCGATTGAGTTCTTCTGCATGGATTCAATCCGGTTGTCTTTGGTCATTGCATCTTTAATGTTTTAGGTTGATTGGCGGACAATGAGTGCATAAATGCAATGTTCACCATCGTGTGAAGACGTTGTCTCGTTCTGTTGGTTGATTCGGGTTACCAATAATATTCTCAAGAGGATGGTCTTTTGTCCAACGATGAGTGGAAGGTTGATGTGGATATACATTTTGCGATTGGGTGGATTCAAATGGCTTGTAGATGATTCCACAACATCAGTCTGGCAGTTTCATTAGCAAGCGGGTTAAAAACGCATTTGGATCAAAATCTGCGGTGGGGTACTTCATTGTTGAACATCATCATTTGGTTCGACGTCGTTGGAAGCAGTTTGTTCAAGCTGTTGTTGTAGAGTCAATGGTGGTGCTTCTTCAACGATGGTTGTTCTAGCAGTGTATCGGTATTGAAATATGATTAGGTTGGCGGAAACATTGGATACACACAGCACGTTCATCAATATCATCACTAAGCAGTAGACAAATAGCTTTTCCATTTGTTGTGAGTAAGTGGGGGCTTGGTTCGGTGATGATGGGGTTTGGGGAAGTTTAAGCGGTTGTGACCGGGTTCCAAGTTGTTATGCTCGAAGCCATGTCTCGTAAGCTCATCGAAATTTGCATGAATCGTTTCCATAACTTGTTTTGTACAACGATTCGGATCGAAACCCTTAGAGTTTTCACAATATCCTATAAAGACTCCAATGTCAGCTTTGGCTTTGAGCTTACCAAAGTCATCACGATCATTATTCGGATAACAGAGGGATCTGAATACATGAAAGTGTTTGAGGTTCGGTTTATGGTTGTGGATAAGCTCATAAGGTGTTTTGTTGTGGCGCTTGGTAATCATTGAGCGATTTCGAGTGTAGCATGCAGTTGACACGGCTTCAGCCCATAAGTAATCCGGAAGTTTAGCATTGATTAACATCGTTCTTGCGGCTTCCACTAACGTTCGATTTCGTCTTTCAACAACTCCGTTTTGTTCTGGTGTACGTGCAATAGATGTTTGATGCTCAATTCCCACTTTCTCATAAAATGCACGAAGAGTTTGATTTACAAATTCCGTTCCTTTCTTTGTTCGAATTTGTCGCGGTGTTCGGAGTGAACTTGAATTTTCGTGAGAAGGTGATGATCATCTGTGGAGCTTGATCTTTACTTGAAGAAAATAAACCCAAGTCCATCTTGAGTAGTCATCTACAATTACCAAGATGTAGCGTTTACCATTAATCGTCTGCACGCGCATCGGGCCACATAAATCCATGTGAAGAAGATGAAGCACATCTTTGTGGTGTGTTCCACCTTTGAAGGAAAATGAGCACGAGTGCTTTTCCTTGTTCACAATCGAGCATAGGTGATCTTTAGAATACCGAAATCTTGGGAGACCTTCAACTAATTTATATCGAGCAAGGTTGGTTATGGTTTGAAAGTTTAGATGTGAGAGATGGCGATTGCCATAGCGAGGATTTTGTAGATGTAGCCTTAGAGTGAGCGGATGGGAGATGAAGCAATCATGTCTTGCATTGATATTGTGTAAAGACTTGATGTGCATTGACCGGACATAAGATCGTTTCCTTGTAGATCACGAATGAAACAAATTTTCTCCTAAAAGCAACTTCCAAATCTCCATCACAAAATTGACCGGTGAGAAGAGATTGTGACCGAGGCCTTCCACATAATAAACCCTACTAATTTCGATGTTGCCATTGATGTAATCTCCGTAGCCCATGATAGCTGAAGTGATCATTCCGAATCGACGATGCCAATGAACTTTGCAATAAAGTTTGATAACGATTTGAGATTTCTGTCATGTGTCGGGAACATCCGCTATCAACAACCCATAGAATGATTCATATCACTGCATTCAACACAGGCGACACGGATGGAATAGAAGTAGATGTGGAACCTAAAGAGTTAGAGGGTTCAAGCGATTATAGTGGAAATACACATCAATGATTTTAGGTATCCATTTAAATCCTAGTGTATTATGTATCCATTTACGCCATCTCCAACTAGTCTTTGCTTTAGTCTTAGTGAATGCACTAGGTTGTACTACGTTCCTTGGAGGTGATAATGGAGCTACAGGGACATCAATTCTTATCTTAGAATCTAAAGAGGCGGTTTACCAAGCCTGAACTTAGAAGCTTTAGTGGGCTAGAGGTGTTCCGTTTCTTAGGATTCCGTAAGCGAGACAAGATAGCTTTAGCAACACATTTATCATGACAATCGAAAGCATACTTTTACGACATATAACACAAGAAGCTTGGACTTAATATCAAAAGTACTTAAGGTTCATCATTTGTTACAACACTTTTCCATTACATTTGTCGAATATGATATCTAAAGCTGGGTGCAACTTGAATCTTATTCAAAGTCCTAGGGTGTTCTTCTACTTCACATTCTTTATTGTTCTTTTCTTAGGTCGCAACTTCCTATTCTTCCTTGTATTGCTCCTAGGCTGTGAAGTGCGGACGTTGGGAAAAGAGGCAACTATTCCTGTTTCAGTAGAGGGAAGCACATTAGTTTCTTGTGGTTTGTCATTAGATGTTCCAGAGTCATTTTGAATCGGTTTTGGTGCAGTTATATTTGTGTTACTATCCCTATCTTGCTTAAGTAGCACCAATTCTGCCTTAAGATCATGGATTTTGTGTAACAAATCTAGATTTTCAAAACGAGTGAGTCCGTCTCATCGTAAAACATCCTTGGTATATGCCAGATGATTATCAACATCTTTTGACGCTTTAGCACGAGTCTTTTCTAGTAAATCAAATATGACGCTATATTCCTTTTTCACTTTTGAAATTTCTTGTTCATATTTTGAGATTTGACACTTCAAAGACACATTTTGGTCATCCAGTTGCTCAACTTTAGGACAAAGAGTTTTGGTATGCAACTGGTTGATCTTGTTTTGCAAAGCGAGTTCACGATTATGACAATATTTTTGACACCATTGAAGACGACGTTTTGCGTTTGAAAATTCATTTAACAAACGTTCATTTTCATCTTTTAAAAACTTGATTTGTGACACATTATCAGTATTCTCAACAATTTTAACAGAATCAACAGAATCAGCAGAGATATATTCAAATGCATATGACAAAGAATGCAATAACACAACATTATGGATATCAGCACAGATAATATCTTCTAAGAGTCGATCAACATCTTTTCGTAACATTTTCTTTTTACGTTTTGTATTTGAAATTGATGTTTCTGTTTGTTCGAAAACTCTTTTCATAAGTCCAAACTCCTTGTGAAAATCCCTTTCCCAATAAATAGCACAATTTTTCAAATTTCGGACATGAGGTAAAATTCGTTTATGAAGAATATGATAAGGTTTTAAAATGTACCTTTTTTAGGGGTCGTTTAAGCCCTTATTTGATCACTTTTGTATCCGTAATTGCTTAATATCGTTCCTTTTCACTTTTAGGTCTCTTAAAGGCAAAATCTTTGGAATGGCACTTATTTGGACGAAAAGGCGAATATCTGAAGAAAATGGCCAAAGTCGAATCGAGACACTCAAAGCTGCTGAAAACATAAGGTAACGGCGTCGGTGTTAATTGCGGCGTCGTCGAGGATTTTGTGACGGGACGAAGCCAAAACTCCTATTTTCAAGTGACGACGTCAAGTTATAAAAGAGTAGGCCGTCATGACTCGGGCGGCCTAGATGTAATCGAGACGGCGTCGGTGAAGAGGGCGGCGTCACAAGCATAAGGTGATGTCGTCGCAAGTCTAACGTGGCCAAGGCGAAACCCTAATAATGACGACACGGCGTCATAAAACATAAGGTGGCCGTCACAGATGTAATATTATATATATAATCCGAATTTTTCGATTATTTAGTGTGTAGTCTTTTGGGTAAAACCTAAACCGAACCAAGGTGTCTTATACGATATTTTAGGGTTCAAACCCTATCTTACACCAAGATAAGTGTTTTACTTCATTAATACAATTATGTATTTGATTATTTGTGTGTATGCTTGCATGTTTTCCATGTCCGGCTAATTTACTTGTGTGTTTGCTTAGGGAATATGAAACTTGATTATTGAATATTGATTTGTTTTCTCTTATCTTAGTTGATTAATGATCTAGTAATGTGATAGGTCATTCGTTGTGTACTTAATGCTTGATTAAATCTTTGTGAACCTTAGAATATGACTCCTTGAGTAGTTGTAAGCTAAACCATCCAAAGAGTGCCTTAGAGTAAGAGTTTATTATCCCTAGTGGGTTTTGTAGACGAGACCCTTTGGTAAGTTCAAAGAGTTAGGGAGAAACGCATACCCTACAACCTTAGACACACAACGCAACTAGAAATAAGGGCGTGACAATTCAACCACCAATAGGAGATAATTAAGGAGTAGTAAAACCTAAGTAAACACATCTTTAAACTATCATACGAGCACACATTAATTAGACATAGACTACATACACCTTAGATTAGATAATTAGATAAGTAGAGTAATCGGTGAAATACCAACCCCTCAAATTCAAACCCGAGATTCGTACCTTTCCTTTCCTTAAAAAATATAAAAGATAAAAATAATCTTCCTCAACCCCAACCTTAGCGTAGTAACTTCTCACTAGCATTCCTATTCCCTAGAGAGCGATATCAATACCCGTGGCTTACCCTAATACTACACTACAGCGATTAGGTTCACGCCTGGGGTGTTGAAAACTTTTCGACGAAAGGAAGTTCCTTTGACCCGAACGCGGCGTATAGCATTATCAAGTTTTGGCGCGCTGCGGGAATAGAATAGCTAGTTAGTAGTCCACCTCGTTTAGGTTTCTTTACTTGATTCCTATCAAGTAAACTTTTCTCATTTTAGCTTCCTTTTAGTCTATCCCTTTCTTCGTGACTTTTGTTCGTAAAACCATCACTCACCATGATACGTATCTTCCAGAAGATTCTTCACTCTACCCGTTCCCAATCCGAAATTGAGAGCGCAATCCTCAAAACCCTTCACCCATTCACCATTTTGGAAATCACCTAGGGCATAATGAGATAAATTGGCAACAACAAAGTCCTTTTATGACTCGATTCGATGATGAACTTGATTATGGTGAAGCACTTGATAGCGGGAGGTCATTAATGGATTTAGTTTTGAAATTGAGGAAGACCCTCCCAATGTTTTGACCCTAGGTGTAGGATTGAGAAAGATGGTCCCTTTAACATGCAATTCCCTTGCAAAATAGGACTAGAAGGGTTCGATGCTTATTTGAATTCATTCTTACCTTTGAACTTAATCTCGAGGACCTATACAATAAAATCAAGATCAATAAGTTAACTTATCAAGGGAACAATGTTGTTGAAGCGATCACTCATTTGCACGTGTTTGTTGGAAGTTTTGCTTATTTGGTAGAGTTCATGGTCTTAGAAGACTTAGGAGAATTTATTGATAAGGACCTCACTCAAGTAATTTTGGAAAACCTTTCAAAAATTGACTAGGTTGAATGAGCGGATGATTGATGGTCTAATTACATTCTCGATGAAGTTGAAGATTTTATCTACCAAATGCCACGCGCCCATCCGAGGTTTAAACATAAGGACATTGAGGCTTGTAATAGAATGACCCTATTCCATTGCTTAGTGAAAGGGATAAGCGAAGTGGGCTTAGGTACCCATATGAGAAAACTAAGCGGTATTATAAAAATGCCTTGAATTAGGAGATGATTACAAAAGAATGAAAGAGCGTTGGAATGGCTTAAGTATGAGCACGTGGCGTGTGCGAGGCAACGAGAGCACGACTATGAGTCTAGCTACAAGACTCTTAAATAAAGAAAAGCGCTTCGTGGGAGGCAACCCATGCTTAATTGTTTGCTTGTTAGTGTCATATGTCTTTTATTGATTATTTATTCTCATGTTTAAATTTGTAAAAATGCTTTATTTTGTTTTTAACCTCGTCTTAATTGCATATAAAGGTATTTTACATAAGGGATAAGTGTAGGGAGGATTACACACGTTTTCAAAAGAAACGTAAACATGAGAATAACAATTCATTAAAAGATATATTTGTGTGTTTGTTCGAGTCAAATGCTTGTATCGAGTCATAATGGATGTTTTGCGAAATTTTCCGATTCTAAAGATGTAAATTTTCTAGAATTTTTTGAAAATCATGAGACCGAGTTTTGTCGGGATAACTTGTGGCGTCGAGATCGCAACTGACGGCGTCGGGAAGGAGTAAAACAACAGATTACATTTTTTCTTGTTTTTCGAGCTACTTAAAAAATTTTGGAATTTTCGGTCTTAATTTTCGAAGTGCAGTAAACATCCATTCCACAAGCATTATATCCTAGTTTAAATCGAGTCTTATATATATTATTACCGCCGATTTTACGCGAAGGTTTCGTTTGTTTCTTCAAGAGTGCAGGTTTAATTTATCAAGAAGAAGTTACATAAGATTGGAAGGAGCGTTTCACGCATAAATTCTTCTTGGAAAGGATTTAACCACTACTTCACACACGGATCCTACCGAGCTAATCAGGGGAATACTAGTTTCTTTCGTTTTTAATTACCTTCCATTATCATAACTTTGATACTTTCAGGGAATATTGGGGACAATGTTTAGTTTAAGTGTAAGGAGGGAAAATAAAATGAGAACTTTGAAACTATGCTTATCCTTGAATGTTTGCTTTGTCCAATTGTATTTGTGTAATAAACCATGAGAAAATGTCGGTTAGGGTAATTTTGGCACCAAATTTAAAATTTTTCATGATATATAGGAGTGGGCCATTAGTTTTAACAAAAGCGTCTCACGGATAGGAAGTTGCATGACTAGCACAAAAACCCTTTACCACCTAAATTCCACCCAAAATGTGAGGATTGCCCTTAGATTAGTAGGAATTAAAAGCATTCATCTTCAATGCTTAGAGTGTGAACCGGTAGTATATTAGATTCTAGAACTTGTTTTGTGATGCATTCCGAGATCGCAAGTAAGACTACACTTGTGTAGTTAGGAATAACTAAATGATAAGAGGCATTAAGATAACCCTTGTTTGATACCCGTAATATAATTACTTCTTCCACATTGGTTGAGTAATTCCCCCACACCGTTTGCGTTGTACTCATCTTTAGTACACGATACCCCTAGTTAACCCCTCGAGCCTATCTTTTCGCGGTTCTCGTGATGTTTCGGTTTTCGGAATATCAATGAAAAGCATTGTTTACACCCCACCCCAAATATACACCCAAATCGCCTTAGCCTACCCTGTATGCACTCACTTTTAGTGCATTATTGTTATCACCTTAAACCCTTAGTTCAATTATCAAGTTGCTTGCATGAGTTGCTAAGTCGAGTCATATCCTTTGTATAAAGTTTTGGGACGATTGGGATTCATGGGAAAAGTTAAAGTTTATGAAATGACGGGAAGGGAACGTTAAATTCAAAATCCCTTTGTTTGCATAATAATGTACCCCAAGTGTTTTCATCTTTTCAATTCGGGTCAAATTAGTGTTAGAGTAATTAAAACTCAAGTGTAGGGATGTGCCTATAAATCCCTATTATTTTGATGTTACTGTAGAGGATGGTAGAGTAAAAGTGTATTAAAAAAAATAGAGTGAAAAAAAAATAAAAAATAAAAATAAATAAATAAATAAATAAATATATACGGGCTACCATCCTACATCTATCCTTTAAATTTATGTTTGTTTATTTCAGTTAGCTAGAGTCTAGAGTGTCGAGTCTTGGCTTAGCAACGCCATTCTTCGTATGCTTGTAACATAAGAGATTTTTGACTTGCCACCACTATATACCCTATCCCACCAAACCCTTTGTTTCCCTACCGTAAGCCTAACATTACAACCCTTTAAAGACTCTTTGATAGTCTTTCCTAGGTGCTTACGCCAAAGCGATGGAGGTTTGATCTATTCTTAAGCCTATGGTAATCTATGTACTAGGACCGGTTAATGAGTGTTTATCTTCTATTTCCAATTTGTTATATTTCATATACACGAGAGAGATGTGAGTATCCAAACACCCCATGTGAGGTGCTAGTATGTAATTTATGTGCTTGTTATGACTTTTTGGGGCTTATATGTGTTGTGGACAGTTTTAAACCAATGCTTCATGACCCCAACTTATAAATTAATTGGCTAAAAGCACATTTGCTTGAGGACAAGCAAATACCAAGTGTAGGGATATTTGATAAGGTTTTAAAGGTACCTTTTTAGGGGTCGTTTAAGCCCTTATTTGATCACTTTGTATCCGTTATTGCTTAATATCGTTCCTTTTCACTTTTAGGTCTCTTGAAGGCAAAATCTTTGGAATGGCACTTATTTGGATGAAAAGGCGCGAATATCTGAAGAAAATGGCCAAAGTCGAATCGAGACACTCAAAGCTGCTGAAAACATAAGGTGGCGGTGTCGGTGTTAATTGCGGCGCGTCGGAGGATTTTGTGACGGACGAAGCCAAAACTCCTATTTTCAAGTGGCGACGTCAAGTTATAAAAGGGTAGGCCGTCGCAACTCGGACGGCCTAGATGTAATCAGACGGCGTCGAACACGAAGAGGACGGCGTCACAAGCATAAGGTGGCGCGTCGCAAGTCTAATGTGGCCAAGGCGAAACCCTAATAGCGGCGACACGGCGGCGTCACAAAACATAAGGTGGCGTCGTCGCGGATGTAATATTATATATAGAATCCGAATTTTTCGATATTTAGTGTGTAGTCTTTTGGGTAAAAACCTAAACCGAACCAAAGTTGTCTTGTACAGTAATTTAGGGTTCAAACCCTATCTTACACCAAGATAAGTGTTTTACTTCATTAATACAATTATGTCTTTGATTATTTGTGTGTATGCTTGCATGTTTTCCATGTCCAAGCTAATTTACTTGTGTGTTTGCTTAGGAATATGAAACTTGATTATTGAATATTGATTGGTTGTCTCTTATCTTAGTTGATTAATGATCTAGTAATGCGATAGGTCATTCGTTGTGTATTTAATGCTTGATTAAATCTTTGTGAACCTTAGAATATGACTCCTTGAGTAGTTGTAAGCTAAATCATCCAAAGAGTGCCTTAGAGTAAGAGTTTATTATCTCTAGTGGGTTTTGTACACGAGACCCTTTGGTAAGTTCAAAGAGTTAGGGAGAAACGCATACCCTACAACCTTAGACACACAACGCAACTAGGAATAAGGACGTGACAATTCAACCACCAATAGGAGATAATTAAGGAGTAGTAAAACCTAAGTAAACACATCTTTAAACTATCATACGAGCACACATTAATTAGACATAGACTACATACACCTTAGATTAGATAATTAGATAAGTAGAGTAATCGGTGAAATACCAACCCCTCAAATTCAAACCCGAGATTCGTACCTTTCCTTTCCTTAAAAAATATAAAAGATAAAAATAATCTTCCTCAACCCCAACCTTAGCGTAGTAACTTCTCACTAGCATTCCTATTCCCAGAGAGCGATATCAATACCGTGGCTTACCTAATACTACACTACAGCGATTAGGTTCCTTGCCTAGGGTGTTGAAAAACTTTCGATTTAAAAGAAAGTTCCTTTGACCCGAGCGGCGCGTGTGGCGTTATCAGAATATCTCTTTGTGCACGCGCAAGAGGCGATTGAAAATGTTCAATTTTTATTTCAGAATGAAATTCAATTTCCTGTTCCAAAAGTTTGATGTCCGAAATGAATGTTTCAAAATATTTTATAACTTTACATTGTTCGGCTAATAGTTTTATTTCACTAAGTGAAGGTAAATGACCATTAATTTGTACATTTTTGGAAAGGGGACCCTCGGAAGTAGGTGTGATAAGCCAAGGTGTGTTAGAAAAATCCTTCTGTGCAACGAAAGTGACGAGTTTTGAATAGTTAAATGGTTTGTTATAAACAACCTTTTCTAATTTTGATCGACTCTCGTCTTCTGCATCTAATTCCTCTTGACGGTTATATTCAACAACACTCATAATTGAATCATCAACTCTATGTTACGCATTGTAAACTTGAGATTTGGTTTGAATGCTCTGTTTGAAAACTTAGGTTTGTAATCGGCAAGATTCGGTCCATATCCATTTGGATTTGGTTTGAAAGTAAACTTTTGAATCGTTGTGATTGATTCACCATGTTTATAAACAACGATTCGAAACTCTTTGATTTTGTTTTGTAAGTCGACAATTTCCTCAAGATAGTCATCTATTCGTTTCGTGGAATGCTTTTTGTACTCAAAGAACTGTTTTTGACAAGTTAACAACTCGAGACTTGGATTTTGAGTTTCCAAGGTATGACGTTAAGTTGTTGTTTATGAGCATGTTTCAGTTGTTCTATTTGAGACAATAAAGCATTCTTGGATGCGGCTAGATCACGTATCTGTCGTTCTAATGATTTTTCGTTTTGGTGTGATTTAGCAAAAGCGACTTCAAAACCTTGTTCACGTTTTTCTTGAGTTTTAAAGTAATTGAGTTGCCGTTTTAAGCATTCAATATCCCTAGTTAATAGTGCATTTTTACTGTGTAATTGCTGATTCAATGCACAACATTCTTCCATTCGGGATTGTTGGTCTTTAAGTAAGAGATCGACATATGGATTAGGCAAAGGTTCAACGTGTTCAACGTGAGTCACAACATGATCACTATTCAGATCCCCAAGTATAACCACGGAGTCAATTTGAGTATCATAGGTAACCACAAGGTCATCTTGATCATCAAATGTAACTACGGGGTCTAGTTGAGAATCGCCAGAATGAGATGTGGGCTGCTCATGTTGAACATTCGAGCCTCGTCGATTCGGATGTTGGGTGAGATATAAGATCGATGATGAATATGGTTTGTTGAATTACCTAAGACAAGCCATCGATGTCATCACCTGGGCACATGTCGATCATGTGGAGAGCTTGCATTTGTGCCATCAACATCACTCTTGCATTAGCTGCAAGTCCTCCATATCATCATCGAGTGCATATCGCCATAAAGCTCATTCTTTGGTTGTGAGTGTTAGGAATTGGAAATTCCATGTTAAAGTGTCGGTCACCCCAATTATAGTCTAGCATATGTTAGCTCGTAGATTTGTAGTTATTTACGTTATGTAGTAGTTCATTAGTTAATTTGTGGCGTAGAATAGTGTAGTGCAACACCGTGGAGGAAGGACGGGTCTTTACCCTTGTATGCGATCCACGATCCGATGGGAGGGCGGTAGGTTTGTAACTATAAATACCCTTCCATCCAAGGAAGGGGTGGTGCTTCAATCTAATATTCTACATTTTGTGAAGTAACTCTCTACCAAGAAAACACCCAACTCTCTAACTTTCTCTCTAATGGCAAACATGTATTTTGATCTCCCAAGACCACGAATCATCAAACACAATAATATTTGGATCCTAACAATTGGTACGAGCCAAGGTTTTGTGTCTTGATGATTTTAGTGGTTCGAATCTTGTCTTAAACTGTTTTGATATCATTTTAATGGTCGGATTTACTTTTACGAAAAACAAAAAAGCAGTTTATACAAGTTATTTTATGTATCTTTTGGGTTATTGTCATATGGTTAATGTTTTGGGTCCAATATAATGTCCTTTAGCAGTTTACATTTTCGGGTTTATTAAATCTGGTGAATACTCATGGAGCAAAATGTCAAATGGTCTTAAGCAGAAAATCGGTCATCTGGTCATTTTATTATATGGTCAACCATCTCATTTCATGGTCAAACGGATCAAAACAGGTCTTAACATGTAGTTTTATGATGTATTCTGGGTATTTTTGAATATGGTGGGAAAATAGTGGAAAACATAAAAATCTTGCTAGCGACTTAGACATTTTTTCATCCAGATCCATTGAATCTAAGTAGCTACTTGTATTGACAAGTTAGCGATTTATGTGTTTTCATGATATAGCGACTTGGTGACGGTTTGACTTTTGAGTCAAACCGAAAGGCTAGCGACTTGTCATAGGCCTAGCGACTTGGCCGTGGCGAGTTAGCCGTGGCGAGTTAGCCGTGGCGAGTTAGTCGTGGCGAGTTGTGTAAAATGGTTTTGCGACAGAAATGAAGAATGAGAAGACATGACCACAAGACCTCGACCACATCACAAATAAACCATATACCAAACACTCGTGGACCTCAGTCTCAATACATCACCGGTCTAGTTTTTTTAAGAAATGAAAGCGAAATGAAAAGGAATCAACTACGGACCGAAATAAATCATACCCAACTTACCACTTCACCAACAAATCCTAGCTATCCTATCCTCCATCGTCTCCATTCAACAAACATCCACATGACTCGTCAATTAAGTGAATAATAAAATGAACCTCAGAAAGGTCAACTTTATTTTGCATCTTATAAAGAGATTTTGTTGTTGAACCTTTTTATTTTCATCATCAATCCATACGAAGCTACGCTTATTGTTACTATCCGAACACAATTAAAGAATAATTGATAACAAATCTGTTATAATTACTCTTTGGTTCGTCAAAAGACACTTCTAATATAGACTACAACTCGATGGAAACACCTACCTGAGATCCTCCAAAGAATCTGTCTGATTCGGATTGCATAAACATGTCATTACGGTACGAGAATGATAGTTGTTGTTTTTGTTCAAGGATGTTATAATGATTGATAAAGGAGAAGAGATTGACGATTAGATGAGAATCATTATAATTTATTCCTAGATCTGATTTGGGAGTGGATAAGATAAGAGAGAGGCGGATTTTTCTTTACAAGTGATGTATGTGCTAAGATTTAGGTCTAAATGATATTTAGGTTATATCATTTTATAACCGGCACATTATCTCTGACTATTGGATCGGGTTGTAGATTGGATCGTGGGTTGGTATATCAAACATGGGAGATGTTACATGGACTGTAATAAAAAAATTGTTGGCTGTAATAAAAATGTTACATGGAGCGTGGGTTGGTTTATAAAAAACATGGGTGATGTTACACGCAGATTGGGCTTTGATTTTATTTCACTCGTGGACTGTAATAAAAATGTTGGCATGGGTGATGTTACATGGACTAGGCTGACATTGAATTTGCACATATAATTGGTTATCCGAATTCTTTTCAAAGGACTTTGGATACAATTTATAAATTGCATTTGTTCAAGTATTGGTATTTTTGGTATCGTATTTGTTTCACGAGGGATACAAAATTCACGGCATGAGCTAAAATTGAGAAAAATGATCACGGGGTTTTTGTACGGTATTATTAACGAGAAATTGAAGTGACGTTTCACGGGTGAACTTCTTTATCTTTGAGACGTTGGTTGGTTGGATGCATATCTCAAGATAACTTGTTGGGACATAACTATCACTTTAAGTGATTATGAATTGACAATCTGGTTATAACTGATGTAAGGAGTTACGTCGTCGTGCTCACAGTGTATGACTATCACCTTAAGGAAGTGGTAGTATTTAGTGTCACACGGCGTTGTGGATTGTTCAAAAATATAGAACAAGCAGTAAGTCACTAAGTTGGGATGTCTCCTTTCTTTTCAAGTTAGTCGTATCGGGTTATCTCCATATGTGGTCATTACTATTAGCCGATGAATCAAGGGAGGTTCAATTTCAGCAATTCCCATTAGATATATTCGGCCTTGCATGAATGTCATTGATACTTCACAGTCTAAGCAAGATCCTTCAAGAATCTTCAACATCGGTCATGATCTTTCAAGATGTGCGCTTATGACAAGAACTTTTCGTGCAAATGGTCGTACATGTTAATGATGCTTAGAAAGTTGAAACCATCATGGGGAGAAAGCGTGTACTTTGATGGTTTACGGTCAACCTCGGGGATGTAGTATTTACTACTCGACTTAGTGTGGTTTGTGAAGTTGTCTACATTTGGGTAAAGAATTTTTGATGACAATGTTGATGTTGGAAAAAGAACCATGAATAACATTGCATGTTCCCTAAAGCAGATATTCACGAAACCAATGTTGTCATTACACATTCAAGTCGACATTGTTTACGGTTTTGTCTTGATTTTGTAAAATCCATGAAAGAACCTATTTCTCGGTTTAAATCATAGACTTGTAAAATCCGTGACAATGGAAACATCCCGGTATTAGTAAAGTGCATTTCGGAACTATCATACGGTTTATTCTTGGTTTTGTAAAATCCCATGAAAAAAACTATTTCTCGGTTTAAACTATAGAATTGTAAAATCCGTGATGATGGAACCATTTTGGAGAAAGGAAAGCGTATCTCGGGTCTTGATCTTTGGTGTTACGGGTTACTTTGAAGAAGGATAAAGAGTGTACTTCATAATTGGATGTGTGTTTGGATATTCGTCATGGCGGTTTGGTTATTACATGGTTTTACTGAGGTTATGTGCTTTTGACCATGGTCGGGATGAAACTATTATCAAAGTTCGTTTAAATGTCAAAGAAGGCTAGAGTTGAGCTTTTAACCAAAAGATGTGACAACGGGGTTAATTCATTATTATTTATTTGAGGTTGAAGTGAAATATCACGGCGAGTGTACTTAGTATCTCGAAGATATCGGGGATGGTTGGATGAAGATTCTTCAAGATCCTTGTTCGAGCTTATTATCAAAAGCGAAGATTTGGAAATCTAGTTATTGTTGGGTGACTTTTACCTCTTCTTTTACCACTTGGGGAATTGGGCTCTTATCACCTCAAAATAACTATCACTTAAAGGAGTTACGTTGTAGTGCTCGGTGTCACATTCAATTGTGGATTTTCAAGAGGTAATGTCGTCTTATACTTGATGGTTGGTTGGTTGAAGAGTATAGAGTACTTAGAGATTCAAATGGGCATGAAGTCTCGTCACGCTCTTTGTTACATATGTGCAAGTTTAAGTCACGAGTTCGGGTTAGTTTACTTGAGGTCAAATTCATCATATTGGGTTATCTCCATCATTGTCACTACAAAAAGCCTCTTGAATGATAATGGGTTGATTACATGTTTTGCCAAGAGATGATGAAAGAGAGAGATTATGGCGCCTGCATTCACATCGGATCGAGCCTCGTACTCTAAAGAAAAGAAAAGTGTACGTCTGGTGCACTTTATCTTTGAAAGAAGAGAAATCTTCTTATGACGTACATTCACATCGATTCGGGCCTCGTACTCCAAAGAAAAGAAATGTATGCGTTTGATCGCATTATCTTAGAAGAGAAATCTTCTTATGACGTATGAACACATCGGTTCATGCCTCGTACTCTAAAGAAAAGAAATGTATGCGCTTGATGCGCATTATCTTGGAAGAGAAATCTTCTTATTATGACCATTCTCATCAACATGCTTCATGCTTTTCCATGGGCTTCAATCTTCAAGTGAGCAGGGCTACCATTGTTGTTTTCTTATTCCACTTGCTCAACTATAATGACGATGGCGACATCATGAGCTAATTTTTGGGGAGAAGTGTGAATTGAATACATTTGGTTGATATTCACTTACTTAATCAAGAATGGCATCTCCGTATGCAATTCTTGAGGGAGAAAAGTGTGAATTTTTGCATGGTTGATTGATATTAGAGAACAAATGTTCAAACGGCTCTAACTCATGTAAGAACCGAGCTTCTTCTTATCGGGTCATTGTTACATGGAGTTTCTTCTAAAGCCGTTGGTTGACATCTTCACACGGGTGATGAGTTTAAAGACAAGTGCTTCGGTTAATGCTTCACGTGCGCATCAACATGATGATTACGAACAACCTTACATTCTTGTTTGATGTGATTGTTTGCTTGGTGTTACCATTTTGTGTGTTCATTGCGGGTGATTGCTAATTTCCTTGATGAACATCTTTACATTCTTGTTTGATTGGGAGGGATTTTAGTTAAGGGATTTGCAAGATGTAAGTTAATTGGGATCTTTGTTTGGTGGGATGCTTTTGGTGTGAGTTGAAGATGTTAATTATCTATTCCCCATTGGACAATCTTGAAGAAGGTCGAGTCTGATCATTCTACATTTCTTGCTATATGTTAGAAGACCAAAGGCGAGTTTCATTTAATGATCTAAAGACTTCTTCTTAATCGGCCATTTATCAAAAGATTGTCGGTCTAGGGAGAGCACTAATTGGGGAATGTGATATGTCAAATTTAATCCCAATTAGACTTGCTCACATTATTGACATGTTGATTCTCACAAAGACTTCAAGCGATCTTCTCAACAAATTTCAAGTATTTGGGCATTCAAAGAGTTCTTGATTACAAGTATCAAAACCGAGAAAGGGAAGAGTCAAGCATCTAAAGCGAGTAAACTTGATATACTTAATACTTCTAAGAAATTGAAGATATCCGGGAAGACAAATGTTATTACATGAGAGAAACTCAAGGTTTGACTCATGGTGAGTAAACTTGATGAACTTAATTATTCTAAGTGGTTGAAGATATCCGGGAAAACAAATGTCATGACCGAGAGAAACTCAAGGTTTTACTCATCAAGCGTTTAGTGTCGATATTTCATCTACGTGGGGAAGTAATGTTAGAAAGTTTACGAAGATAAAGAGGTACACTAGTGTGTGGTAATTTCGATGGTATCGCAATGATCGGGGAGAGATTGTGTACATTGGGGATGCTCAATTGTTTCACTTGAGTGTGTCGGTGATTCGGAGATATAATCACTTATTAGGAGTTGACATCCAGAGATTGTCATCCGAGAGATAATCGGTGACTTGGCCGCTTCTTCAATGTTTTCGATTATTCATTCCTTGTGTATTGGTATACCGGATACTTGAGCTTCATACACGATCATTAGGAAGAAAAATGTGAACATGGGAAGGTGTTTTCATTCCCTCATGATGTGTATTCGGAGAGCCCTTGGATATTGGTGTACTTGGGTTCTTGAGCTTCATACACGATCATCGGGGAAGAAAAATGTGAACATGGGAGGTGTTTTCATTCCCTCATGATGTGTATTTGGGAGAGTTCTTGAGCATTATACAAAGAGGTCGATTGCATCATTTCAACTACTTGGGGAATTGTTCTCTAGACACCTTTTGGAATGGATCGCTTGAATTGATGAAAAGAAATTTGAGAAGATTATTTATTCGTGAGATGATACGTTCTTGTTGTTCGTCTTGATGATATAACCCGAGCGGAGGATGTCGATTATCGTTCTTAAAAGGAGCGGTAGGATTTATGATAATGGTGTGCTTATCATGCACTGGCTAAGGCAAGCTTGAAAGAAAGCTTGAATCGCTCACCTAATGGATCTTGGTTTGGGGAAGGCGCGAGTCTCACTTTCGGATGGTTCAATTTATTTCAATTCAAGAGCCCTTGGAAGCTTTGGTGGTGAATGTTTAAAGAGATGATGACTTCTTTTTCTACAACGGGAACATTCGATATCCTTATCTCGGTACTCGTATCATCATCTTTCTTTAACTATATCATCTATTCTATCTTTGTATATATTTATTAAAAACCAAATACAAAAATAGAAAACCAACAAAAAGAAAATAGAAAAATATAAAACCTTCAAAAACCCATAAAAATCAGAAAATTTCAAAAATACAAAAAATATGTTTTCACATGACATGTCTTCTGGTATCGATAACATCTACGGTCTTAGAAATGTCATTCAATAATGGCACGGGACCATAGATGAAGTTCGAGCAGGAGGTGTAAATATTCTTTTCAAAACATGTCTCAAAATATGGCTTCTGATTACTTGATTGTAACCGCGCTTAAAACAATGGCTTGCGATTATTTGATCGTGACCGTGCTTAAAACTATGGCTTGCTATCATTTGAGATAGCAACCCGCTCTTCAAGAAAGGAAAGTCTTTGCGCTAAACCAATTTTCAAATATTTGGGCACTTATCCTAAAACAATTTGAGGAAAGTATGTCGAAGGATCTTGTTCCTACACAAATGTTTTCCGTCTAAAATTCTTGAGAAAAATATTTGTTGTTTTCAAAAATTGTGGAAAATGAGTTGCTTGAAAATCAATCGGTTTGAGTTTTAGTAAAATTTGGAAACTCAATCAATGACTTGACACTTTTAAAATCTTTTATAAAATGAGTTATTGGTTGAGGAAGAATGTTTTCAAATCTATATCTTCTAACGAGCTTTTTAATTATCCTAATATGCTTAATTAAAATGATGTTAACCTATGTTGAAGGACTAGGTGCCTAGGATATGATTGTTAGGTTTAGATGACTAAAGTTTGATGAACGCATTTTTCTCATACCTTATATGATCGATTGATATGTTGGTTAGACTTTTATTAGTCGATTCTTTGTTTGGGTGATGTCGACCACCATATATATGTTTGTGTTCACTAACGTATCACGGTATATTGGTATATAAGAATGTTCCCGATCCGGATCCACAATTGAAGATGATTGGATGCCGAAAGGAAAGGGTAATTATTTCTTGGGTTGACAAATGAAGAAAGCGGAGCTTAATTGGACTTCTATAGAGTTGGCATAAATGCAGCGTAAGAGGTCTCAACGCATCGTGGATGGTTTTCTTCTAAGTGATTGAAGAAGCGAGCTTAATTTGACCTCGGTTGGCATTCAAATGCAGCGTAAGAAGAAGTCTCTTGCATCATCAGTTGGTTTTCTTCAAACCCTCTGACAACAAAAGCGGAAGCTTCTCATCCACTAACGTATCTTTGTGCAGGATACCATTTTAAACAATTTTGATAATATTTGATTAAATTGTTTTGAAAATGGAAAAATATTGTTTTGAAAATAAATTGAACTAAAATTTTGAAAATCACCGGTCTTCTTTTATCAAAACCTTAGTCACTCAATTATTGACTTCTGTCATGGATTGAGGGGGAGAGTGATTTAAAATAAAATATTCTCAAACGATATTTCTTCATAAAAGGTCCGTCTGTACAACAATTAGTGGTGATCTAAAGATTTAATGTTATGTCATGGTATGATTTTCTTTAATACTCAAAGATCTTACAAAATGAAATTTTTACATTCTTGTTTGATTGTGAAATTGTTTTATTTTACTTAAAGGTCTCTTAAAACAAATCATACGACACTAACAATCTTTAATGTCTAAATCTGTTTCTATCTGTCATCTTTCAAAATTAAATCTTGCCACGTCTTTCCCTAAAATTTTCTAAATAATTTAAATCTTTTGGGATTACAAATCTCAAATGGTTTGAAATTTTGATCATGGGAGAGATCGTGATTTAAATCTCAAATATGTTTTAATGGAATTGGTTTTAGTCCTTCAAAGGCACTCCCGCCTCCATGTGCCAAACGATTTCAAATACACAATGCACATGTTGAGGAGGAGGATTTATCCAAAACCGGATGAGTATTTAAACAAGGCCACATTTTCTCCCATGTTTTCTAAACCTAATTAAATCACTTGGGATCCAAAATCTCAAAGGGTTTGATATTTTTGATCGGGGAGAATTTGTGATTTAATAATGAAATTTGATAAAGGTGATCGTTTTGATTTAATTGTGCCTGTTGCTCGCTCATATGTGCTAAGCGCTTTCGAATCTTGAAGCACATATTGAGGGGAGCAAATAAACTATCGAGTATGAAAGCTTTTAAAGTGATTTATAAAGTACCTTGATTGAGTTTTCAAATGGTTTCTTAATGGCTCTTGTGATTGTGGATGTGCTTCAAATTAAATCTTGCCTCTATGTGATAAAATTATTTCAAATATCCTATGCACATATTGAGGAGGAGAATTTTACCAAGAAAATCAAATGGCTTTTTCAGTATGAAAATAGTGATCAAAGAAAATATTTCAAAGTCCTCTTGCCTCCATGTGCTAAACAATTTCTAAATCATATGCACATGTTGAGGGAGGTTTTCTAAAATGATCAAAACTATTAAGGTACAAAATGCTTTGATCTCGTATCACAAGTACCTTGATTGTGTTTCCAAATGATTTTCAATTGGTTTCATGAAGGAAAGAACAATACCAAAAGACCGACCAATTTACTTTATGCATGGTGTTATAAGGATGGTTAGGTTAGGTATTCGTTCCCACGATCCATGAGCAGGAGGGATCTACCGAGGACAATCCACTAGATAGTGTAGAGTCCTTAGGTATATTGAAAAAGGAGAAAATGAGAATATGGGAAGAGTGCGGATTGAGGCAGAGCTAGTCTTGGAATAAACCCAACAAGGTACTAGTAATGAAGTCTCGGTAAGCATTGAAGGGTTGAAGAATGAAAAGAAATGAATATGAAAAGGGTGAAAAGAAATAGCCTCAATAATTCAACCTTAGGGCGATAACGAGTTCAAATTCATATACTCTGGTGTTTACCAAGGTAACATCGGTATTGAAGACAAGGCGTCATGGACCCGGTGGACTGCTTGCACTAAAACTTCCCAAGCTACTCAAGTTCCTCTTAAAGGGCTTGTTTCATTCTCACGGGAACCTACATAATCTATCGACTTTCTCTTAGAGATTGTTGATATTGAAGAAGGAGACCCTCTCCTAGTCTCAGCACGGGAACCAAATGAGCACTATTGAGTCTAGAGTCAAGAGATCATCCACAATATCTCATTAGGACACTAAATTATTGAAGACTTCTTTGTTTCACACAATGTGGAAAGTAAGTATATATTGAGAGTCCTACGCATTATCCTTGTGGTTTTGCCAGAACATCTGAGTGGTATGTAAAAGTATTCACGATGAAGATGGAAATCCTTCTAGAGCCAACATCAAACGAGCTCTTGGTGGGTAACATGTGAGATCTTCTCGTAAGATCAAGCTTGTGACAATTGGATAGAAACAATGGGGCGATTCACTCTTGAATCAACCTTGGTCCAGGATTGGAATTGACGAATGCTTTTGGAAAAACCGTTCGATGTGCAAACCTTCTTTTCTCTAGCACGTCGAATGTGTATTCATTTTCAAACTCAAAAAGTATATCTGATTGAAAAAATACTTTTAGAAAAACCGTTCGATGTGCGAATCTCTTCTTTTTGCTAGCACGTCAAATGTGTACTCATTCTCTAATACAAAAAGTATTTTGATTGATAAATTGATCTTTCTCATAAACCTTCGTTGTATTGCAAAACTCTTTCTTCAAGCAATACACGATTGTTTTCAAATCATTTTCATCAATCGGTGAATCTCAATTATTTGGTTCACTCGCTCCGTGTTGTCTTCTTTGAGGCGTTCGGTTTGAGAACGACTAGAAACGGTGTGAAACCACGTCAAGGAGATTCCTCGGAATCCTACACGATCACGAGCGGTGCTTGTCTTGATCAGCGGGAACCGTGGGCGTGTACCTCGATTCAACGAAAGTGATCAAAGACACTTCGTGTGTTTTATTGCTAGCTGTTGTTTGCGGTACATTTGGACGGTTGCGGTGATCGAATTGAGGAGTCAATCAAAGCCGCATGCTCACGGCATCCACACTTAATTGAAGAAATCATGGTGGTGCATATCTACAAAACACGGCTCGATATTTTTATACTATGTTTCTCTACTGCGCAAATATCATGAGCGGTAAAGCTTCCGCTACTACGATGAAAAGATGTCATGATCCAAAAGTGTGAGCATGTCGGTCCGAAAGTCACAACATCACATGATGGAAACACAATAAAGGGTAATCGAGATTTACTATGGTGATGATCTCAAAAGCTCAAAGATCATCAAAGATGTGGATCGGTTCAAAGACCTCCACTTAAAGTACAAATCTATGCTGACTTTGAAGAATCGCTACAAAAGCACAAAGATTGCGAAAGTGAAGAATTCAAGTCTACGAGCTCAAGAACAATGTCAAAGAAAGAATGCTAGGATGCAAAATGTATTTCATGGGGTGACCTCCTTGGGGAGATTGTTAGGAATTGGAAATTCCATGTTAAAGTGTCGGTCACCCCAATTATAGTCTAGCATATGTTAGCTCGTAGATTTGTAGTTATTTACGTTATGTAGTAGTTCATTAGTTAATTTGTAGCGTAGAATAGTGTAGTGCAACACCGTGGAGGAAGGACGGGTCTTTACCCACTGTATGCCTGATCCACAGTCCGATAGGAGGACGGTAGGTTTGTAACTATAAATACCCCTTCCATCCAAGGAAGGGGTGGTGCTTTCAATCTAATATTCTACATTTTGTGAAGTAACTCTCTACCAAGAAAACACCCAACTCTCTAACTTTCTCTCTCTAATGGCAAACATGTATTTTGATCTCCCAAGACCACCCGAATCATCAAACACAATAATATTTGGATCCTAACAGTGAGGGTTCCACCAGCTTCATCCTTAAGAGCCAAAAGTAAAGCCTCCTTGTGATAAGCACTGCCTCTAGTCCTCGGCTTTGGGCATGCATTAGCCAAGTGACCCTTTTCATTACAGGTTGTAGCGAAGACCATTCATCTCATTACGATCATTCCCTGTTCAACCACTTGAGCTCTGTTGTTGGGAGCACCCATATTATTCCTTCTCATAGCATTAAACCCTTGACCACCTCCCATTTGTGACCATAACCACGATTACGAACGTCAACACATCCATTGTTCACACACTGATTCCTTGTGTTTGATGAGGAGCGAATCGATTGTTGGATTGTTTGTATACTGGGCGAAGGCTTTAGCAATCATAACAAATCCTTGTTGCAATGCATCGAAAGCATCGGAGTCCTCATTAGCTTCACTGTAAAGCGCTTGATCATTGTTGTTGTTGTATGGAACCAATTGAGTTTGTTGAGATTGTTGCTGTGACGGATCATATGGTGTAATTGTAGTAGTTGGTTGAGGAGCGGGTTGAGGAGGATAACTAGTTTGAGCCCACAAAGCAAGTTGTTGATTGTCCGGAAGTGACGGTGGAGCCGGGAGTCCACGGATAGTCCTTTCTTTGTCAACTTCTTTTTGGTGGGGCTTCAAATAGTCGTACAACAATCCATAAGTAGCATGATGAAGATTCTTCGCTTGACGGATGAAAATGACATATTTTTCCCACTCAGGACCAAGACTACTTAGGAACTTAGTGTTAACAGCAATTCTTGGCATGATGATGTTGTGTTTGTCCAAGTCATTGATGATGTCTGAGAATCGATGATGATATGACTCTAATGTATCTTTGGGTTCAATCATGAAGTGTTCATAAGCCAAGTAAATTTTTGATTCCATGTCTTCTTGATTAAGTTCAGTGCCTTCCATAAGAAGATGAATATGTTCCCACATTTTCTTAGTAGTCTTTTGAGCATCAACACTTCGAAGGATTGGATTGGGTAATCCTAAAAGGATGTATTGCATTGCTAGTTCATCGACTTGAAATGTAGAAGTTCATCACCGAAAAGGTCGTGTGATTGCAATGTTTGTGAGATCATCTCTTGGTGGAATAGCATTTGGATCTCCGGGTGTAACAACAAGAGGCATACGAAATGGTCCTTCAAGATGACCTTCTTTAAGAACTTTCCATGTGGCTTCTTTAGATTACAAAACCTAAAGAACCTAATCACCCATTGATCATAGTTTCCGGGAGTGAGCATTGGAGGTCTATCAAGTGATCCTGCCTCATGAATGGATTGTTGGCTACTTAAAGCTTCACACATCTTTGAAAACCAAGACGGTTCCTTCATAGTATTCCTGGATGGATGTTGATTGTAAACATTTGTGTAAGGTTGTACTTGAAGACTAGGTGGTGGTTGAACCATTTGAGGTAGAATTTCTCCTTGTTGTGGATAATGTTGTTGGTTAAATTGTTGTTGATAAATTTGTTGTTGTTGATTGAATTGTTGATGTTGTGGACTTAGTTGTTGTTGTTGTTGATTATACGTGTACGGAAAGTAGTTAGAGTATGGTGGTTGAGACATGTTGAAAACTTGTGTTGTAAAAATGGATCTTTGTAGTCAAATGAAACTTTGTTGATGAAGTGTCCTTAGGCGTAGAAACCAAGTATAGGCAAAGTAATGCTTAGACGTAAAATGCCAAACTTACGCGTAAAAGCAGTAGTTACGTGTAGGATTAGCTTACGCGTAAGAATTGAGAAACACTAAGATTAGGCGTGGCGAAAGTTAGGCGTAGAAAACTTATGCGTGGGATTAGCTTATCGTAATACAAAGCTTAGGCGTAAGAAAAATCTTAGGCGTAAAGAGTTCTACGCATAATTTTGAGCTTATGCGTAAAATTGAGGTTTGCCCAAAAATCTTTTACACTATCACGATGTAAGCGATATCAATCGAAGTGTTTCGGGCTTATCCAAGCAAGAAAACACCGAGTAAACTCTGGCGAAGATCAAACCATGGAAGGCTTCGCGTAAGATTAGGGTTTTCTTCGCGTGAAATTAACCAAAGCGATTTCACCAAAGATGTTTCTAAACCGATTTTTGTGATGAAAGCGACTTCAATATCACCAAAATAGCACAAAAGTATGAAACTTGATGATCCAAAACTTGTAGACACTTTACGCATAAGAATGAACACGCGTTTAAAATCAAGCTTAAAATCAATGAAATAGACGTAAAGTTCGAAACTTTTTGCCAAAAACAGATGTTTTAACACCTAAAAACTTTGAAAGTACAAGAATCTTGGATTGAAAAGTGTAAAAAATGAGTTTTTAAGCGTGTAAAAGTTTATGAACCGAGAGTTACGCATAAGACCAAAAAACAACTTCAAAACAAAACCTTTTCACCCAACTATTTGGCGATTGATACCACTGTTAGGTCACTATATTTGTAACACGAGCCTCAATATGTAAGAAAGAAAGATAAGATGATCGGTTGAACAAGAGACACACAAACACGTATGATATGAGAAGAGTTATGCGTAGGAAATGTGTAAAATGAACAACCTTGGCATGAGCTAGGGCAACACTACTAGCATCCTTCCCTTCTTATGGGCTTGGGCCAAGGCTCAATGGCTTTCTACATAAGCCTTGGCATGATAACTAACATAAAAGCCATAATTAAGCTAACTATTACATATTAATTACTAACACTTGAATTCTAGTTTAGGAGTGATTCCAACAATGGATGACTCCCATCAGGGAATATTTGATAAGCGGTCTTCTCCCTGAAGATCCCAAGCTAGCAAGGAAAATTCGGGTTAAGTCCCCACAGTACCGGCTAATGGGGGAAACCCTATATAGAAGGTCATTTCTATCACCTTGGCTAAGATGTGTGGGACCCAAGCAGGCTACGAGAATTATCGCTGAAGTCCACGAAGGATCCTGCGGCCTCCATGCAGGACCTCGCTCAGTTGTCTCAAAGATAATGAAGTTGGGCTATTACTGGCCTTCGATGCGCAGGGATGCGGCATAAATCATTCTCAAATGTGAAGCTTGTCAGATATACTCAAATGTTCCTAAGATGCCGAAGTAGGACATGACAAGTGTGACATCTGCATGGCCCTTCTCTCAGTGGGGAATTGACATCGTAAGACCTATGCCTGTGGCTCCTGGAGGAGTCAAATTCTTGCTGGTGGTAATCGATTACTTCACTAAGTGGGTAGAGGCTAAACCTTTAGCCTCCGTTACGGGGAGACAGATCGAGAAGTTTGTGTGGGTGCACATTGTGTGCAGATTCGGAGTGCCCCACAAAATCATATCCGACAACGGAAAGCGGTTCGTTGAAGGAGTCTTCTCGACTTGTCGAGGGCTCAACATAAGCGATCTTGGACATCCGTCTACCATCCATAAGGTAGCAGACGGTGGAGGTTACAAGCGAGACATCGTCAAAGGGATCGAGAAAAGGTCGGGACGAACTCACCATGGATGGGTGGGCGAACTCCCTCAAGTACTATGGGCTCATCGGACACACCTAAGTCAAGCAATGGTGAAACCTCCTTGACTAACATACGGAACATAAGCGGTCATCCGCCGGAACTAAGTGTACACACAGGCGTGTGGCAGCGTATGATGCCTCCAAAATGATGAAAGGATCGGGAGAACCTTGATCTACTAAAAGAAAGAAGAGATAGCCTCCATCCAGAAGCCATGTACAAGCATAAGATCGAAGGCTACTATAACAAAAGGTCGGGCCTTCCACCTTCAAGCACAGGGAATATGTGCTACGCCTCAGCAGTGCAAGCAAAGCGAATACCGAGGAAAGCGGGACCTACTTGGGAAGGACCTTACATGGTAGGCGAGGCCTCGACAGAAGAGCCTACAAATTGGCCACTCTTCTCGGAGAACCCATCGACATGACATGGAATGGTACGAACCTTCGAAAGTTCTATGTTTAAGAAGTACTTTTACTTTTTCATTCTTGTAATTATAAGCTTCTCAAGGGAAAGCAAACATTATTGGTAGTTGTATTAGTTTTCATTTCAAGAATGATGTAATCCTCTCTACCAATTCAATGATAAATAAGACATTTCTTACAAATCTCTTGTTTCGTTTCTTAAACACAAAGATTTGTTCAACCAAGTCGTTTATGAGTTTCAATGTCGAATACAAGGGCATAAGGTGTAATAAATGCCTCATCATTTAAGCCTACTAAAACATTCACATTAACTCTCCTAGTAGTTTATGGCACTTGTGAAAAATATATACAAAGCCATACATCACGAATATTCAAATTGTTTGAAGAACCAGACAAACATCATAAAGTGACATAAATTGTTTTAGAAAGGGTACATGCCACCCTTGAAACCAAATTATTGCCAACATGGCAGCCTTCACTCCTCCTTCTTGGGGGAGGGAGTTGGAGATGGTTGAGCGAGGTAGGCTTGGTGAATCTGTCTTCTTGGTAGGAGTCGTGAGGCTTAAGCTTGCGGGGCTTCTTGGAGAGGAGGTCTTCTAGAGGTGCCATAGGATCTTTGGTAGCTTGACTAGAAGGAGTACTCTGCGGTTGCAAGCGTATTTCTGCCTCATCGTATTCGACTTTAGATGTGGGACGGTAGCATTCAATCTTGGAGAGGTCTACGGGCTTACTGTTTTGGACCTCCTCCAAAGCCAAGCACCGTCCATGAAAATAGGCGATTTGATGACCTTCCACATTGTGCTCCCGACTCATCAACGTGGTAGAGTTCCATGGCTATATATGACACCACCTTAGACACAACCTCCGCGCGATCCTTTTGCAGCATCTTGTATCTTATCTGCAAGCCATCAATCTCCTCCCTTAGCTTCACTTCCACCTCTCCAAGCCTAGATCTCTCACTCTCCAAACCAGCACATTTCGCTTCAAGCACAACATTTTTACCAATGAGAGTCACTACCCTACCCTCCTCTACCTTGAGTTTGACAATTTTAGTTGTCAACTCTGCAACCTTTTGACGGAGGTCTTAAATAAGAGGATTCTTCTCAAGGTCCCTCTCAATCTCATCACACTTGGCCTCCAACTTTGCATACTCCTGATCCTTATGTTTCTCCCTTTCCAACATGACATCCATCTCCTGTCTTGCCTTGGTAACAACCCTAAGCAACTCTCTGGTTCTGCCATTTAAATGATTGTCCAATACTGCCTGCCTCGCTACACCATTGTCATGCATATCACAAACCTTTTCAATGGACATATTGTCCAGCAAATCTTTCCATTAAGGGGGGGTGACATGATCCACAATCCGGTGGCAAGCCAAAGCATTGGGAAGCTCCTTCATTTCAGGAAGGCCTGCGACCAATAAAATGTATAAGGACTGAGTTAATTATGACAATTATCACTTCACATGTTTTATAAGGAGAAACTACTTACCATGCACCTCCACAGATTCATCTGGCAACTCAAAGGCATACTTCACAATCTTCTTGCCTTCAGCACTCTTTTGCCTCACGGCCCTAGATCTGGAGGCGGAGAGGGGATTCCTCCTCTTGTTGGTTGACTTCACTGCCTTGCCAGCTGTTCCCTTTCGGCTTTTCAACCTATCCGCTATCCCAGTGTAACCTGTAACCTGGACATCCTCCTGTAGGATCGTCCGAGTCTACAACATTCTCAACAAGTTGAGAAGGACCCTCCAGCGCAAGTTGTGGGGGTGCTGATGCAATAGGCTCTGGCTTCGGAGTATCCACCTCATTGTTGTTGAAGGATGTGGAAGGAGAGCCAACACCGTAGGACTCTTCGGCCTTCTCAGCGGGCATGAAGCTCAAGTCTTCATCAAGATCCTGGTACATAAAGTTCCTGAACGACATTTCTACAAAAAAGAAACAAGAAAAAATAAATATCAGTGCTACATTGGTCCTACTTAAATAGAAGTAGAAAAACATTCTTTGTCCATGGTACATGATAACAAGCTTCTTGGGAGACCCCCCGACTCTGGCAATCGACCATGAATAAGATTGGCTCGGGGAACACTTGCACATCAACGGTATCTAAGCCAAAGCGATAGCGTGGATCCCTTCGCACCTCATATGGCAAGGGGTCATTGTATCGTTTTGCATCAAACATATACTCCTTACTCAACAACTCTAGATAGTTGGGTGGGATAAAAGTGTTTTGCACATAGAAAAAATTGCCCTTCCAAGCTGTTATATTAGTGTATACTCTCCCAAACAGATTTGGCACATCCCCCTCAGGCCTCTTAGCCAAGGTTAACCAGTTTCCGCCAGGATACAAATTCAAAAAACCCCTTAACACCTTTAGAGTTGGTTCATAGCCGTATGCTTTACACATTACTATGAATGTGGTCAGTTTGGCTAAACCAAATGGGTTGAACCTAGAAATATGCACCTTGTAGTACTGCATACACTCTAATATAAGTGGGTGCAGTGGAATCCTAAGGTTGGAATGGCTAAATGCATGCGTGTATAGCCCTACGAAACCTTGAGGAGCATCAAAGATATCCTGATTAGACTTGGGTAACATGATTTTATACTCCAGTGGGATTGGATAATCAGCTAGGTGATCGTGTAAATCTTGTGCAGTTAACGTACATTTTTGTTGCTTAATGATAAACTTGGAATCCATTTTTAAAAAAAAAAGCTACAAGCGAGAAGGGATGTTTACCTTTTGGTTTCGGAGCTGTGGCGATCAAATTTTACTGCGTGTAGAAAGAGACGGAGAGAGTAAAATGTGCTAGGGTTTCAACTACCCCCTTTAAATACTCTCTTTCACCTCTCTTAAACACCGCACACGTGTCCCAGAAAATTACTCTTATCCGAATTTAAAACATTTTTAAATTTCAAATAAAAGTCTTTTGGTCTCGGGTAAGGTGGGAATATGTGATTACTATAGCGGGCAGCTTGGGTATTTAGTTGGCATTAAATGCGCTAGTTAGGCGCATAGTTATTCCCTAACTAATAAGCTTAGCAACAAAAGGGTATTTTTTCGAAGCATGAAGTCGAAAGCAATGCCTCTTCGCTCATATGCATCACTTTCGACTGGGGGGCTTGATGATGTACCCTCCGAACAGCTCGAAGGACACTCCTCAGGGCGTGTCGAAGCCCTTCTATTCGAAGGCCCAAGTTAGGTCTCCGAATATTCATAGGTGTCAACCATTCGTTATCACGAAGGTTACCTTAGGGAATTCGCCATTGAAGCCCTAAGCCCTTGAGTGCGGTTGTGAAGGAGTAATGGATAGGAGAACCTCGACTTGGTCGAACCCACGATCTCCCTCTTTCACGGCTTCCCGCCAAGTTTGAGAACATGGGTCACTAAGCCCTAGCGGTTACCCACAAACATGGGACGACCCCATGATCTCCGACATTCACGCATGAAGTGCCTCTAACCTATTTCTTCCACTATAAATAGGTTGGACGGGCAATGGATTATGGTATGCTCATTTCACACTCATCTCTTTACTTACACACACTTATACAACCATAACTCATACTTACTCTCACGCGGAGGTGGTTTGCGAGTCTACCCTGCGTAATCACTAACGTAGTGTTTCGTATTTCTTATTCTCAGGTGAAAGACAAGTCTTGGCTGGAACATACACCCCTCATACCTTTGATCATCATCGAAGCCTGATAGTGCAATCTATTGTACAATCACCTTCAATTGGGAGATTTGAGCTTTCAACTTTCTGATCGTGATGCAGTGAGCCTGAATCCATTCATCACATGAGTAATTTCAAAATATGCATCAAACTCAAGAGCATCCGAAGATGTCTTGGCATTTGAAGTTTTGATTCTTTCTTCAAGATGTTGATATTTTAATTGTAAGTCAAGATATTCAACTTCTAGTTTAGAAAAATGCCTGACCATGTTATCATGATCATCCTTTTCGATTTTTTCATGCAATTTTGAATTTTCGGTCTCAAGCTCAATGACAAGATCTTGGGAAACTTTAAATGCAATTGATAAATCATGAAATTGGGAAATAGTAATTGAATAATTCGGGGCAGTATAAAACACATCTTGAGCAATACATCTAGAAATCAAGTTCTCATTAAGGATGTGAATATTCTTCCTTTCAATCTCATTACTTTTAAGGTCACATGCATTAATTCTCACCTCGTTTTCCATTTCATTAAACATTTTTTCATTTCATTAACTTCTGTATCTAAGGCCTTTTGAATACCCTCGAATTTTTCTTTTAATTGTTTAAAGAATGGAATGACCTCTGTAAGATAACATACTTTTGTTTGTTCAAAACCCCTTTCTCCTTCAGTAATTCCTGTTGGTGTGATTCTCTTGTTACATGTTTTCTCGAAATCAACAAATAGTTGGTAAACTATGTATAAGCTGATTAAGGTTTTACTTGGAGTGGGAAGAGTTCTAGGCACTAAATGCATCGGTGTATTGGGAGGATACACTGTAGCTAGAGGCAATTTCCTAAGGGGAGGATTATTTTCAACAAGTTCTTCAGCTTTTCTCTTTTCCATATCTAACTTCCAAAACACTTGTTTAGGGGTTAATTGAGTCTGAAGTCTAAACGTGGCTAGCCAGTTATCCTTAGTGTAATTGGGAGTTTTGAAATTTAAATTATGACTCACACACCAAGGATCATTTAATTTCTTTTCCATTTTCTCTCTTGAGGCATTTTCTATCTCTATGTCATCTTCAGTGTTCTCTACACAAGTTGGCTTTTGTTTGGGCTTAATAATCTCACTAGCATCATAAATCACATCATGAGCTCTTTTAGCTTTCTTAAGATACACATGATTTAAGTCTTCTACAAGGTCAATACTGTGTTTATCACTTAATACTCTATGCTTAGTGATCATGTGAGCAGTCTAAATTGTGTTGCCTTGTACATACAACTTGTTTTCAAGTTTGTTCTTCAAAGTTTTAAGGTTGGAAAAATCATTTAAAAGTTTTGATTCCTTTTCTTTGAATTTCTGTTTAAGCACTTTTATATTTTCTTGAAGTTCTTGCTTTTGCTTAACAGTCTTATTAAGTTTCTCTTATAAGTAATTTAACTCTTGTTTCAATGTTTCTTCCATTAAATTATTTTTTGTGATTAATGTACGAATTTGGCTATCCATTTCCTGCTCACGGGCGGTCAACTCAAATTTAGCACGCTGTTCATAGATGGCAACTTGATCCTTATAAATATTTAGTTTAGTGGTCATGGAGTCATCAGGCACATAATCAGTGTACTCATCAAACACATATTCATCATTAGTGGCAGAAAATGCACCACTAGGTACAACAAGACTTTCACCGTGCTTCACATATTGATCATATGGGACAACATTGCTATTACCCATATTTTCAATGTCTGATTCAATAACTTCTATTAATTGTACTTCGTTGGGAATCTTTTGCTCATCAACCATATCATATAGTTTTAGTAACTATGATATGATAGAATCCTTGAAGGGATCGGCTTGTTGAGGTGATGAGACCATTGGAGAAATATTAGCCATAATGATGGTATGTGCCATTGGTTCATCATCAACATCAGAGTCAATAGCATCACAATCTGCAACCTGGAAGACATTGGGATTGTTCTGTGCCAAATCATATACTGGTTGTTCATCCACATCTACATCATATGTTTTGGCATTCCCATCAGCAAGAAATAACAACTCTTCCTCATCCAACACCGCTCCACTATCTTGAGCTTGCATCAACAGCATCTTATCCCTTAAGTACTCTGCATTCTGTGGACGTTTTGGTTAAGTACAGTTCCTAGCAATATGTCCTTCTCCTCCACAGTTGTAGCACTTTATCGGTTTCCCTTGACCCTGAACCAAGATCCTTCCTCAGTTCTGAACACCCACATAACCAGCTCCAGCTTCAACATTCCCTCGTGCAATATACCATGGATTAACATTTTGCCTTCCTTGCACATTCTGAACCACAACCCTTCCATCTTCTACTGTGGCTTGATTCTGTAGATTGGATGAGGTTCTAAGTTGGTTGTTGGTTTGGGGAAGTCAGTTTCTGTTATGTTGAACCAGTAGAGCCACTTGATTTGCAAGGTTTTCAATCAACATATCAGTTGGGGTACATCCTGAGTCTGGTATGGTCATCTGTTTCTGATTCTGAGAGGATGGTATGACTTGTGAGCTTGAGTACTTATCCTCACATTTGAAAGAAATGTAGTTGAGTCATTTGAAGAGTTTGCAACAACACTATTAGAGTGGAATTTCTCCAAGATCAAACGCTCAAATGTAGCATGCTTCTCATGTTGAAGTAAGTAGGCATACAACTACTCATAGTTAGTGTTCCTCAATCCTTTGTTTAACTTGACAGCAGTAACAAATCTGTGCCATTCAGGGTTTATGTTGTTTACAAACTTGGAATTGAGTTGGATATTTGGCATTGTCATGTTGATGTTTCTCATATCATTGACAATTTTGTGAAACCTCACATGATACTCTGTGATACATTCCCCTGGGTTCATCTTGAAATTCTCAAAGTCATCATAAAGATGTGACTATCTATCTTCCTTAGTCAGTTCTGAACCAGATAGAAGCATCTTGACATTATCCCAGACCGCCTTGGCCTCAGTATTGTGATTGATCAGCGTGTAATGTCCTTTGGTAGACCTTGAAGTACGATGTTTGAAGCTCTAATGTCAGCATCATATCTCTTCTTCTCCTTTTCATTGAGATCATCATACGTCCTTGGTCTATCCATACCCAAAGTGACAGTTCCATGAGCTCCAGTTTCAAGTTGATTCCTGGTTGTTCCCATTCGGAATGGTCCTTCATCAATTGTTGAATGATGTTAAGACCATTCTCTTTGCCCAAGTAATGCGATCGATTCTACGTGCCCAAGAGTCATAATCGGTTCTATCCGGCATAGGAGGGCGAATATCGGACCCGGTGACTTGAGCGTCATCGCAGCGAGAAGACATGATTGTAGACATGATTCCTAAGTACAGGGGATTTTACTACTCTTTGATTAAACCGAGAAATAGAATCTTTCGTGATATTTTACTAAATCAAGAGGAAACCATAGAACTTAACTCAAAAATGTCAAATCTCAAGTGACGAAACGCAGTCTTGACAAAACGCACTAGGTCAACGTAGTTAGACAAAATGCAGTAAACCAAGTCGCAAGAGACAAAACGCAGATTTGACAAGTCGCAGGAACAAAACGCAGAAAGTGACAAACCGTAGTGATAAAACGCAGATTTGACAATTCGCTGGAACAAATCGTAGAAAGTGACAAACCCAGTGACAACACGCAGAAGTTGACAAATCTCAGCTACAAAACGCAACACTTTAATCAAAACACAGAGGAACAATTCACTATCAATAGTACATCCACTACTTGTCCTTTTGTCCTTTCCAACACAAAACGCAGTCACAATAACAAATCGCAGCACTTTTGAGTCAAATCACCACTACAAAAAAAGGCCATTTAGTGGCACACGTTTTTAATGACAGATTTACATGTGTCACTATATTGCGTTTTTAGTGACATATTTTACGTGCCACTAATTTTTTTTATAGCTTCTGTGGCACTTTACGGTTTGTGCCACCATTGTACACAATATTTGTGGCACAAAAATAGGCATGTTATTAAAAGTTCATGTAATTTATGATACACCCTGATATTATGTTATTAAAAGTTACTAGTTCCTTTTATTTAGTTTTGATATCTGTCACTACTACTAAAAATTACCCGGCCTTTGCACTCAAAAATAAATTAAATCGAGCGCCTTTTCTTTTATTAATTCCCTCCCATTGTTGGGAGTATAAATACCTAAATTAATTTTAGAGATCTCAATCACGGTTCCTAAATTTCCAACCCCATCTCTCATTCACTAATATTTATCTCAATAAAAAAAGACATTCGTGATCACTATTTTCATCCTTTTAGGCATGTAACTGAATGAAATTTTTTATCTACCTTTTGTATACTACAACCTGATCATGGCTCAATTTGATTATTAATTATTATATTCTTTAATTACTACTAGTGTATGTTTTGTAGTTTTGCTTTAAAGCTGTATAACACATGAAAATGGGTTTTGGATAAACTATGTTTGCCGTTGATGAGTTTTTGTCAATTGTTATTATATGCTTTCTTATATTGTTGGCAGTTGGGTTTTATTATGTCCTTGAATTCAAGTGTAAATTTTATAAACTTATTATATATGAGTCACAATTAGGTAATTTATACACCCAAAATATGTAAATTTGAACATTGTTAGTTGGTTCTTATATGATATTTGAAAATGTGGTCAAATGAGTTTTTGATTAGTACTTTTGGTGTTAGTCAAATTTGTTTTTATTTAAACAAGTAAGAATCAATCCACTAATTTGTATCGTGTAGTTTAAATCAGGTAATTTAGTAATGGACAAATCGTGGATGTATAATACACAATAGTCAAGTAGATCTTTTGGGAGTGGTGTAGAAAATTTATAGATTTTGCATTTGAGAGGTCGTCAAATAGTGAAGGGAATACATTGTGTCCGTGTTTAGATTGTGTAAACACTTTCCATCGCACAAGAGTTGATGTCTTCCAGTAACGAATATATGCATATATTATGATATGTTGTGTTATTGAGTTTATGATTTTTTAAATTCTTGTATACTCCAGCATGGCTAGGCGCAAAAGACTGTGTATGATCTCTACTGAAGCTAAAAATGAACATCAACATGATGAAGCACAAGGTCGGTCGAATGCGCACTCAACTAATGATACAAATGATGCAAATTCCTCTCAGATGGACACGCAACTAATGAACACTCTGATAATCAGAATGAATTAAGGGGTATGTGTCTTTTCAACACTTGAATCTTGCTAATTTATTATGTTTCTTCTATGTTTTTGCTGTCAAAATTTTATTATACTTTTTTATCCAACCTTAGCTATAACATACTATTTCATTCTTTTTAAAAAGATCTATTACTTTCTGATTAGCTCATAACATACTATTTCTATAACATTATGTCATTGACAAACGTGGTATAAGGTTAAACTGTTTGTTTGGATTAACAACTTAAATCTGTTTGTTTGGATTAGGAATTGAATTGGTTACTTTTCTTTTTGGATTTGACTTGGCTAGCTACTGCCAAACTTTCTTTGTTTAAATGCCAAATGCCTATTGCATCATGTTATTAGTTTTAATCGTACGAATTAAAATCATTTTTTTCCACTTCTTATGAAGCCTACTATACTTTCTTTTTAGTCTATGCTTACTGCACTTTTTTTTACCACACTGCACTTTTTTTGCTTACTTCACTTGTTTCTCAAGTCAAGTAATGTGTTAAGTACTTATGTTAATGTTTTTTTCTAAGCCTACTGAACCTTTTTTACATGTTGACAATTTGCCAATTGCCATCATAGATTAGTTTCATGCTAAATTTATCAAATAGGTAAACCACATGATTTAATATATCACATATTGGTGTTAACTTGTTATTAGTTTGGAAATAATGAGCTAATTTGACCCAAAGATCAGATATGACCACCAAGTTCTGCATAGTACTTTCAATGTGTGATATTAATTGATATTTTTATTCTTTTGTAAATTTTTCTTTGTATCCTTTTGGGTGCATGGATAGATGTTAGCCTTGAGGCACCTTTTTGTTGCCATAGATTGTTTAATAGATGTCGGTTGGTTACGACCGTTTCTATACAACAATATAAGTAAACAAACACAAGGCTTTGGGAAGTGATGTACTCATGATCATTAACTACACCCTATTTTTTAAACCATTGATGCCATTGTTGATGCAACTTTAGTATCTGCTATGGATGACTGGTAATATGAAAATAACTGCTATGTGTCCACTTTTGACCAGTGTCCAATTGTACATGTTAAAATGATAGGGTGCGAGTGTTATCTGATATATGTAGTTATGTACAATTATAGATACTAGTTTACATATAAACCAAATCTCACACATGATGTGTGCGAACATAATTTTCTTTATGATCATAAAAAAGAGATACTTGTGAACAAATGTTAACGAGACCACTTGCTCACATGAGCGTTTGAACTTGCAGCTAATAATCTGCTTAGTAAAACTGATGTGCATATGATCTAGTTATCTGTTTGACTACCTGCTTGTAAGTTAATTGCAATGCTTCGAAGATCAATGCAATGCTGATTGCAGAAAAATATAATCAGTTTTAAGAAAAAACATGGACCCTCCTTGTGAATAAGGAAAATCATCATGGAGACTGAAAGGGGTCAAACAAATTCTTGTTTTTAATTGGTCGGTTCAGCAAACTTTTTATCACTTTAGTACTTTACTTGTGACTTTATGACCAATTGATGTTTCTTAGAGCTTTTTTAGGTAGGCGTGGAGAGTGTGATTAGTGAGCAATTTTGAGAGGCAGTTTTTAATGGGTAAACTGAAACTACTTCTTTTTAACTGAGGTGAAGTTGGTGTAGTTTAGAATTTATTCGTTCATTGATTAATGAAATATATTTTATATTAAAAGTCCTCCAAAGAAGGTTTGAGGTCCTACTCAAAAGAACGAGTTATGGAATATGCACAAAAATAAGATTCTTTCTAGCATGGGGAAAAAGTTTAACGCTTGGAGAAACTTAGTAAATTCAAGAAATTGTGATCCAACTCTTGGTGTTGAAGAAATCATGGTAAGACAAACTGACAGTAGGGTGAACCCAAAATAGTTTCAACATTTTGTGAATCGTTGGATGAAACCAGAATATCAGGTTCCAATGTTTAATACTTTCTATTATTAATGGGTTTTACATTGCTTATTAACTAATTTATTATTATTGGTTGCACAAGCCGTTTGTGAACAAAATAGAATTAGCTGCTTAAAAATGAAAAAGCTCACGTCACTGGGACAAAATCATTTGCTAGGCTTGCCGAAGAAGAGGTAAGTTACGAGTAAATTATTAACATAGTTGTTGTTGTTGAATATCAAAGCCCTTACCTGCACCAGTGTTAGATTAATAGAACATAATTAATGTCATTGAAATGATTCTTGTTATAGGTTACTAAAAATAATGGGGTGCAACTAACACGAGGGAAACTATACCAAATAAGCCGTACCCGTAAGGATATTAGTATTGTTAATGACAAAGCTGCTCAAGTTGTGGTAATGTGATTTCTCAATATTTTTAAAATGCCACATGTTAGTATTCATAATTTCTAATGGTGGAACCGTGGAACATGTTATTGCTATGCAGGAATCCCTACAAGTTATTGCAACCAACTCTACTAATACCCAAGGTATTCAAGAAGATGTGACAAATGACGACTTATCCAAAATATGGCTAAGTAACATTAGTTCACTGCTAAGATTTTGTTTATTTTCTACTCAGGTACTCCAAATCTTTCTAGAGTATGCTTTTCACAGGTACACTTCTTTTTCATGCACCGAAAGTTCTTTACTTTTTAACACTTTTATTCATCATAATTAGAAAATTATTTGTCACGTATTCTGGTTATATCAAGGACCAACGGAAATCTTATATGTTCAGGTAGATGTTTTGTTGCCTTCATCTTGAGTATTAATTTCTAAAATTTTGTTTTTGTTGGCTTACAGATTCTTAGGGTGTAAAGAGGTCAAGAGTTATTACAATGATTGCTACATTTGATGAAGTTACAATAAATTTGGTAGTTTTTAGGTTTCATTTATGATATTCAGTTGGAGATTTAAACTCAGTTTGCTTTTTTTTTTGATATTCAAGAATATTGTTTTCTTTGTATCTGTTGGATATTTCTATTTGATAATGAAAAACCTTGTTCAATGGCAATCCCATTTTTGTTTTAATATGAAATTGTTAGTTTCTTTTTTATGAATCAAGTATTTGAGAATTAATATTACAATTTTGAAACATCGCAATGGCAAAAACCAATATTGTAACAAATCTTAGTGGCAAATATTATGTCACTAAAGCCATCATACTTTGTTATCATAGTAAGATTGTAATGACACAAAGTAAGTGTTACAAAATCCTTAAAGCTTCATGTGACAAATAATGATGTGTCACTAAAGTAGGAATGGTCAATAGCAACAAAACATAGAAGTGCCACTAAAACCCATAATTATGCCGCAACACAAGTATTAAGTGCCACTAAAACCATTTAGTGGCAGCGACATTGATGACACTTTTTTTTTCTGCCACCGATTCCCCATCTGGTCTTTAGTGACACTTATTTCGTTTTTAGTGACACTTTTTGTGTGACACTAATTGGCCTTTTTTTGTAGTGCGCATACAAAAACAATCAAACCGCAGCGAGTAAATGATCAAAACGCATCAAATCTGATCAAAATGCACCAAATAATAACCAAATCGCAGTCAAGAACTCAACACCGAGATTCAAATCACACTCAAGAACAAACCTAAAAACCTTACTTTTTCAATCAAAAACACCAGAACCAAGATGAATCAATCCTTCCAAACCAAAAACTAAACTAATATGATGATCCTAAACACAAAAGTACAATCAAAATCCAAACTTTAACATTAAATAAGATAAAATAGTGAAAAAGTCTCTAAACTCATTCAAACCAAAACTTATGAATAACCAACCAAGAATCCAAGAACACACAAAGTAGATGATCAAACCACGACTCTTAATACCATTTGTAACATATTGGTTATCATAAACACACAAACAAGATTATGATTGTTCGAATTATAAGAGTCTAGAGAGAGAAAGATGAAGAGAAATGGGAACTTCTAGTGAGAGAAAGTGAAAGTATATTATGAAGCTCCACTAATTGCCTTGGGAGGCAAAGGGTATTTATAGTGTCTTACAAAATACGTCACCTACGGGCTGTGGATCAGGCATACAGTGGGTAAAGACCCGTCCGTCCTCCTCGGTGTTACTTAACTAACTACTAAATATAACTAAACGACTAAGACTACGAGCTTTCTAATGCTTATACATACTTGAGGTGACCGAGTCTTTAACTAATGGATTTCCTAAATCCTAACAGAAAGTCTGCTTTCCACAGTCGTAAACACATCAACAAAGTGTAACACCCCCAAAATATCACAGTGGAACGATGGCATCACTAGGGTGCTACTTCATACTACAAAGTACAAGTTATAGAAAACGACCTCTAAATGAGACATTTTGAAAAGTTACCATTCAATTAATGAAATCAGAGTTACAAACAATGAGATTCCAAAGTATGATACATAAGTGTTTACAAAATGTTTTGAATGGTAAATGATAAAAGTGTAAGTCTTCAAAATATGTTGTGCGACTCTATGCTTCAAACTCTAGCTATCGCCTTATGACCTGAGATAAACATGCTAAAAAGTGTCAACATAATGGCTGGTGAGTTCATAGAGTTTGTTTAACATGTAAGCCTTTAAAGAATGTTCACACAGCAAAGGCATTGTAAATACACTCAGTTCCAAGTTTCGCCCATACAAAACCTGCAACCTGTGTATTTACAACCCACTGCTAAAATATAGTATGTCAATCATGTATGCATGTATCATAGTAGTAAAAAGTATAAATGTCACCACAAGGGTCTTCCAACAACTTAATTTGGGATGTATCTAATTTAATAGCTTCCAACAACTTAATTTGGAGCCACTAAATTAATGGTCATCCAACAACTTAATTTGGAGCCACTGAATTGCACGTACTGGGAGCCTCTTCCCAATGATTAATGGTCATCCAACAACTTAATTTGGAGCCACTAAGTTGAATAACGCAATTAAGTATAATGTACTCAAGAATAACGCAAATAAGTTTAACACAATCATGTATAACGCAATCAAGTATAATGCAATCATGTATAATGCAATCAAGTATAATGTTTTGAGTATTTGTAAAAGTAAAAGCAAGTAGTTGAGCATGTATCTCCTCCAAAAGTTTATAAAATAATTAAGTAATGGAATGTGGGGCTATAAAAACTCACCTTAATAAAGGTGATATCAAATGTATAACGAATCGATGGATAAGCCGAGAAACCTCTACGCGTAACCTAGAATATGATGTTGTGTCTTAGGTTCTAAAATAAAGATGTGAATGTATAAACATGCTTATATAGTCATTACATCAATTATGCTTGGATACTTAACATTCGTGAAGTCGTATAAGTGTTTACGTTTCGTTTATTTAAGTTTTCTCCATCTAAATCTACCCGTTATACCTAAACCGTAAATGATCACAACTCGGTTTTTATTTCCTCAAAAAGGTAATTAAATGTACTAAACAGATTACTGGGTCCTACTACCCCAGAAATTATTTAACTAATGTGAAATTACCAATTTACCCTTAAATGTACTAGTTATTTTAATCAGCAGCATACTGTCTTACGGTTTTGGTCATAAGGCGAGTTCTACAACTCCGTTTAATGCACGGCCAGCGGCCACATTCAAGTTAGGTTGTTAGCTAAAACTTTTATTCTTTGACCAACAAGGGGTTATATGCAACTTTTATGAGTTTTAGCCGTTTAAAATATGTTACTCAGTTTTGGACACGTTTTGCCGTTTTGGCTCTAGTTTATTCATTAGGATGAGTTACGGCATGAGCCACCCGGAGAAACGACCACAAGACATCTATCTATACACCTATGTTATTAACTAAGTTTCTCAATTCATGATTTTTCCCTGTAACTACGTTTACAGCCCCTGTTCAGTTTCTATTTTGCAAAACTAGTCCTATCGACGATTTCTTGTGTTTTAGTTTAATTATCCAAGCACAATCAACCATAATAAGCATATAAAACATATTACATACATGAAATACTAGTATTTACTGAAATCAAAGGTAAAAATAGGAGTTTGCTTACAATACTTGTGATGAAAACTAGAACCATGAACAAGAACACTAAATTCTAAACCCTTTCAACCAAAGTCCCTAGCTTCCAAACTTTTATCCATCTCGTTAACCCTTGCTAGATGTTGAGGTAAAAATATGTCTTCACCTAAACAAGCTAAGATCCTTCGGCAGTTGTCTAGCTCTTTGGATTAAGGTCCTTCGGATCTGTTAACACAAAGAAAGCACGCGTTAGCCTCGCCTAGGGTTTTATCCCTAGACCAAGCTCAGGTGTGAGAATGAGAATATGATATGTCAGAATTACTGTGTGTAAAATTAGGGTAAAGAGAGTTAACCTAGATGCAGTGATTTTTCTCCTTTTATAGATGAGAAGTCTTGTCCTTACCCGAGGGTCACATGTGATGAGGGCAACCTTTTCGGGCGGGAGGTTGACTTACCCTTTTTGGCCTCTACCTGTATCAAGTTAGGGATTCTGACTTAAGATTCCATTCCCTTTATGACTGGTGACGCCATTTAGCCGTTACGTCGGAGGGTTGTGTTGAGCCCTTGGCCTATGTTGTCTTGGATTCTGCTTGGTCTAAGTTACTTCGTGCATTCGCCGGATGGTTTAGGACCCTTCGGCTCGGTATCTCAGGTACATACGCCAACATGTCCCCCCTAGTATCATGTTAATGTATGCATTACATGATATTGGGAGAGTTACATGATGGTTTTTGCCGGGGGGTTTTGTGCCGTTTCCTTCCCCTCTTCGTCAGTTTTTTTTTTTTTTTTTAAATGGTACCAAAATTAATAAATGCTCCTGTGTGACGAGGCATTGATTTTCTTACTGTGGTCTATGATGTTGCCACGTGGATGCTGACGTGTCTTGTGTGGTGAGTTGATATGCCACATCTCCGTCTGACACGACGGGACGTTTCACCTATCTTTTTTCTCCTATAAATATATGTCACTTTCATTTTACCACCGTAAAATTTACGCACCACACGTTTCTGCGTTTTCACCGTGACGGTTTATGTGTTCTTCGTCTACTGTCCAGGTACTTTCTAGTTTTCCTTATACTTTAAACTTAGGCTATTTCAATTCCCTTCCGGTAACAATGTCAGAACCGTCCGGCTCATCATCCGGTCACGACTCCGGACCTGCTTCTGAGGATCCGTCGCGTCCGAAACCCAAATTTGATCTTGATAAATACACCTCGAATATGACTAAAATGGGGTTACAGTGGGCCGTAGATAATTTTAGGATTTCCCTTGATCTCCATCCGAGGCTCCCACCGCCCCTGTTTTACGATGGGACAATTAGGAGACGATGCTCTAGGCTTATACTTAGAATATTTTATGGAAGGGGGAATTAGTGTCCCGTTTTCCACGTTTCTTTTAGACGTTCTTCACTATTACAAAGTTCATATTTCACAGTTAGTGCCAATAGGTTTACATAGGGTTACCCTTTTTGAAGTATATAGCCGTAGCCTTCACATCATTCCTACAACTTCCCTTTTCCGTGCCTTCTATAAATTACATAAACAAGGACATTGGTTCACTTTTGCCAAGCGGGACGGTAAAAACCATCGGGTTTGCTTTCAGGAGATTTTGTCTGGGTTGAAAGGTTGGAAGCGTATGTTCTTTTTGATTGACCGTCGGGCTATCCCTTTTGCTATGTCGTGGAGGCATCCAGATTCAGATGTTTCCGACCCCTTTCCTACCGGGGAGTTTTCTGTACCATATGTTGATCTGTTGTCTGCTAATGTCATTGATCTGATAAAGATTCCGCCGGGTTTTTTGTACGCCTTTGGGTTATCAGCAAACTAGAAATATCCGGGTTACCGGGCGGCTCTAAAGGATGCCGAGGGGAATGGTATTTAGCCTGTTTTCTATCTATTTAGTTAGGACTTTGTGTTTCTTATGGTCTTATAGTTTCTTGTTTGTGTTGCAGCTTTAACCATATCTGATTATTTGATCAAGCCGAGGTATCATAAGGGGGAGGCTATGACCCAGGGGGATCGCTATGAGCAAGGGCAGGCTCACCTCATGCATGTTACCCTTCCCAGTGAAGTTGGCACTCCGGTTCCACCCAAGTCTGACGTGATGAAGAGGGTCGAGGTGGCCGACCCAAAAGTTTTGGAGGCTAAGGAAAAGAAGATGAGAGATGCTGAGGCTAGAGCAGGAGGTTTAAAGTCGAGGAAGCGCCATGCCGGAGAGGGTGGTTCCGGGCAACCTCAAAAAAGGAGGAACAAGAGTCCACCGCCTGTTTTCAACGTGGAGTTCACCACTAATCCTACGTCGTTGAATGCTATACCCCTTGAGGGATCTCAACCGAATGACCCCAATACCGTTGAGAAGGAGAATCTGGAGGGTCATTCCAGCAACAATCTAGATGTTGCCAATGCTGATGGGAATGCTGACGGGAATGCTGAGGAGCATCCTGAGGACCATGATGGGGATAATGAGGCGTCTCGTATTGTTGAGCAGCCTGCTCCCCAGGAGAATAGTAAGTCGTCTTTATTTCCCCTCTTTTTTATATATATGTTTTTTACTTTGTATGTTTATTGTTCGTCTTTATTTGTATTTTTGTAGGGGTTTCTTCTCCTCCTCAGCATTGTGAAGATAAGGGTGGCGATGAAGGAGATAGAGCTTCGTCCAGTGCTACTTATGTGTCGGGCTGGTCTATTAAGAAGGACGAAAGAGTTAAAGGCTATGATAAGTATAGGGATCTACTTGTTCATCTGCCTCCCCCTGCCGAAGAGGCCTATTTGCAAAGCATGATAGATACCGAAGCAGCTCAGAGGTCATGGGCCATTCTGGCCAGAGGTTCTCTTGCTTTTACGGACATGCTCGTCCCGTTTTGAAAATCTTGATCTTGCACATAAGGAATTGGTTGAGGAGCATAAGGGGTGCGAGACTGCTGCTAAAGAGAATTTTGATTTTTTGAGTAAGACGTTGGGGGAGTTGAAAGTCACGAAGGATGAGCTTGTCGAATGTTCTACCCTGGAGGAGGTTTGAAAAAACATATGCATACCTAAGAGGCTGAAAAAGCCGAATGGCTGAAACTGTCCCTGGCTCAAGGTGAGAAGATTTATGGGTTAGAGAAAGAGTTGATGGAGGCTAGGGGGCCCTAAAAAACGAGGAAGAAGAGAATGAGGTCCTCCGCAAGGAGCGTACAGAGTTGGCTGTGACCGCGGGGAACTTGGAGATAGTCCCGTCCAATCTCATCAGAGACTTCATCCCTACTGCCATGACTCGTCTTCTCGGCAGTCATGAGTATAAAGCTTCTTTGGCTTTTCCCTTCAGCTTTTGCGGGATGGCCGGGTGGTTGGATGGGGTGCGTATTGGTCGTACAGAGAAAAGTGTTAAGAAGATTTTGGTTGAGACTGAGGATTTGGACCTGGAAGCTCCTGCTAAGTATCTGGCTGCGTATGACGAGCTCTTTGTGAAGAAGTATCCCTACATGGATAAAATTCGGAATTCTTGCCACCGCCCAGTCAAAGATGTCATGGCTCTCATGCCGGATCCTGCTCCAGCCCGCCCTGCGGTTGGAGTCGCTGAGGAAGATGTTGGGGAGTAGGAGGACGACGAGGGGAATAGAATTCCTCCTACAATGGGCGCTTGATCTCTTCTAGTGTTATAACCTATACTAATTGTGAACATGTATTGGGAATTTGTAATGATGTAGTGTTGGGGCAATTTTGTTTTTTCTGTCTGTGATACTTTGGTGTTTAATTGAATCTCTTTTGGTTGCTGGAATTTGAATATTATTTCTTTACCTTGCTTGTTCATGTTCCTTGTATGCAATATTTGCTTGCTGTTATCTTCTTTTTGTTTCTTTGGCGTTGATTGTCTGACTTTTCATTTCAACTGTCCTTTGCGGGGCGTGATTCCTTTCGGGTATATTCCTCGGCCATCCTTTGGGTATGAACCGTTTATTTTATACCTCAGCAACCCTTTTTGGGTATGAACCATTAGGTTTTACATGCCTCGACAACCCTTTTTGGGTATGAACCGTTCGGTTTTTTCTCATGGCAACCCTTTTTGTGTATGAACCATCTTTGAACATTGACCATCTTTCCCCGGAGGTCGCGAGCCTACCGGGGGGTCATTTGATAATTATGTTCAGTAAACAGTAAATAGGGAAAATTGCTCCTCCTTGGTCCGGGGAGCTATACTTTTCATTAATAAACATTAAGAGTTGCAATTAGTTGCCCCTTGGGCTTAGGATTACAAAGCTTTTCCTAAATTACAAGAAACATTTCCTCAAATTCACCGCGTTCCAGGTGCGGGGTACTTCTTTCTCTTCGGTTGTCTGTAACTTGTACAAACCATTTTTCATATGCCTCGACGACTCGATATGGGCCTTCCCAGTTTGGACACAATTTCCCTTGATTCTCCTGTCTGCTTGCTTTGTTCTTCCAGTAAACAAAGTCTCTAACTTTGAACTTTTCACCCCTTACTCTCCGGTTGTAGTATTGTTCCACTTTCTTTTTGTACCTGGCCTCTTCGACTGCTGCGGAATCCCTCCTTTCTTGTACCAGGTCTAGGTTTAGACGGATTTCTTCTTCACTCCCTTCCTCCTTCACCATCATTGTTCGGAAGGTTGGCATCCCTATTTCCGCCAGGATTACCGCCTCGCTCCCGTATGTTAGGCTGAACGGGGTTTCGCCGTTGCTTGTCTTGAGAGATGTTCGGCGAGCCCATAATACATTTGGCAGTTCGTCCACCCATCCGGCTCTGCTTTTTCCCAGTCTTGTCTTGAAACCATGCATCAGGCTTTTGTTTGCCCTTTCTACTAGACCATTGGCTTGGGGGTGTGCCACCGCTGTGTTTATCTGTTTTAGTTTAGCTTTTCACACCAGCTCTTGAAGGGGTCATGGATGAAATTACTGCCGTTGTCTGTCACAATTATGTGTGGCAGGCCGAAGCGACAAACAATGTTTTCCCACACGAACTTTATGACTTCCTTTCCTGTAGTTTTTGCTAATGGCTTGGCCTCCATCCATTTTGTGAAGTAGTCGATGGCCACAATGACATACTTTACTTTTCCAGGTGCTTCGGGAAGAGGGCCCAACACGTCCATTCCCCATTGAAAGAAAGGCCAGGGTGACATGATGGAGGTCATGAGGGTTTTTGGTAACTTAGGTACCGGAGCGTGTATTTGGCAGGATTCACATTTCTGAATGATCTCTCTGGTATCCCTATGCATTGTTGGCCAGTAGTAGCCTTGCCTTATCAACTTTGCTACCACGGATCTTGGGCCCGAATGCATTCCACATGCTCCTTCATGCACATCCCTTACCACGTAATTGTCTGCAGTGGGCCCACGCATCTTAACATTGGGCCCAAGTACGATTTCTTGAACAATACCCCGTCTTCCATTGTATAGTAGTTGATTTTCATCCGAAGGGTTCTTGCTTCATTCTCATCGTCCGACCATTTTCCTTCGGTGATGCACCGGATGATTGGAGACATCCAGTTCTCCTCTTCCTCCTCCACTATTGCTCCGATGATTTCTTCTTCTGTTGAAGGCGTTTCCAGTACCTCCACGAGTATCTCCTTGGTTAAGTGATCGAAAGCAACTGACGCTAGTTTTCTTAGTACATCGGCCTTCTGGTTTTGTGCTCTGGGAATGTTCTGTATTCAGAACCGTTTGAAACATCCAATGTATTCCCTTGATTTTTCCAGGTACTTCGCCATGCTCTCCTTGTAAGTGGTGAACTCTCCGTTGATTTGGCTTGATACCAGATTTGAATCTACTTTAGCATTTAAAACTTGGATTTTTCATATCCTTTGCGATTCTTAGACCGGCTAGTAATGCTTCATGCATATTTCGCCTCGTTGTTGGTGCTGGGGAAGTTTAGCCGAAGAGCATAAGTATACTCTGTCTGATCTGGGCTGATGAGTACTAGACCTGCTCCGACGCCCTATTTGTTGGACGCCCCGTCGGTGAACATTGTCCATTCTTCCTCACCGGTGGAGATGTCACATATCTCCTTGTTCTTTCCCCGGTTTCTTCCTTCCTTTCCAAATGGTATCTCGTTAATGAAGTTTGCCAAGACTTGGCCTTTGACCGCCTGTCTTGGGATGTAGGTAATTTTGTATGCTCCCAACTCCACTGCATACTTCATCAGCTTTCCTGAAGATTCAGGCTTATTCAACACATCCCGAATGGGTTGGTCTGTGATTACTTTGATTGGGTGGGCCTCAAAATACCTTCTGATTCTTCTGGAACAATGCAACAGAGCTAAAGCCAATTTCTCTAGAGGAGCGTAATTTCGTTCGGCCTCGTGCAATGTTCTACTAACATAGTGCACTGGCATTTGCTTTCCTTTCCTTTCCACCATCAACACAACGCTTATGGCTTCTCCGGCCACCGCTAAATATACGAACAATTCCTCTTCTGCCACCGGGGCGGTTAGGTTGGGTAACTCCAGAATTATACTCTTCATCTTCTGAAATGCCTCTTCGGCTTGCTCACTCCATCGGTATTCGCTCTGGTTTTCTTTTGTTATGTTCTTTAATGTATTGAAAAATGGTTAAGGCTTTTTCTGCAGACCGTGAAAGGAACCTGTTCATGGCGGCCAATTTCCCACTGAGGCTCTGCATTTCCTTGAGTGTTTTGGGCGACTGCATGTCAGCTATAGCTTTTGTTTTCTTGGGATTTGCTCTTATCCCTTCGGACGTCACCACGTACCCGAGGAACTTTCCCTCTTCAACTCCAAATGAGCACTTTTTTGGGTTAAGTTTCATGTTGATTCCTCGGAGATTATCAAACGTTTCCGCCATGTCTGCCAATAACTCCATTTCACTCCTTCTCTTGATTACCATGTCATCTACTTACACTTCCAAATTCCTGCCAATTTGTCTTTTGAATGTAGAGTCGACTAACCTTTGATATGTTGCACCGACGTTTCTCAGACCGAAGGGCATTTTGGTATAACAAAAGGTTCCGTGTTCCGTGTAGAAGGCCGTTTTCTCCTCGTCTTCTTTTTCCATTTGTACTTGATGGTATCCCTTATACGCATCGAGGAAACACTTGTACTTGTATCCCATCACGGACTCTATCTTCCAATCAATCTCTGGGAGGGGGTAATAATCTTTTGGGCAGGAAGCATTGATGCTCTTGAAATCCATGTACATTCTCCATGTTCCGTCCGGCTTTTTTACCAGCACTGGGTTGGAAATCCATGTGGGGTATTTTACCGACCGGATAATCCCTGCTTTCAGCCATTCTTCTACTTCGGAATTGATCGCTCGGTTTTTCTTAGCGGAAAATGTTCTCTTCTTCTGGGCGATCGGCCTATCGTGCACATTGACGTTTAACTTGTGTTCTATGATTCGCCGAGGGACCCCTGTCATGTCGGCCGGTTGCCACGCGAAAACTTCTTTGTTGTTTTTCAATAACTCGATCAGCTGCCTCCTACAATCCATGGAAAAGTTGCATCCAATGGTGACTAGTTGCTGAGGAAATTTTGGGTTGATCATCACTTCTTTTGTCACCCCGCGGAGCTCTTCTACTTATGCTGTGTGTTCTGGCTTCTTACCTCTTTACCCTTCCTCCAGGAACTGTTTTTCCAATCTTCTACATTTAGAAATTATGACCGATCTGGTGACGAGGGTGGCGATTCCCCTCGGTGTTGGGAACTTTATCATGGAGTGAATGGTGGAGGGAATGGCCCTCAGTTCTCTGATGCCTGATCGTCCTAGTATGATGTTGTAGGGAGAGGGGGATCTTATCACCGTGAACGTCATTATTGCTCGGCGAATTAAACCATCATTTCCAAAACAAACATTCAGATCGATCTTTCCAAGGGGCTTGATTGCTTTGCCTAAAAATCCTACTAGTGGTGTGTGTGTTTCTCTCAGCTTTGCTTTGATCGATGGGCATAGATTTTGAAAGCAGTGTTCGTACATCACCTCTACGGCTGCTCCTTGATCAACATAAATCCTTCTGGCTGTATATCCTTCGACATCTGTCTCGACTATCAATGGATCTTCTGATACATCTCTGGATAACACCGGGGGGAAAGCTATGGGAACGTTCATCCAATCCTCCTCTTGGTTGGTGGTCTTTCTTTTCCTGTCTCTTCCTCCTCCGTGAACCATGTTGATAATCCTCCCTCTACCGGGCGGATTGTCTCTTGGTGGGTTCCTACCTTTTGTCTAACGTCCTTTAGGAGGTGATCTAGCTTGCTCGTTTCCAAGGTTGTCTTCAGTTGTTCCTTGAGATGGTAGCAATCGTTGGTGAGGTGGCCTTTCTCGCCATGGTAATCGTAGAACTTGTCCAAGTTTTCCCTTCTTGGTGCACCTCTTAGAGGTGGGGGGGGGTGGTAGCTTCAACTGGAGCTTTGTTGCTAAGATCTCTTTCGGAGGCTTTGTGAGGAGACTTAGGTCTATTGGGCGGGTGTCACTTCTGTAATTTTTTCTCCTATATTCACCTCGGGGATTATCTGACCTTGCCGGGTAATAAGGGGCATATTCACCACGGGGTCGATGTTCCATTCTTCGGTCTCCTCTCCGTCTGTCTGAGTGGTATGAGATCCGGGGAGATCGGTCCTGATATTGTGCAGCACCGTGTGATTTTTGGTTTAGTTCTCCTCTGGGGAGTTCCATGGTGTTATAGGCTTCTTCGGAGCGCACGAAGTCGTCTACCCTATTTATCATCTCAGTTACGGTTTTTGGGATCTTGTCCGAAAAATGCTTCACCAACTCCGGGCATTTGCTTCCATTTATGAAAGATGATATTTGCATCACCTCTGGTACCCCCAGGATGTAACTAGCCTCATTTGTCCATCTTTCCTTGAATTCTGGTAACGTTTCGTGGGCTTTCCGTATGATTTTTGTGATTTCCATGGGATCTTTGAGACATTTCCTTCTGAGCGCGAATCTTTCTAGGAAACCCTCTCGGAGTTCCTCCCAGCTGTTTATGCTTCGGTTGGGCAGGCGATCAAACCAGCCTCTTGCTGACTCGTCCAAAGTTTGCTGAAACATCCAGCACCATACAGGCATTTGCCATCCACCGTGATTGGCTGCCCCTGATAAGCGAGTGATGTGATCGTCCGGATATGTGGATCCATCGTAGAGTCTGATATTCTTCGGTAATTCATGTTTCGGACCAGCGAACTCTATGATCTGTCGGGTGAATGGACATCTGGGGGCGTCCTTGTATGGTTTCTGCAGATCTTCTTCTTCGATGCCTTTCCCTTTTTGATCTTTTTCTTTTTCCACCTCCTTGGTCGGTTCCTCTGTTTCATCACCAAAGTCGATCGTATAGGCTTTAAAGGGCTGTTTCCTTTGGTGTTGTGTTCTTTTATCAGGGCTTTTAGTGATGTGATGTGCCTTAGTATTTGTTCTTCTAGGTTGGTAGGGTTGTCTCCGAATGGTGTTTCGGTTGAGGGGCCCGTCATTGACTAGTCTTAGTAGTTTGAATAATGGTCCCACGGATGGCGCCAATTTGTTGAGGTAAAAATATGTCTTCACCTAAACAAGCTAAGATCCTTCGGCAAACCCTTCATCTAGCTCTTCGGATTAAGGTCCTTCGGATCTGTTAACACAAAGAAAGCATGCGTTAGCCTCACCTAGGGTTTTATCCCTAGACCAAGCTCCGGCGTGAGAATGAGAATATGATATGTCAGAATTACTGTGCGTAAAAGTAGTTTAAAGAGAGTTAATCTAGATGCAGTGATTTCTCTCCTTTTATAGATGAGAAGTCTTGTCCTTACCCGAGGGTCACATGTGATGAGGGCGACCTTTTCGAGTGGGAGGTTGACTTACCCTGTTTGGCCTCTACCTGTATCAGGTCAGGGATTCTGACTTAAGATTCCCTTCCCTTTATGATTGGTGACGCCATTTAGCCGTTACGCCGGAGGGTTGTGTTGAGCCCTTCGGCCTATGTTGTCTTGGAGTCTGCTTGGTCTAAGTTACTTCGTGCATTCGTTGGATGGTTTAGGACCCTTCGGCTCGGTATCTCAGGTACATACGCCAACACTAGGCTTGATCTAACCTTGTAAGAAACCTTATGAGATCAGCCCTAGGACCCTTGTGTAGCTCCTAATTCAACCATGGAATCACCAAAAGAACACTAGAACTATGTAGAGAATAACTAGGCCTTGAACTTTGATATATAACTTGAAGATTAAAATCAAAAGATGGATAACTTATGATGATGATGATGGATCAGTGATGAAGAGAGAAAAAGAAGAGTTTCTTGGTGAATAAATGAGGAGGTGAATGTGTTTGAGAGAGTTGTGATCAAATTGGCTAGTTATACTATTGAAGACTTAAGGATTAAGTTACTTAGCACATGTATAAAGCTTCCTATGTAAGCTTTACCAAAAAAACCGCCCCATGTGGTCAAAATTCGTTCAATGCCTATCTTGGATGACTAGATATGAGTTTCGATAATATCTTGCTTTTACGAAGTGAGTTTTGGTCCCGTTAATCGCTAACCGTAAGTCGTAAAGTCACGAAACTTAAAACCGGGTATCCTAAAAATATGAATCTTATAAATATGTTAAAACTTATCAATATACTCTATATAAGCATATTAGATGAGTGATAATTTCTATCGAGTTGCTTAAACGCTGCTAAAACTGTAAACGTATGTTCACAGTTTGATAAAATTGAAAGTCCTTTGATAAAATTTATGCCACATATATTCACCCCAAGGAAATACATTCCAAGCATCAAAATCCTCAACCAAAGTTAATAAATGATTAGGGATGCAATTCCTGTCTTCTTTCCCATAAGCACCAGGTCTGCAACTATCAACAAACACACCCTAACAACATCCTCATCAGAAAGAGATAACCACCTTTTTCCATCATTAACAAGTTCCAAAAGATCAATGTCATGTACATTTGTTATACTATTAGTCTTTTTTTCAGGAAATACACGATCACAAAATGCGCTAGATCGTTTAATCGATTTTGAAACTTTGCCAACTTGAAACCCTGTTATCAGACAAAATTCTTTCCGGCCAAACTGTAACGAATGATCCCCAATATGGAATGTTAGTGGAGGGGAATCAGACGAGATGTTAGAAACATATACATGATGTTGCAAAACATAATGCATCAGAAGGCAGTCATTATCGCACGACTTTATATCCAACCATGGACCGAAACCTGTTTGCCTAAACAACCTTTCGCGGTTATCATTCTTGGACAAACTGAGTCTAATATTTGGAAGCAACTTCAATGTAGAACGAACTGTGAATTTACAACCGTACAACTTTAATTTAGTCATACGGAATTATACAGTAAAATTAATTAGGGGTTAGAGGGTTCTATGGAATTAGATGTGTTGTAAATACTGTTTGTTAATTTCAGAATTGTAGAAGTAGATGTTTGATGTGTGTACGCGTGATTTTGTGTGAGTACGTGTCTCAGTGTTATTATTATTTGTTTTTTTAATAAAATCAGTGTAAAATGACCAGAATATCCTCGTGTATAAATACAAGTTGCTCAATAATATATAGTTGCCCAAAAAACATTTTAGTTGTCCAAAAAACAATACCTTACAATACATGACAAATACTTTCAAAATATGTACTTGTGTCATAGCTTTGTCGGACACGTGGCACCCCATGGTTGGCTTGAAGAAAATCGTTGGGCAACTGGATCAGTTTCATACAACCGAAAAAAGGTCCGGAAAGTAATTAGCCTCAGGGCATCTGGGGCATTCCTATCATTTTCCCTTTCATCAATTATTTTTCGACCTCTCTTTTAAATACATGTAAATTTCACGGGTATTTTAGCTAGTAATATATTTAACATATAGTTTATCAAGTTTAGAATTATACTAGTAACTTGTCCGTGTACAATTTTGTACTTCCATACTTACCAAGTTACCATAAAATCCATGAGTTGTAATACTGGATAAAATTTTAAAAATAAAAGAGATTTTGTCCCACATTGGATGAGGGAGCAAAAGCAACAAAATAAAAAAAGGCTATATAAACAAAAGCCTATGAAAGTAACAGTTGCGAGTATAATAGTAGTAGACTAATACCATCTGATTTGATAAAGTAAAGTTCATTTATCTAGTAATGGTTTTGAGTTCAAATTAACCAATTATTAAATATCTAAGTATTTTGAAATTGAGTAATTGGCTCGGTTAGCTTGTTCGACTCGATTAACTCGTTTGACTCGTTTAGCTCGTTCGACTCGAATAATTAAATGAGTTTTCGAACGAGTCAAGCCGAATATTAGTTTTTCAAGCTCAACTCGTAAAACTAATCGTGCTGGAGCTCGAGTAGCTTGTTTCATTAACACCCCTACTACCACCTCAAGTTCAAAGGCTAGTGGAAGTGGAGTAGATAAGCTAAAAGATATTCAATCGGCGACTTCAAATCTCAATAATTTAATACAATATTTAATTTCCATATTTTATTACAATCATGTATACACCAATCTGCCAGATCTAACACTAGATATATCAAAAAATACATATCACAAAAAACAGGAAATGTGATAAGTTTTACAACAATAATTTATGCATCATCAAGTCAGATCTACGTTTGTGTTACCAAACTCCACACGAAAATCCAACAGGATTCAGATCGAACCACTATAACCATAAAAATCATGTTAAAAACATATAACAGATAGTGATAAACTCGTATAAGTGGCTCTGATACCACTGATGGAAAATGTAGTGGTAAAGTTTAAAAATTCTTTAACAATTAACATAATAAACATGCAGTGGAAGATAAAAACCTTACCAACAATTTTTCAGGAACCAGTGATCCATATACAGTTTAATAATTAATCAAGTAGACACAACAACATTTGCGTACATTTTGGTTCGAGTAGGAGATCAACACAGACACAAAGATCTAAGGGTAAAACCTCCTCACAGTTATGCATGCTAGCTCTTAAGCGATTGCAACAACGTGTTAGCGGTTGATCTAAACAGCAATACGAACACAATCCAATTGTGCAAAAACCAATAATACGAACGCCTAAGGTGTTTGTAGTTGGTGGTCGAACCGAGGGACATGGAGGGGAATTAAGGTTTCTGCATGTTAACAATTACGTAGTAATTATGAAACCCTAATTATCATCTTGTATTTGTAGGATTCTTAGAAGATAAATACCATATTTAAATTCAAGATAATCTCTAAAAATAAAGAGATAATTACTAAGTTTAAAAAGACTTGATATTATCTAATAATATGCTTATCTTTTTTAACAAATCAAAGAACCAAACCCCATTCCTACTTAATTAAGTTTATCTAATTAAGCCACTATTATTTCGTATACTTAAACCGTTTATATACTTACAATAAATGTGTAAAGCCGCAATTTTGAGCTAATGTATGTGACATCGTGGAATCATATATTAATGGCATCATTTAATTTCATTATATTGTGCGCATCATCCTATAAGACTCACTGGGGTGTTTAGTTCGAGACCCAGCTCCGGTGTGAGAATTGATATGGGTGATATGAATGAAGCATGAAGTATAAAGTAAGTATGATATATAAGTGCTCGTTCGGTCGGAGTAATTCCTCTCGAGGATATGATGCCCCTCAACTGTCAATAGTTGGGGCTATTTATACTATTCACATATTCTGAGACTTAAGCCCAAACTCGATGGGCTTGTCAGTACAATCCAATGGCTCGGACGACCTTTTCAGAATGACGTGAAACTTGTCAGCTAGTGGCGAACCTTCAATTCGTCTTTTTTGTTCATCACTTGGTATCGCCCCTTTGTATCATCGGTTCGTCTGTGGATCACAATTTGGTTTGCTAATGGATCACACTTTGTATCGTCAGTGGGTCACATTTTGGTTCGTCCGGGAATCGGGTCATCAAAGACCCGATACATCGTCAATGTTCATTTAACTTTTAATTGATGTTAGCTCAGAACACTTGTTGTTAGAACAAGAGCGGTCATCTTTTCTTTTTTCAAATAAAGTAAATAAAATTGATGACGGTGTAAGAAATCTGATCCAATATTTTCTTTCGATTCCTAATTTAAACCGAAGATCCATTTTAATTTCAAATTCCGATATTAAATATCATCGATCACCTCTCCAAATAAATTTATAAAACCAAATGATTCAACATAACATTTTTTACCTGAAAAGCAAACCATATTATCAAAGACTAACTAAAACATAGAAGTATACATTAAGCAACCTAAACTAGCCAAATAAATAAATAAAAGATACCAAATTTGTATTTTACTCCAACCAAAAAAGAGTATAAGCAACACTTTTCCAGTTTTCCCCTATAAATTCCCTTTGAAAGAAAATTTATATCTAGTCAGAAAATTTTGATATCAAAGAATCATAGATTTAGACAAACCAAATCAGCCCCGACAAAAAAACCACTCACCGCTTCCTTAAATTCATCCGTCACACTCACAGTACAGAAACACACACACTAATCACACCAACAACAAAAAACACACACATGATTGTATTATAATAATAAGAATTAAATGGGAAGAACATCAACAGGAGGGGAGTTGGAACATAGTTATTCAAACAATGGAAGAAGAGTAGGAGTAGGAGGAGTTGGATGTTGTTCTTATAAAAGGACAACTGTGTTGATATGTTCTGTTAATATTCTTGTTGCTCTTTATGTCTTTCATAATCTTTATCAATCTATTTATTCCTATTCCTATTTCCAAGATTCCCCTCGTACTACTGGTAATTAGATTGATTTTTTTTCATTAGTTTTCTGTTGTTTATGTACATTGTTTTTATTACTTGCTAGTCTAGATGAAAGGGGGGGTGTTTTCGTGTTTTCGTGCTTTGTAGATTATTCACCTCCTCACATTCTAGTGATGATAGTTGCAATGGAGGAGAACTGATTATGATTATCTGATTATTTGATGGAGAAATGAAATAATGAGCTATGCTACAATATACAATTAGTTTCAAGTATTTGGATGGAGGCAGACTCGTATTATGATTATCTGATCCTTTAATAGTGAAATAATCCGTTTTAGAGCTGCATCTGATTCTGTTTATGTTACCTTTTAACATAAATAGGCGCCAAACAATTATATAAATGATTATGTGAATATTGCATTTTGTTAAAACGGAAGGTTACTAAATGTTATCCCACTGTTGATTATCTGATTCTAGATATTTTAAAGAATAAGTAGTTTTAGTAAGCAATCCCAAGACACCTTTTTAGGTGTATCGCATATTTGTAGAATATCAACTGTCTTTTTTGTTCATTATTTGCTTAAAAAATAGATTATCTCTGAATCGATTAGTAATTTTATATCATTTGTGTTCCTCTGTGCAGCCGGTACTTATTCTCCCGATCAAATTAAAAAAATGGAAGAAGCAATGCGGATACGAAAACAATCAGAACCTAGAAAGCTCATTGAATTGGTAAGGCTTACCCCGTTTTCGGCTGTTGAGTTATTAAATGTGATAAGTGAGTTAATTTTGTTTCTAAAACTTTTGTTTCTCTGTTGGCCAAAGCTTAAAAAGATGAAGCAAAAAGTTGATAAAAAAGAGGACGTGGTTAAATTACCGCAGCCACTGAAAGAAAAGTTGACTGATGAGATTATAGAACTACTGAGAGGGTTGAGTATCGGCGCTAATACAACTTTACAACGTGGTAAGTTTATATTCTCTAGCTTTTTGTGATGATCTTTATTACCTTTTTATCATCGTAAACCCTAGCTAGTTAGAGTATACTTGCTAAACTCACTGAATAGGTGTCTTGATAAGTGAGCATCTAAGAAAAAACGTCGAATATCTTGTAAAGTTGGATAACTAAATTTAGTGGATCGTGTTCAAATATAATCATGCCCTCATACACATCAGGCGTGGGATATTTGATATTGTTTTTAGCGGGTCAGTTCTACTCTACACCCCAAAGTATTGTCATAAATTCACCCTCCATACATTAGTAATGTCCATTCTCCACGATTTCCATTTTTGTATATTCCATGAAAACAGCAATGTTTCAACTTTGGTAACTTAACAAGTACAGTCTACCCTATAAGTGTATCCACATCATTATGGAAGTTTGATGATACCCCATTTTTGTCATTGCCTAAGGATTTTAAAGGCACAAATTAATGTACATTACACGATCATGCATTGTATGACTTCCGTGCATTGTATGACTTCCGTTTTTTTACTCTCTGTTAGCTTTCTATTTAAGATTGCCTTTAAATTGTAAGTCATTATGAAAGAACCTCCGAATTGTTTGGTTGCATACTTTTATGTCATCCAACATGTTCTCGTAATGAATACATGACATTCTTTCCAACCCACCCAGACTTTTGCCTCAAGAGAGACACGTTATCATACACGCCCTTCTCTATAGGATATGTATCCAGATTTAGAATTTCTTTTATATGAATAGCACATCAACTTATCACATTCCAATCTCATCTTAAGATATAGTTGATGATCTTAATTTGTTCAACATTGTTCCTATATCATCTCATAATTAGATGGTAATTTGGATATTAAAATAAGGGAAAATGTTCCATGCTTTTGACAGCATGTAGTTAAATGCTGCAGCTCCTATTTTTACAACTTAATCTCACTAAATCACTGATCCTAATATTTCCATAGCAATACCTTCCTACAAACTTGACATTTTTAATGGTATAAAGTTATAAACAATTGCAGTATTTATGGATGATCATTTAACGGATATCAACTATTATAATTGATTTTTTTTTTCAGTGTCAGAATATTGTAGGGCAATGGGAGCCTATTATAGTTTAACTGATGATAATCAAAAGAAAAAGAGTACGATTGAGCGGTTATGTTTGCTATTAAAATGTTGGAAAATAAGACGTGTGATTAATGGGCCTAAATAATCCAAGTGGGTTTGCAGCATGTAACTTATATACCTGCGAACAGCATATATTATTTCCCCTTAAAATAAATCGTAAAACATGAATCAAACTATGTATCTGGTGAAAGGTCACAATCTCTATTGGATAGAGCTACCTAGGTAGTAGTACTTACGAAATTCATATTATCCAAGTGTACTCTGGACCTCTGTTACTCCTTACTACTACCAACGGATGGGGCGGGTGGGTTGGGGTTGGGTAGCATATCATGAGTCAAAATGGGTCGGGTCAGAACGACCAGTTTTTAGTACATGTTGAAATGGGTGCTGACTTGTTGTCAGTTTCTCTTAATTTAGTCTTGCAAATATTTAATTTGTTAAATATAATTACAAAACTGTTTTATTACAACAATAGTCTAATCGTTTTAGTAAAACGATTTAATTATATGCATTTGAAGACATTTTGGATGACTTTCGACTCAATTGACTTGTTTCATCTTTTAGTTTAGTCTTTAGTTTTTATCCTATATGACCTGTTTAAGATAAATAATTACCCAAATTGACACATATGCATTTAAAAGGTCAAAAATTATAGCAATTCTAACAACCATGAAAGTTGTTTGACTTTGCATGTGGGTTAACGAAAACCACAAAACAGAAATTGTTAAAAACTTCGTGAGACTGTGTACTTCGTTTATTACTACATGGAATGACTATTTACTTGGTCTCTCATCATTAGTTTCTCCCACTATGAATGCATTTGAACCATGAATCTATAAATCGATTTTAAATTTAAAGTGTAGGTAGCACAGCCATTCTACAATTTCATTGGTGCTATAATGTATTTTTTTTCGAATCTTTGTCTTACTTAGAGTCAATAATTATAACATGTTCATTGCTTCTAGTTACTGATGAAGTTGCTGAAAAATGTGTATGGCCTTCTACTATAGTCATCTTATTGTTACGTTTTGTATGTGCAGATGCAGTTGAAAGCTGGCGGATCCAAAAACTAGAGGAAGCCAAAAAAATTACTCGTGGGGAGACCTCAAATCCAACCATTCAACCGGCAGAAGCAGGTTCCGCAATTTTTAAATTCCCTTGACTTTTAAGATTTACATATTTTGACCTTGTCGTACGGAAAGAGAACAGTCAACTTTTGATTTCAAACATTCAACTGTAATACTTTCCAGATTAAGTTTGGCATAGATTTATATGTTTTTATACCTAGTTACTTTTGTTTAATACTATTTGCATGGTTATATGTGGTTATCTAGTGATCCCAGTTTCAGCCATACTTATAAATGGGTTGATTTGGGTTTGTGGCGAATGGGTCAAATGGGTTGAAGAAATAGGCAAAACTTGCTATTTAGGCTACCTAAACTGACCATGCTAGTTTCTACTTTCTACCCTTAATAAAAAAGTGACTCTTCAAACCCGAAATCGTTTGACCATTACTCAGCTAGCTTGACCCGCCTTTCTTGCCACCTCTTTGGTTAGCGGTATATTCATCACTAAACTTCCATCGAGCAAGAGTCAGATATAACAAGGGTGCATGTTCATAGGTATGCTTGTAAGAGCCTTGGAGTCTAGTTGGACCGAGCTATCTCATGAAATTGGCTTATGGATCCCAGTTAATATAATCAACAATGAACATGATGACAAACCTAAGGGTGAAGATGATTTTGGTAATCAGATTTTTTGTTTTCTTACATTTCTTACTCTTTGATAAATTATCTAATAACTTTGACTTTGACCTCCTAGATGATACCGTTCTTGCGGGGAGGCGGCTACCTCCTGAGTGTAATGCTGAACTTCATACTGATTATGGTGGTCATGCGGTCAAATGGGGTCTCACCCATCGGAAAGAAAGTGCATATGAATGTTGTCAGGCTTGTATTAATCAAGCTAAAGCTGCAAGGCCGGATGAAATGAAATGTAATATATGGGTTTATTGCCCTGCTGAAGGTGGATGTCATTCCCCGGATATATACCAACATAAACTTGAAGAATGCTGGCTGAAATATGTAAGTTCTTTGTCATTTGTTGTAGAGTTAGCAAAATGGATGGGTCGGGTCGGTTGGGCAATAGGAAAATGAGCAATATTTGGTGCAAGCCAGATTGGGTTGACCCGAAACAACTTTTGTCCAAATTCATTAGGCTTCTATATAAATAATCTGTGTGCCGGATATGATTTCAAAATAATGTAATTTCAGTTACAGTCTCCAAAAGGTGAAGATCGGTGGGATCACCCTGGTCCCATGCATCCTAAGGATGCCAACCGGACCCTCCCCCAAGGACCCGGCCCCAGGCAATGAGCACTGTCCAGTGACTGTACTTATCGGAGGTGGGCTTTGAACCCTGGCCATTTTCTCCAATAGGCCCCTCGCTGACCAGTCAATCTGAGCATTGGCGGTGGGGGGATGGTACCAAATGATCTTTAGTGCCATGGAAGAGATTTGAACCCGGGTCTATTGACCCAAGCCCAAAGCCCAAAGCTCTTATACTGTAATTTCAGTTACAGTATAAGTTGAAAAAGATGATCAGGGAACTAAAAAATACACCTGGACTAGTTTTCTTTAGCGCTAACCTTTTTTTTGTTTTACTAATTTAACCACTGTATATCAGTAAATGTGTCAAGTTTGCCACCTCCAGATTGTTGTTTTGTAATCTGAACGTAAGATTACTCTGTACTTAATTACTTTCTCAGTCCCTTTAATATTGCAATGTTTAATTTTTGGTTTGTCGAGGAAATTGTTATAAATATTTTCTTAAAAATCTAAAATACCCCTATGACTTAAACCAAATAGGAGGAACAGTGGACCCAAATCAATAACTCCCAGACTTATACTTAGTGTTGATAAGAGATTAGCCACGTTTTTTTAAAGTGTTGTCTTTGATTTTTCTCTAAAAGCCTACCATGATTCTTACAAAACTCTGTGAAAAGAGCACTAAAAGTTTATTGCAGGAGCGATTTTCAGACAAACTGTGGAAATTTAGATTCAGAATAACTATAGCGTTGGCACTTTTGTCCAAGATTTGCTTGTTAAAATATTTAGTGTGCTTTTTCTTCCGTTTTCTTTGCAAGAAGGATTGTTCGTGGTTCAAAAAGTAATCACCTGATAATAAAGTGTAGATACATCCTGCTAACCTAAAAAGTTTTTCGAAAAGATATTGTTATACTCTTAGTTGGAAAACTAGTGAAAGTGTTGCAGTTTCAGGGACCATGGGGGTACTTCCTTTGATCCCTTGTATGACTTATTGGGTTTTCAAACAAGTGACTTAAACTTCAAAATCAACAAGATTTATCTTCTGAAAAAGTTGCAATCGTCTAAAATAGAAATATTCTGAAGATTTAGAATAGTAAGAAACCTATAGGTGGCAAAATGGACGGTGGAGCTGGTATTCAGCTGGGTCAAAACACACAATATATGGCGCGTTGACCGGCCAACACCATAATGTTCTTCATTAAGTTTCACGAGTACTTAATATATGGGCTATGCTAACAAAAACTATTCCCTGAAACAATCATCCGAGCTCTGTTTATTTATAACAAATTAGGAGTTCTTAACACTTTAGACAGACTGTGGGTGCCTTTTAACCCATTAAACCCGTTTGACTTCTTACATTCTTAGCTAACTTTTTCAGGGTAAGCCATTTAACCATCTCTTTATGATGAAAAAAGAGTGATTCAGACTTTAATATTCACCCATCCTTTTATGCAGGCAGAACAGCCGAAAGTGAACTTTAAGGATAAGTATTCAGAAAATTACAGAAGAAATCACCCGAATGCACCTATGGTTGTTCCTTGGGTCTCGGGTGTAATAAGTTCTTGAATGCGCTCAGACACCAGTTTTAAGAATCTGTCTGAAGACCAATACAACTACAAACTTGAAAGCTTGCATCTGTATTCATATCTGTATCTGTTCTGTATCCCTATGCAATGCAGTTTTGTTAATAGTATCCCCTTTTTACTTGGAAGTTTTGTACTAATTTGTATCTGTGGACTGCACCAGTGCTTTCAAAGTGAAAAGAACTGGAGCTGAAAGGAAAAGTTATGATAGTTGGGGCAATGCGAAAAGGTGTTGCTCTTTTGCGTGTAATTTGAAATGATTTATAGGTCGAGAATGGGGATTTGAGGCATGTTAGATAATTTCTTGAAAATCATTTGTAGTAAATTTATGTTGTATGATTTCATATCGTTTAGAAATCTGCTAAACTATATGATGGTGGTAGTGGGTGGTTCCTCCGTTTGTGAGTGGATTCGCTAAAATTTGGCAAATTTTATGTTTTGTTCACCCCGGGCTTTCTCAGTTAGTTGTTGGTTTATGTAGGTGTTTTTAAATTTGTTTGCGTGACATAACTCCAGTAATATAAACATGTGCCTTCGCTGTTTGCTAGCTCATAAGCAGATTAGGCGACGGTTTAAAACATGCACTTTTATCCTTGGTCAATTGGCTGAGTTGGTTCCAACCATTTTTCTAGTATTTTTTCTTGCTTTTCAATAATCGCTATGTTAAATGCACTTTTGAAGACAACAGCATCGTCTCATTACCTAAATGAACCAATTTCTTGCAAAATGTTGACAAATGTTCCGCTTAAGTAAAGTATGTTGAGACAGTGTCAGTCGGTGGCTCGGTCAAGAGTGCACTTGCTTTAGCTTTTGGGAACGCGCCATTTTCTTGCTTGTGAAGTTTGAACTTACGTCTCTATTAGAGAATTTCAAGCCATTAGACCACACTTTTGGTTACCCAAATGTATTCATTTGGAAACAACCAAGTTAGAATGTTACCTCTAAACTGAACTTACAATGCTACCATGGTTGAACTTATGGTCTTTCAAGTTAGACTGGTCATTTTTGTTCCTTGTTATGTGGTTGTGTAGCACGAGTTTCGTAATTTTCTTTAGGTTGAGCTCACTACACATTTTATGACTTAAAATACAGGGATAATCATTAGAAATATACTTTTGTTCACTCATTTAGAATCGCTTAAGTATTCATAGTTTATAAACGCACAAGTTAATTTTAGTAACTAATACTAAACGCTAACCTGGTGTTTGAACATATTTGGGGGCTATTTTTGGCTCAAATGCCCTTTTACGTTTTTGTTCATTAGGTTATTATAAACAAAGTTTACTATATTTTAGGTTTTTGTTCATTAGGTTATTATGTCATTTTTTGTTCATTTGTGTCACTGAATTATAACACGTGACAATTTAGTAACTAAACTAACAAAAAACACACAATCGTCACTTAACTTATATACATCATACATTAAGATCACTCGTTTTGACGATAATTTTTTTTGACAAAAACGATTTTAATATATTTTCTTAATAGGTTCAATAAATAAAAACGACAGTAAAACAATTTAAGTGTGAAAAAACGTGAAATTCGATATTCATGTTTATTAATGTCATGTTGTTGGTAACCTAAACTCAAAAAACACCCTTTACCTTACCAAGCTCATATATTTTTGAGTATAAAATAGAAAATGCGGGAAAAAAAATGACTGAGATCCTCTTAAGTTAATATAAACATATGTTCATTGAAGTTGAGAGGATCTCAATCAAAAAATAAAAGTAAAAACATGTTTGTTTAACCTTATTTCTTTTAGCTAAATTTATATAGTTTTAGATTATATTTTATACACTTAGTTTTTAATGTTATTTCATAATTTAAGAGCCTATATAAACTTATTACAATGATACGTTTATGTGACCAAGTGTAATAACATTTTTGTCTTGTGCATTGTTGACACTCCAAAACACGTCCAACACTAATACACAAATATTCTTAGGACGTGCCTTACGGCTAATTTTTTTACAAATGTCTATCGACCAAGTTGTGACTGTGGGTGTGAGTGTACTGTGAGGTATATTTATGTGTAAGTGAGATATATTGAGTGGCGATGTTGATTGTCTTATTACACTAAGTTAGAGATAATATTGGATGAGAAGAAAGAAAATCATAATATAGCTGGAATATGATAAACTTATATAAGCCCAAAAGTCTTAAAATAAACCCAAAAAATTCGGAATATCAGCCGAAATCAAATAAGCTCGTAAGCCCGCTTAAACAAACACCCTAAATGCTACTGAGAGTTTAAAAATAATCGAGAAAAAATTGTCTTATACATAAGAGCACAAGGTATCGCAATGACAAATAACATGTTATTGGTATGTCACCTCAGCTTCACATCATACACCATTCAATAACACATCAATAACTAAAACACCCCTCCTTCATAACACATTACTAACATCACTTATAGGTCCTACAAAATACCACACCAAATATACCTCACTCGCAATTAAAAAAAAAACAAAAAAAAAAAAAAAAAAAACTCAAAAGATCGTTTAGCGTGAAGTAATTAGAATTACCAAAAAAAAAAAAATAAATAAAAATGCATTTTACATAAATTTGACATGGCACAATGGCTACCAATGACACACCAATCGCATTTCCCACAAACATAAATAGCCTTGAACAAACACCCTTTAAAAAGCCTTGACATTTCCCCTTTGCTATGGCCAACGAGACCTAAGCGCCGGCGATACCAGTAGCGGCGACCCTGGCTAGCTCGATTAATCATCATCATCATCATAACTTAACTCATTTTTTTCTCATCGATCATAAATAATATCAAGGTATCATCAGCAATTATTCTTCTAATCACTCGTTTTAGTTGCCTATTTACGTTTTCATCATTTTATTTTTCTTAACTACTCTAATTAATTAATTACCAAAATGGACTAATTTAGTTTGTTAGTAAGGGGCTTTGCTCTCTACAAGCCTTGTGCAAAATTTCCATTCAGTATTTTGTGTCCTACATGGCGTGTGTCATATGTTGGGGGTCAAATATATTTGAGTTAGTGTTTGTTAAAATATCACTTGATCAAAATATCGCGTGTTCAAAAGATCTTTGAAAGGCGGAACCGGTTTTCGAATTAGTAATTATTGATTATCATTTTCAAGGGTTCGAAAAATAGTCATAATGGTACTATTACTATTAGACCTAGTAATTTTATTCTATTTTATTTTATTTTATTTTTAAGAAAGGCAGACCTAGCAAAATTTAGTACCATAGCATATCCTCATGCTCAACATAAATGGGGCTTTTTATTGTGACAAGTAGGACACAAACACATCAAATCGGCAACTTAAATATGTGGAATGACAATTTGGACGGACTTTTTAAGCTCAGTGGCGAAGGCCTTTTCAGAAAATAAGTAGCGAAATAACTTTTCACACATTTTGGATGGCAACTTTTGTCATTTTATACTTAGTTTTTTTTCTAACTTATAGTAGCAACACATTAATGTGGGTTCTTATGCTAATATACTTAAGTTAGTCAAAAAGGAGAAATACACAATTTAGACGACTAGCCCTACACTGAGGGCCAAAGTGAGGTAATAAAGTAAAAAGTCTTCTGATGGTGTAGTATATGACACAACTTGACATAGAAAATGGTATGAAGAAACAAAAAAAGTTATGTACAAATCCTAAGAGTGAAATAGCTGATAATGGCAACTTACCAATAAAAATGAGTCTTAAACTAACTCAAATATATAAAAAAAAGTTGTAGTTTTCTCTTCCATTATAGAAACATGTAATTTATAATAATAATCACTTTCTTCCGATTTTATTATCAGATTTTCTCCCATAAACTTAGTAATAAAACAATTGTGTTCTTGTGACAACAAAGAATGTTTATTACAGTGATGTAGGGAATAAGGTGCAATAGAGGAAAGAAGAGAGGAACTCTTCTTTTCTTATATTCAAAGGGGACCCAAAACCCTAATTTTACACCATCCAATAAAATTTTAAAAAGTTGGCCTAAGCATGATAATGTGACATGGCTGTGAGGCTAGGCGACCTAGGTGCGTGCCTTTAAACTTACATATCCTCTAGCTTACTATAAATCATATGGGAATTTCTCAGATTGTTCTTTGTTATTCATCGAATCACTGATATCATTAGTCTGATTTTGACCCGAGCTCATTGGCCTGCCCAGCACATGTTGCCAACTTTACTTGGGAAAAGTACAATATTCAGTTACATTTTACTTTGTTAATAAGAAGTTGGATTTTACTATGTAAAGTCCTCAAAAGTGATGTTATGGGTGGCATTACAATGGGTCTTGGGTGCAGATATGTATGTTAATGAAAATTTTAGTTTATGCTTGATATATGAGTTAATAATGATTAGTGACATGCTCCATAAACTGATATCAGCATCAAGCTATCAAACTTTTCTGTTTGTGGTGTCTTTAACTAGAGAATTAAGTTGGAAAGGGAGATTGGAAGATGTGGTATCACATAAAAGCAGACCAGATAACATTACTGTTTGGGTTTTGATGATGATCCTCCATGTAGTGGTTCTCTTTAAGATAAATATCAATATAAGTCAAGTATGAATGTTTAGTGTGGCTTATTATAGAACACCCTTCTGCTAAATGTACCTGCTGGATAACATGGTAAAATTTATTAAGTAGTGGTTGTGACTTTTCAAGTTAACCTACAGACCGTGTTCGTGATTTTGACACGCTTGTATATTGCTTGGTAAATTGCCCAGGGTGGTTTCATCTCCTACTTAAGTGGTTTACCGCGTCTTCTAATAGTGCGACTACCGATAAGCGGGAGCGGCTGGAATTCAATCATGACATTTGATATGGGCAGGGAGCCAGGGTGAAAGATTGTTGTTATCGGTGCTTTCCCTACACCAAGATAGAAATGTAAGGGACAATGATCCAATGGGAAACAGATCACACATTAACGAGAAATGAGGCAAGAAATCTTTAGGAGTAACAGAGTGAGGAGGATACCGTGAAGTGGGGAGAATAATGGGAGTTTGGGTTTTTACGATTATGTTTGGATATATGAGTTTACGCTACAACTAGTGGTTATTTGTAACAAAATTACAAAGTGTAGGTTATGCAGAATACCGAGAGATTGACAACATATGTTTCAATGAATAAACAATATTAAAGTCATCACTTTGGCAATAGAATAAAGCCATGGCAATCTTGAAAAGATAAAAAGATTGGTGTTAGCATGATGGGAAAATGCAAGTCCTTGTGTAGATCATATAATGACATGCTCCATGGAATCATATGAGCATTGAGCTCTAAACTCTATTCTGTGGAGTGTGTTTAGTTATGGAGTTAGTTTGAAAACCTATCTGAGCAAACTTGAAGTTAGGAAAATTCGATGTCATAAGTATTAGTTAGAGATGGCATATCGAGTAGGTTGGGTAACGGGTTCAGGTCTATTTGGATACTTATTGTACAGGTCAGGTTGGTTTAGGGTTGATCTGAAGTTTTGTCAAATATTTTACTTTTCTTTTCTATATGATTTGGTGTGTTAAACACTTAAATCTGACTATAAAGTTTATATTGTTTCAATAGTAATCTAATTCTTTTGAGCAAACGATTTATAGGAGGTTTTAAGAGTTAATAGTAATACACTTTGACTGACTTTGACCTCGTGACCTGTTCAACCCATTTTCTTCTATCTCGCTATTAATAATTTTTTAACCATTTGACCCATTTACGATAAAATCTATCCTGAACCAACCCATTCTTGAGTAGTGTATGTTTAACAAAATTATATAATTCCGGTTTTGTGATATTAAAGTGCCAATATTTTAATTTCTTTTTTACAAGCTATATAAGTGACCATGGTGAAATGTTATTGCTGTATTTGCAGGAAGAAGCTTTTAAAGTATATTTACCATGCAATTAGCCAACAATATAATCAGTCAAACTCACTACAGCATTTTAAATGTTAAAGAAGACGCAAGCCATGAAGAAATTCGCACAGGCTATAAATCTGCTCTCCTAGTTTCACATCCAGATAAGCTGCAAAATCTTCACCAACCACAAATTCTAACCACAACGAGCCACAATCAAGATTTCTTGAAATTCAGACGGCTTGGGAAATCCTAGGAGATGTAAAGTCACGGGCACTATATGATATGGAACTTGGGTTTCAAGACAGGAGGATGTGATTGCTGATGAAGTTGAGTTAGATGATTTGATAGTAGAAGCTAATGGAGATGTTGTGGAGCTCTTTTATCAGTGTCGGTGTGGTGATTACTTTGCTCTGGACTCTTTGGAGTTGGAAGAGATGGGATTTCAGTTATTAATGGGGGGTGACAAGGTCTCTTTACAAGCGCTTGATAATGCTAACAGGGCATCAATTGTGTTGCCTTGCGGTTCATGTTCATTGAAAGTTCGTCTAATTATCAATAATGATCACCAGCCTTAGGGGGTAATGGACTCATGGTGATTTCTGATAAGCTATTCATGATTTTGATAATTTTTTTTTTGGCAAGATAGATGTAGCCGAGTCAACTATACTTGACCATAATCACACCAAAATGGCCATTGTACACTATAGTTTTGTGTAACATGCTCACAATGAAGTGAATATAGGATGTATTCTGGTGAATTGTGATGTAATTAGTATAATTCTGTTGCTTGATTGCAGATTATATTTTCTTTTCTTTTGATTGTTAACTGCTGTTAGTTGCTAGCTATATGCCTTTTGATCATCAAGCATAGGTTTGAGTAATCATCTAAGCTACAGGTTGGAGTTGGTACTTACTTTGGGATTTGGAGGGTGAATGCCTCTGGAAGTGTATGGTTTGGTCTGGCATTTCTCCTTTAACCAAATTGCCAAATTATCAATTTCGGTTAGATTGGCCAAATTAAACAAAACTGAGTGGAACTAATTTTTTTTTGAAGGTAACGAAGAGCGTATCATAAGAAAACCACAAACGAGTGGAAGTTTTTAGTAAGTAGCACCTCTGCAACATTCTAAACCTAGACTACAAAGTAACCAATGTTAACTTTTGAAAAATGGGATATACTATAAGGACCCCTTATGAGGGCTATAAAGGGGTTTAAGGTAAAAGATTTCGTTTGTCTTTTTTTGTTTCCGGTATAACACAGTTTTGTCAGTTTCTGATCCGTATTTATGACAGTTTTATATTTGCTGTTCCGAACTTTCAGGTTTATAGTTTTTTTATATAAATAAAATTATTAAAAAAAAATACACAAAAACGGAAGGGGTCCCCTTTGTTAAAAAAAGAGGGTCCTTATAACTTGTCCCTTGAAAAATATACGATAACACTATAAAATAAGTAGTAGCGTTGACTCTTTGGTCGATAAAAGTTTTTTTAATTAAATCAAATACTCTACAATGTAAAAACAAACACGTTATAGAATCATAGCCATGTTGTAAGACACTTAAATAAAAGTGTATTGTTATGGTTACATACTACAACAACAAAAATACTTTATATTGGTATTGTTATGGTTATATACTACAACAACAAAAATACTTAATATTGATGGAGCATGGTATGAGGAACGTCGGGTTCAATACCCGATATTGAAATCTAAACCCACTAACCAAGTATTTTATGTGGAATTAAACCCATAGTCACATACCTATACCATGTAATAAACACTACAATGAATTGAGTTGAGACTAGCAAGAGGTAGAGGTACACATTTCGGTTATTTCCGAAACTGAACCGGTTTTAAAACCGGTTTCGGTTCGAGGTTGACCGGTCAAAAACCGGTTTTAACTTAAACTGAACCGTTTTTTAAACCGGTTTTAGAGATGAAAAAGTAGTTTCATATCCCCGAACCGGTTCAGTTTAAACCGGTTGACATCAAAACATGCAAACTGGTTTTCAAATCATCAATTCGGTTATACTAAAACCAGTTTTTAGTTTTTATTTTCGGTTTCGGTTCAAAAACCATTTTTTTTTTTTTCCCACCTCTAGAGAGAGGTAGCGTTAGACGTAGAACACAATTGGGCCACGATTATATGGGCTTAAATTTAACAAGGACAAAAAGAACCCAAATAATTTGCTGGATAAAAAAGAAAAAACATTTTTATTTCGAGTCATCAAGTGAAGACACAAATTCACAGCCAAAGAAGTAGAAGAAACTCACGCAGTGCAGTAGGGGATAAGGACACTCACTCACTCACACACTTAAACCACCTGTAAGTGCTTTTCTTCCCTTTATCACTTCACTTATTTGGTGTTTGTTTAAGTTTTTATATGGCTTATGACCTTTTTGTTTTTCCGACTTATATTTCATAAGCCCCAGTTTCCCTTATTTTGAGACTCCGGCTTTTATACGTTTATTATGATATGATAAAGTTATATAAAAGTCTTAAAATAAGCCGGAAAATTGGAGCTAATGATATATAAGCTGAAGTCAAATAAGCTCATAAGCCCACATATAAGCTTAAACAAACACCCCCTTAACTTTCTTTATATTTATTTGGTATCTTGTGTTAATAGTGGAATAAGGTTTCAGTCATAGCAGTTCTAAGTGCATAGACGGAACCTGAATAAACTTACTGGAAGGGCCAAATTATATATCTTTTACCCGCGCATAACGGCGGTATATAGCGGCAAATACTTATACTTGTGAACTTGCGGTTGCTGTGTGACCCTGAATGCAAATTGTAGCCGTTGCGAGGAAAAAAAAAAAGAAAAAAAGTTTATGGGACCTAATATGATGAAAGTTTTAGGATTTTTATAAAATATTTAACCTATTAACTTAATGTAAATGTTATTTCCTTTAATTAATCAAAGGTATATTAGTAATTTTCTAGTTATCATTTTGCAAGTTTTTAAGAAAATATTTTTTTCTTTATATGTAGTCAAGATAAAGAATTTTTTACAAAGTTTTTAGGGTTAACTCTCGCCAGTCTCCGCTAAGGTCCATCCTTGTCTGAGTGTTTGGATAAAAAGTCTGCTTATTTTGGAGTAAGCAAGCTTCTTATTCTTAAAATGTTTAAGATTAGTTTATCAGTTATTAGTGGAAAAAAAATCCATATGCATAAGCTATAATTTCGCATGCTAAACACCCCTAGGTTCTTTCTTATTTGAACGGAAAATTCGTACACCTTGTCTGAGTTGAACCTACTAAATATAGTTGAGGGCATTGACGATACACCTTGGATACCGCAAGGCATGTTGGTACCCTTAAGTTTCTTAGATAAGTTACAGTTTTGTATTATAGGAAGGGGGATTGGTACACATAGAATTAGTGCATTACCACTTAAACGCAAGACAAATAATTTTATGTTTAATGATTTGATGATGATCCTCCTAGTAATGTATATGAGCTAAATTAGGTATGTGAATAATTGGTTAACTATGAGTCGGTTGTACCGGTTCTCTTTTTTATAATAAGATTATTGGGGGTTAAGTAAAACATGTTAGTGTGGCTGATTATAATAGATCGCTAATTTGTAAAAAGTACAAGCTGGATCCGTGGGAGTTTGGGTTATTGAGAGTGTGTGATAACTGCTATTGTTATCTCTCTCACTATCTTGATATTTGTCTTCTTCATTCCCCCCGTCCATCTTTGATTAGCTCAAGTTAGTTAAATTAAAATGCTTTTTTATGATATTGAATTTCAATACAATAAGAGTCATGAATTATAATCAATGAAATTTTACTTGGACTCTATATTGATTAGTGATTTATGACTGTATTGGGATTTAACAACTCATTGAAAGAAGCAAAACTACTTAACCAAGTTTAGCTACTGTTAAGGGGAAACAAATACAAATGAAAGATGACAAATTTAAGGGACATAACAATGGTAGATTTCTCCCTCTCAAAAGCTCTAGCTTCTGTTATTTCTAACCACTTCAAGAGTATTTTCCTCATTTTTGTGCTCTTTAGAATAGTTTCTTTTCTCCAAACTATGTGCTACGTGTTGCTCATGGGGAACATTGTTCCTTAGTGCACTGTAGTCTGTAGGGCACTTGCCTTTATCATCCCTTATTTAATAGGAGCTGAAAGGAAAACGTTAATTGGAAGAGGGAAATTAAGGAGCAGATATGTCAACTAGTGTTGAATTTTACAAAATGTGCCTAATATCACTTACGATCATGGTGACCCAAGGCACATAAGGCATATTGATAATTTGACCAAATGATTAAAAGGACATAGTTTAATAGATTTCTTTCAATCCAATCAGGCAATCATGTAGGTAGGCTAGATTCAAGACACATTTCTAGTCATGTAGGTAGGCTAGAATAGATTAAGTCAATATAAACTTTTTTGCAGTCTTTTTCTTTGAACTTTGATATATGTATAAACACGGTTTAATTTCCACACATTTTCAGGGCATATGGACACCAGTAACACCCACAACAACAACACTCTATGGTTCTTCAAACACAAAGGTTTTGATGACAAAAACATTCATGAAATCTTCAAAAAGTGCAAACGCCTCGAGGGTGTCCAAAAAGAAAACCTATCCGAAAATTGGGATTACTTAAAAGAAATCGGCATCCATGAAAGAAAACTTCCTTCCATTGTCACAAAATGTCCTAGAATCATGACCCTTGATTTAAACGAAAAACTCATCCCAATGGTCCAGTGTCTAGCAACATTAGGAACCAAACCAAATGAAGTTGCATCCGCTATAACCAAATTCCCGCACATATTAACTCACAGTGTGGAAGAGAAGCTTTGCCCACTTCTTGGTTTCTTCGAGTCACTTGGTGTGTCAGGAACTCAACTCGGTAAAATGCTTCTACATAATCCAAGAATCATCAGCTACAGCATTGACTTGAAGCTTTCTGGGGTTGTTGACTTTCTTGCTGGTATCGGGTTGACCAAAGAAGGGACAATTGGTAAAATCTTGGTTAAAAACCCGTCAATTATGGGTTACAATGTTGAAAAAGATTACGCCCCACAACCGAATTCTTACTTTCTTTAGGTGTAACAAAACTCGATCTTCAAAAAGTAGCGATTAATTTTCCAGAAGTTCTGTGTAGAGATGTTGACAAGATTCTGAAACCTAATTGTGAGTACCTCAAAACAAGAGGTTTTGATTCCCAACAGATAGCAACTTTAGTGGCTCGTTATCCGCCTATTTTGATCAAGAGTGTAAGGAATTCGTTAGAACCAAGGATTAGATTTTTGGTAGAGGTAATGAATCGAGGACTTGAGGAAGCTGCAGATTATCCTGAGTTTTTTCAGCATGGTTTAAAGAAGAGGCTCGAGAGGCGAGAAAAGCTTTTGAAGCAGAAGAATGTTACTTGCAGTTTGAGTGAAATGTTGGATTGTAATCATAAGAAGTTTCTTTCTAGGTTTGATTTGGTTGAGAAATATGTTTAAGGTATTTATCTGTTTCATCTTTTTGTAATGTAATATTAGTGATATGCAGTTTGATTTAGTTCAGTTGCTTAATTTCTAGTCTGTCCGTTTTAATATAAAGTTACTGCCTGTCAAGGCGTTACGCCGTTTTTCATAAGCATCTACAGCCATTCCTTTCCCCCCTGCTATTCATGCATGAAGGCTGTTATTATATATGCGCTCAACTTGGGGTGTGATGCTTAATGTGCTTAGCACGCGCCGAGTACCTGCAATAGTTTGTATTTAAACATGACAAAAGTTGTATTATTACAACAGTCTTTTCAAACTTTTTATAAACATGACAAGGTTTTAGCGGATATCATTTGTTAAGCCTTGTTTTAATCTGTTATAGTAGCCTGTTGCATGAGTATTCATATGGATTATTCAGTTTATGGGAATTAAACCACTTTAGCATAAAGACAACTCCAAAGATGTAACAAAGCAGTTTTTTTATAAAGTAAATTAGTTGAAGACCACGTCATCTGTTATTTGACACTTGCAATTCGATACTAGTGAGTAGTGGCTAGTTGTGTGGATTCCATTTCGTTTGTAATGGACTCCTGTCACACATTTATCTTCCATTTCATTAACTATTTTGATTTTTTATTAGTTTTATTATTATATACGACTGCTTTATTTTTTACTCAAATTTGTAAATCATTGCAAAATATGTACTCAAATTGTTATGATGTACGTTTACCTTTCTTTTAACATCAAATAATCCATTGTTACAAATCAATCATATCATTATCTATAAAATTTACAGAAAACTTATTCTTAAATAAACCCTTTAAAAATGATTTAACTTTTCAACTATGAAAAATATAATCTTGAGATTATACTACGCAAGTCCTTTAGAAAGAGATAGGTTCTACCAAGAAAACAACTCGTTTTAAACGCCTACATTAAAAATATATATAAGTTATTTGCCATATAAACTATATATATTATATACTTTGGCATAAATAAATATATTTGGCAGCAAAGTGAGTTATTCTCGTTGCAGAACCTCACACGTTTCTTTCGTCCACCGTCTCCATCCACCGTCTTCTTGGTTAGTACCACTTCTCTAACTTCTCATTAATTTACACAAACGAAAAAAAAAAAAAAAAGGTCCGAATTTTGCTTTAGTTTCTTCGTTTTGCAACTTTATGGAGTAAGATATAATGGGGTAAGAAGTTTTATTATTTGCGAGTATTATCCTTTACGCATTGTTTTCATGATGAAAATGGGTTTAGCATGATGAGTGTTTTACTGTTACTTGTATATGAGCTAGAATTATAGATTATCTTTTTACGTTAGACCTCGTGCAAAGGACGGTGTATAATGGCAACTAATCGAAATCGTGATTTTTGTTCGATGCTTAATGCAAAGCGTGTCTTTTTTAAAATTAATTTAGTGTGTGTCGTTGAAAAGTTGTCGAGTTTAAAATTGATCAAGAAAATATATAATTTAATTTGCTATTTTTTGAAAAATTGTCAAGTTTAAAAGATACTTAGAATACATTAAACAAATTACATTAATTTAAGTTTCAATGTTTAAAATTTAAGAAAAGACAAAAACTATTTATAAGTAATATAAATATAAAACTTTATACTATATTCTGAATTTTTTCTTTACAAAATGTTAATTGCTAACATTTATCTATTTCTTACAATTATTACGTAATTACTTTATATTATTTAGAGTTATATCTTTTCTTTTCATAATGCATTAATAAATATTGTTATCAATGATATTTATTATAAAACATATGTTATCAAAAGGCCCAAAATAGAAATATGTGTAAACTTAAAATATTAAGACTAGTAACAAGGACATTCTAAATGCTTTATATATAACTAAGATTAGGATAATGATGGTAACTGACCAACTTTCTATGTTTCTCTTGCGGAAAGTTTCCATGCGGAAATTTTCCATGTTAGAGTTCAATGACTCAATCGCTTAAGTTTTTTCCGATGTAGGACTCTTTCTGCATCCCTAAATGATATATTGTTACGAGACACAAAAAGCACTCAGTTTAAGAAAAATAGAATTCGTAGTAGAATAACAGTTTTATCCTTGATCAATTATTTAGTATTTGTCAAAGTTTTGTGGTTTTTACTTTTAATGATGAACATTTTGGTAAACTTGATAATCATGCACTTCCATTTCTAATACTAATGGATTATTGACTTGGGACAGATGGCAAATGATGAACTAACTTATGTTCTTTTTTTGCCCAAAAAAGGGCTTAAAAATAAGGGAGAATTGCATATATACCCACTAAAACTTAAAAACTTGCATATTTTCCCATAATACAAGTTTTTATTGCATGATGTACAATGTCTTTTAAGCATGTTTTGGGTATATATGCAAATATGCAAGTTTTAGTGGGTATATATGCAATTGACCCTAAAAATAATCCAAAATAAGTTAAAAGTTAGTTATTTTTTGGTAATTTACCAGTAGTAACTCATGAAAAAGGTAAATTCCGTGTTTACTGTTCCATTTTGGTTATTCGGCAACAATGTCATGACTAGGAATGGCAATGGGGCGGGTTTGAAGCGGCGGTCATCCCATACCCAAACCCGATAACAAAACCATCCCCAACCGCCCCTAATCCCCATCGGGATCTTCTCAGGCGCCCATTGGGGCGAGATCTCCCAAACCCGCCCCATTCCCATGGGGCCTTATCGGGTTGTCTTTTTTAGCGTGATACTCCATCATACTTGTGTCGCTCCCTGTTTATTCTTATTTCTACACTATTAACAATATGATTTTATGGAATAACTTGAATAATCGAGAAACCATTAGTAATATATTAATCATTGGAATAAATCACAGCTTTATAGAATAGTATGACACAAAACAAGCTTTTATGATCACAATTTGAAATATCACAAAGATAAAAACTAACAAAATTAAAGAATTATATTTAGTACGTAAATATTAACACAATATTTTATGTATATAGATATATGTATATGTATTTGTATATGTGTTTGGGGGGCGGGCGGGGATGGTGTGTCTGTCCCTAAACCCCGATAAGAATCCCGTTAAGGCCCCAAACCCGCCCAAACTCAATAAGCATGCTCCGCCCGCCCCAATAAGTTCGGGTTTCGGGTTTCCCCGTCGGGTTCGGGTTTTTTTGCCATCCCTAGTCATGACTGGTTGGTTACCTTACCAGTTAATTAGGTAAAAGTGCCAGGATCAATTAACCATACATGATAAGTGTGATAGTATCTTTGGTAACTTATATATGTTTCTTTTCTTTATACCAACTTAACTTGTTTAGAAGCTACTCAATGATGATAGCGAGCTGCAAAACTATAAAGTAACTGACATTTATCTTGTTTGCTTCCACAGCTGACGAAACGTCTAGCAAACACGAAAACAAACAAACCAAGATGAGTTCTAAAGATGGAGTTCCACATTGGAGCGTTTATGATAATATCAAGATCATACCATCAAATCCCAATGCTTTAATGGCTGAGATCAATTCAGCTATTTCTTCTCTACAATATGCCAAGACAACAAAGTTCTTAAACCCTCTACCTCCTCTTCCAAAGAACAAGAAAATTGTTGATGATGGAAACAATAACTCTTCTTCATCTTTATATGATTCCCGAATGACACATGATGCTTATAAAAGAGGACTTCAGTATATGGCTGCAGGCAATCTTGAGGAGGCTTATCAGTTATTGAATGTGGCTCTTTCTAAATGCCCACCTGATAAGATTTGCGCTGTGGCTAAGATTCAGTCTCTCATTTCTCTCACGGCTCAACGACTTGGAACATCGACAAGATGACTAAAGTATGGTGCCTTAAATAGCTTTTGTGCTATTGTTGGATCACGTTCCAATTGAAAATCATTTTGATAGATTTTGTTCATAACTTTCATGTTAGTGCTCTTGAAGTTAAATTTATCTTATGCAAGAATTTACAAGTCATGATCCATCAGCAGTACTATAATCTCTATAGTCTCAAGATTAGGACTATGATCCATCAGCAGTTTAACAAGACGAGTATAATCCTAAGGGTTGCCAATTCGGCTCATTTACATGAAAGGAGTCAATATGGTTTGTATTTGTATGATAGCGGTTCAAGCATTCAGTTGCTAATGATAATTTCAATCGTTTTATGGTAATCATATCAAGAGTAATAGATCTTCATTTAAGTTTATATCGTGGAGGATTTAAGCTTTAGCATGCTAGAGCTCGTGGTTTTGTTGAGCATGTAGATCGGTATGAAATATAGGTTAGAGAGGATTCACATTCTCATATTAAGGTTGTGTTTGACGCAAGGGGCTTATAGGGGCTTGAGCTTGTGTGTGGCAAATGGACACTTAATTAAGTATAGTATTTAAATTATTGGCCAAAAAGATGAGATATGGTTGCAAAAAGGGAGATTATTACCAATTAACAAACGCAATTAACTTCTTCATATAACAGTCCCAAATTTTGACCATCTAACAATTCATGAAACATGGTTGCAAAAGAGATAAATACCAAAAGACATCTCCTAACCCAAAGAAGCACAACTTAGAAAAAATCACTAAAGTTTCCAACATTTTTTTACAAAATCTTTTCAAAGACCAATATAGTCTCTTCAGAAAATCATAAGCTGATGGTTATCAAAGACTTATTGTAAAAACTTAAATAAGCTAATAGTCGTGCAATCGTCGTCAAGTTGGCTCAAGGCATAGCAGTGATATCAACAATACACTACTGTTGTGCAAATTCATTGACTCAACTTCGGGAAGTAGACATTACAAGCTTTACCCATATTTTACACAATCTAAACATGTATACTTTCCCTCTCAAAACTGAAAGCCTCCAAAAACCCTCATCAACCAAATCGCCATAAATATCACAAAACCGAAAAAAAAAAAAGTAATTGTTGCTGCTCTGCACTACACCATGCTAGTTTACTTATTACTTATGAATAGATCAACCTGGGTTAGGTTTTGCAATCCCAAACCCCATATGAGAAATGCCTTGTTAACCCCAACAGATTTTAATTTGTTACCCAAACCCAACCATATTGCCGCCTCTAATGTGAAGTATCGAATTCCTAGTTCTATAAAGGGAAGCACTCACTTAAAGAGTATTTTTATGTTCACTTTTAATATTATTGGCGTTCAATTAGAAAGGATAATAAGAAAGGAACCAAAGAGGTTTTTGCATTAAAACGGGTTCTCACAAATATGAAAAGACGATTAGTCTTGCACTATTGCCATGCCAATCTGTAAATGATAATAGCCAATTGCTTTATTTATTGAACACTTCAGTTCTTCCATATCCCTATGACACCACTACCGCATCAATAGTGTAAAACCAATACGCAATTCACTCTTATGATTGGCGTGGCAATGGTGCAAGACCTAATCTACAATCCACACTTGCACGAGCCCTATTTCATATACAACAACATATTTGGCCCCCTTTCTCATAATCTTTCGTATTTGATACCATTCTAAAAAGAACGCCTAAATAATTTGATTGCAAGGGCTGGCAATATGGCTCAGAATGATTCTTCCTTCTTTCCCCGAATAAGGATCTGAATCTCAGTTTTGGTGACGAAGTGTATGCTTTTACCATCTCTATATAGTTGCAATTCATTTAAATTGCATACAATGACAGCATACTGGAACTAGCTCATATTTTCTTCCAAGTTTCTATGTGAAATGACCAGAAAAGTTAAACACTAATTCTAACATGATGGTTCTTCTCTTATTATTCAGTTGATGAGCAGAGAACAAAATCCGACCGAACCAACGTCGGTAAAACAAACGGAAACATAAATTCAAAAGATTAGCAGGCGACCTATATGAACAAAGTATCTGAAGACAACAAACAAGATAGATTCATCTCTTGATAGTCCATACCTATGCTCTGTGTTCGATAAAAGAACCAGAAAGTCCAGATGTTCCAAGAACACTCACCTGAAATTATCAAAGAACAAAATTTCAACAACCATTTCCAAATAAACACCGAGTCTAATAAGTTACCTGATTTAACTTAGATATCAAAGTAATTCAAAAAGATCATGGCACTGGCCATGAAAAAATATAATAACTGTTTTCAGTAAAGAGCAAAATGGCGGGTGGGGAACAGGTCAGAATGGGTTTGGGTTGAAATGGGTTGTTTTACTTTTAGTATGAGCCAAAACGGGTCAGTTCGGTTGGATTGACCATGACTACCAAAATTTTGCTAGCTACAATAATAATGATCTTTTGCAATATAACAGTTTAGGAGTCCATAAGAGTAAAAGTTACATTTTTGTCAAATTCCTACCCATTTGACCAATTTGACCCAGGTATCTTTTAGCTGTTTTATTAATTGGGATAAACCATAACCACATCCACCAATTCATAAGTAAATGGGATGAAAATTCCAAACCTCAAGCTTTCAATTATGTAAGGTCAACTTTACTCAGATTCCCAAATAAGAAAAGTAATATATAAGAACTATTGCGACACTATAGCATATTGTGTGTTTGTATGTACATCAAAAGGTCTAGAACTAAGGCAACAAGATCCATCACATATTAGATACAGAACTATATAAACTTTAACCACCAATAGCGTGTGTATGTGAAAGAGAAAGAGGATATACCTTTCCCCAATCTTTACCAAGACCACTGCATCTCATTTTCAGATGTATCAGTTTCATTCCTAGTTCATTCTCAACTTTTTTCCTCAAATACAACTCATCCGGTCCAAAAGAATCCAAGTATGCATAGTAGCGTTCAAAGGCAACACTTAATGCCTTAGCAACGTCATCGGTTAAAGGTTTTACATTCTGCAACATATTTAATCAGATAGACATAAAAATTGTTAAGAAGTATGTATAGGCCCTTCATAATATAAAACAAAATTAAAAGTTAATATCACCTCGCCACTCATGCCAACACTGTCATCAATTTCCATTTTCAAAGTTACAAGAAACCCACTGAACTCATCAACTGCCTCTGCAGCACGTAAAAGGTTGGCTAATGCTTCTTGGCTGGCCTTGTCCTCGGTGCTTTTGGACAAAGCTCGTTTGGTTTTATTAATAACAGTGTCTGGTATTTCAGCCCAGTTTACAGCCATAAGCTCCTTAAAGGCAAGCTTGATATCACCGTCTTTAATGTCTGGCAAGTGTGTCAAACCATCACTGAAACAACGTGTGCTTCCAATTCCCATAGCAAAAGGAGAACGACTATCTGTATGTGGAGAATACCAGAATCAGTAAGTCATTATAAAAAAATATCATCAAATACCTCGCAAATAATTTCTTAATGAGTAACATTATTTAGAATGCTTAAGATACTAATAAAGTTTGCAACATACATTAATATTCGTGTTTGCAATAAAGAAAGTCTATACAGTATAAACAAAGCAACATAACACTGTCCTACTATGCAGCATAATACTAAGCATTGAAACCGTAAAATAGCACATATAACTATCGTTTCTTGTTTTCCACACTACACAGGTTAAGGCTACCATCCTAAAATACTTTATGGGGCTCTAAGGAGTTAAGGACTTAAGGTTTGTATTTAACCGCTGCAAATATTTTAATCTCGGGGGTCACTATTACTAAGGGTTTACACTTTGTAAGAACAAATAGGCAATCAATGATGTACAAACTTGGTGGATACTTGTAGATTAACCAGATTATGGTCCAAATGCAGTAAATCATACTCCACTGTACATAACCGCTTCATGACACTTGTTATGTTTCAATGCATTTTTATAATAGCTCACACACATCTCTACTCCTTTCTCTAACTGATGTTCTGTATGTTGCTTTTAGATTATACATAGGGTGATTGGAATTAGAAATTTTTTCAGCTTAGCAGCGCATTGATTTTTCTTCTAATGCACACAAACAATAATTTGTGTATAGGTTGAGAAGACAGCTTTTGTTGTTTGGTTATTGGGTTGGAATAAGCACTTTCCTGTTTTCCCTAAGCACCATTTCAGATGCTTATTTCGAACAGCTTATATAAGACACATACTGCATATATATGAAATCCCAAACAACTCCCTCACAATGGGTAAGATGTGCCCATCAATTAATAAAAACCAGCAATTAGCTGATGACATAGCACATAAACTTCATATAACTTCTTTACAATTTGCAAATTTCTGTAGCTTTATTAACACTACCAATATTGCTGTCTTTTAGTGTTCTTTCTCTTAATCAGACAATTCTACTGATATTTCTATCTAAAAGGCTAAACCTAATCGCACAAAACAGCTACGCATATGTCGAAACAGAAATCTACTCTCAATTTTTTATCAACCATAACAACCTACTTTTCCTTTATACTAATCATAGAAACCTAATTATATTACTATGACCAGTAACTAAGTGAACGTAAGTTCTTATTTTGCGTAATTTAAAAGTACCGATGACCTCCAAACATTAAGCAAGTGTTTAGTTGAAGGAAACACCCATATTTTCCACATGAGGTTTTGTACAAAACAAGGAAACAGAAATCACGTTCAAATTGCTTTTTTTCAAAGACATTCTCCAGAAAACTAACTCAAAATTTAGGGAGCGTTTAGTTAGTATAAAAAATTCAAAATTTTAATTTTGGAGAAGATTTTATCCGCACGAAGAGTTGAAAATTCAAAAAACGTTTAATTAAAAAATGTTTTTTGTATTTTTCTTTGATATGTTAGGAAATAGAAATTTCCAGTTTCCTTTGTAATATACAACACACATTTTTTTTAATGTTTTCCTTGTTTCCTTTGTAACCAAAACCCCCACTTGCCTTCTTTGAATAGAAAATACTAACATCGCATTTTCTAAATTCTCAACTCTTTAGTGCAGATTAAAACTTCTTACAAAGTCAGAGATAGAAAACTAAGAGATGGGGTTTCAAGAAGATAGGATTGTATTTAACTGATGCAAATACTTTGTTCTCAAGGGTCACAATCACTACAGATATACAATTCATGGCTTGCTGCATAATAGTAACTACGGAATAAATGATGTAAAAACTTGGTAGATACTTGTAGATTAACCAGATTCTTGTCCAAAATGAAGCAAAGCATACTCCATAGTCTATAACCGCTTCATGACACCCGTTACATTTTTATTTTAGAGTATACGAATATATACTCATTGCTATGACAGTGGCATCGTCTATTATTTTGAGTAGTCACCACCAAACAATTACGAAAAAAAAAAAAAAAAAAAAAAAAAAAACAGCAATTGTCTTATCCGAGATGTGAAGAGCACATATACTTTATGTAATTTCTATACAATTTGTACATTTCAGTAACATTACCATTACCCAATATTACCATTACCCAATATTTATATACGTAGTATATGTTTAGAGTTATCTTTCTCTTCATCAGAGCAATTCTATTAACTATAACTACCTAAACCTAATCAAGCAAACCAACAAGGTACTTTCACGATTTTACAAATCATGACACCATAAGAAAAAGCAATATAATTCTCAATTTGTTTTACAATCCCTAACAAACTACTTATAAACCTACTTTTACCAAATTTTGCTATAACTAGTAAGAAACTAAAACTAAGAGGGTGTTACAAAATGAATCTGCTTATTCTTAAACAGATAAGCAGTTTAAAGTATTTGGATCACCCAAACTGCTGTGCTTATTTGCTTATTTTGGGACATTATTATTTGAAGCTGCTAATTTGAGAAGAAACTAAATTTTTTTTTTTACTATTATCTTTAATCTAAAACCCATTATGGGTGGATTAGACTGGAAATATCTAAAAGAATGCTACTGTTTTTTGGTCTTATTTCATTTCTTTCAGAAAAAAAGCCAACAAATATGCTATTTCCCGAAGTGCTTATAATTAAGCAGCTCATAAGGGGGTATCTGTTTTGGCATATATGATGGGCTTATGAACTGAATTGAAAGTTTGATAAGCCCATCATAAGCTTATTGTTGTTGGCTTATGAATTGATCAGTTTGACCTTACAGCTTATTTAAGTTCATAAGACAGGGGTGTTAGCTTAAGCTTATTTGTTGGCTTACCAGTTTATTTGATTTTGGCTTATATTTCATAAGCATGAATTTTCTGGCTTTTTTTAAGACTTGTGGGCTTATATAAGTTTATTATATCATAAAAGCTTATACAAGCTCGTAAGTCTCAAAATAAGCAGGAAAATTTGAGGTTATGAAATATAAGTCGAAATCAAAAAAGCTCGTAAGCCCACAAATAAGCTTAAACAAACAACCCCAAAAATGAGCTTATCAAAATTTCTATTAGCTCATAAGGCCATCATATAAGCTGAAACAAATACCCCCTAAGTGCCTATTTACATGCAGAAGCATAAGCAAAAAAAAAAAAGCAATCCCAAACACCCTCTAAGTTTTGCGCAATTTAAATCTCGGAAACATAAACATAATTTTCCAAATCATGCCTCGTAAGATAACAATATCCAATAAAACCACTACCCATTTTAAAACCTTTAAATAATAGGCAGATAAAGATGACAATTATAAAAAAAAAAAGAATGGTTACTGGAAATGATTGAAGCCGGAGAGTGGTGGACCCCACGGCGGAGGTTGGTAGCTACGGCGGCGTTGGCTAACGATCGGCGTGAGATCGAGCGGTAAATAGATCTCATCATCATCGTTTTCGACATTTTTGCAGACCTGTACTGATCGGTTTACGGTACACCCCTTTTGCTATGTAGGAAGGAATTTGTTTGTTCTGGTAAAATGAGAATGATAAGGACTCAGATGTTTAACTCTCACTTTCTCAAACATAAGTTACATTTCAGGACCACGGACTATCATATATTTCAGTTTAGCCCGTGTAGCTTAGCTTTAATTCTCTCTCTCTTTCACTCACTTCCACTCATCATACATCTTTTGGTAATCATACCTTACTTTTTATTAAAATAATCACTTTATACAAAATATACCCCACTAAACATTCTACACACACTAGCAAAACAAATAAAAGAACATTAATTTTGTTTTGAGTCCCATTTTGTCAGCGAACAGTGCATGGTGAGCAACTCACCAAAGTTGCACAAATTTGATCGTGAGTGGGACATCCGTTTTGGTGATTTGATCCTGAGTTGGGGGTATGGTGACCTACTCATCATCCACTTCGAATAGCCTTATATTCGATGTCTCTAAGATAATAATGGGACGTTTTGGTTTTTAGATGGTTTAAGTTTAGGTTTTGAATTAGGATTTAGATTTAATGTATTAAAGAGAAAAAATACAGTATAAAATAAGGGAGGTGATTTACACACTCATCTTTTTTATTTGCACACTCAATGTACAAGTATTTAAAGCATAATATAAATATGATACAACTGTCTGATGCACTGATTGGAGTGTCCCAATCAAAAGTAGAAGTGTGCAAATCAATTCTCTTAAAATAAATGAAGTTATTATTATATATAGAGTAAACTGCAAAAAATTGTCCTTAAACTTTTTGATTTATGCGAGAAATGTCCTCCAAAAAAAATTACGAGAAATGTCCCTAATGTTTTATTTTTTTTTGCGATTTTCTCCTTTGAACCGTTACTGTAGTTGCAAATTCACGTTTTTGGCTAACACTCATTAACTTTTCCCGTTAGTGGTCGTGTGAAATAACTATTTTACCCTCATTTTCTTCAATAATCTCACTCAACCCCTTTGTCTTCTTTCCTACAACTATGCAAAATGACTTATTCACCCTTCAATTCTTGAGGGACAAAATTCGCGATAAAATTTTCATATCAAACTGAATCATTTGGGCTTTTGTTCACCTAATAACTGACACAATCATAAACACATTGTCTATTCGTCTAAAACATACAAACATAAACCCTAATTTTTTTTTCTAGAGTGTTTAGGGTTTGAAGATAAGTGTGAGATAATACTGAGATGGAGAGGGGCGGATAGTATAATAGGACTGATTAGGGTTTGTGGTCGTTATTTTAGGGTTGAATATGTGTTAATGTGTTTCTTTTATATGATATTTATTAGGGTAAACGTTTGAGTGTATTAAGATGGGTCGAGCATCACATGGTATGGCTACACTTTGGGTATTAAACGCTTTGACTTGGGCCGTGTATAATGTTTAGGCTTGGGTTTTTTAGTGATTAGTAATTCAAGTATTATTTTTGTTTTAAGATGGGCCGAGAATTAAGAGGGTTGATATACGGTTGCAACATTGATGTGGGCTTGACTGACTTTTGTGGGCTTAACAGTTGTTCGTTTTTCACATGGGCTTGGAGTCAATTTTTGTGGGCCTTAATACACGAGCTGGTACCTATAAGAATCAGAGATTTAAAATACACTATTTTGGATGGACTTTTAATATCGGATGTGCTAATTTTATGTGGGCTTGAGTTGGACCGGATGTTATTCTAAGATTCTTGAATCGAGTAGTATTATCTTGTTCATGGGATGCGAGTTGTTATATTATGAGATGTTTAGACAATATTTGATTATGAGATTTGACGATGAGATTTGAGGATGAAAGTTGTTGGGTTATGAGATTTGATCATCAGTTTTGATGATGAGACTTGTTGAAGAGATTTGACGATGAGATTTGATTTGGTGTGAGTTGTTGTGTTATGCGATTTGATACTTTGGTTTATACATTTTCATGGAGGTTATTATGTCACGGCTTGAATTGATGATTGAACAAAGTTGACTACGGGGTAGTTTTTGTACGGTATTTCTTATTGGGATTTGAAGTGAGGTTTTCCGGGCGCGAGTACTTATTTCGTTTTCTTTCTTTCTACCCTTCCGCGAAGATGACTTGTTTGGGCGTTTATTGAGTGTGCTAAAGACTTGACTATCTAGTTACTTTTTTGTTTCTTTCTCACTTAATCCACAAAGTAGTTATCACTTTCGGTGTCTCACACTGTTGAGGATTCGTCAAGAGGTTTTGTACATTGGGTACACCGTTTCTTTTTCACAAGGATTAGTACAAGCTTAAGTAGCAAATCTGGGGAATTCTACTTCATGTTTAAGTTTGGTATATCGGGTTTACTTCACCAAGTGGTCACTATAATAGCCGACAGAATACGTGGATGATGTGTTTACCGAAGGGTTTAATGGTTGATATGTGATCAACAAATCCCATAGGATATTCGACGCCACAGAATGTCAATGATACTTCACAGTCTAAGCAAAATCTTTCAAGAATCTTCAGCGTCAGTCATGATTTTTCAAGATGTTTGCTTATGACAAGAACTTCTCATGCAAATGGTCGTACACGTTATGATGCTTCCGAAAGTTCGAAACCATCATGGGGGAGAAACGTGTACTTTGATGTTTTACGGTCAAACTCCAGGGGAAAGTAGTGTATTCTACTGATGCAGGTTTTACTGACCAGGTTTTAATATTTATAATTACTCGTTATACCTATGGTCTACCCTAATGCACTAACGGGCAGTGTACCCGGTCGTGTGTAGTGTAGTATTTGGTAAAACCGATGTCGTCCCAAGAGCTATGTGTGTGGATTTATACTAAATCTAGGTGTCACAGATTTAAATATGATTTTGATAAGGAATTAACTAATTAAAGCAAATAATGGCAAAGGATGTGATCAATAGAGGAGAGTGGTGCTAACCTAGATACTCATCCTAACTAGTGATGTTTACGTCTAATTACTTCCAATTACTTCAGGTGGGGTCAAAGTCGAGAGGACAACATTTAGTCAGTTCGTCCTAACCTATCAGCAAAGGGTACCACTGGAGAAGTCAGGTGTCCCCTCATAAGTCCAGTTGTTCCTGGTCCCCTAAGCCAAGTCATTAGTTTCCGCTACAAGCTAGATTTATAATAGTGAGTGCCCGGGCGCTAGCAACTTAAACACTCACCCCCTAATTTTTAAGTTCATCCAAACGGTAGGTGATCAGTTTTTCAAATCGCACAAGTAGAAAGGGTCTTCGGTTGGTCATATCTTACCCTTCCCGTCTCAGTCTACTCACTTAGGGTCAGTTGGTCATATCTCTTAAGCAACTAGCCTCTACCGCCATTCAAAACTACCGAAACAAGGGTAGCTACCAATAAACTATGCATGCATATACTTAGAAAAAATTATACGGAAGCAATGTAAATGCAAACAAAACAATTAAGGAATCATAACTAGGCAAGCACCAAGAGGTGCTTAGCCGCTCATATTAACCATACAAATCAATTCAATGTTTAATGTTACGAAATACATGAATCGAAAGTAAAGAAAAGATACAAAGCTAATGTTTATCGTAGGGGAATGATTTCTCCCTTGGAGATAGCTCCGTATGCTCCCCTAGATCTGCCTTCGACTTCTTCTCACGTTCTCTGATTGTTGTGTATGAAATGGGATGCTTTGAAATGCTGGAAATCGTGGGGTATTTATAGGCCAGATCCGGTTACGGCGTAACTATTAAAAGAGTTACGCCGTAACATGTAATTCTTCGTAAATTTCACTAATAATGTTGGTTACGGCATAACCTCGGGAAGGAGTTACGCCGTATCTTCAATAAATATTGATTACGCCGTAGTTGATGCATGGGTTACGGTGTAATTATCGGTGTGCGGAACCTCATTTGACCTAATATGGTTACGTCGTAATCTTTGGGAGAGTTACGCCGTAATCTTCCGATAAGTTGGTTTTCCGAGCCACGCTTTAGTTACTGACGTAATGTGAGAGAGGAGTTACGTTTGTAACTTCTTCAAAGTGAGCATACTATGATAAATCTTCAATAAACTCTCCAATTCCGCGTCTCTTTAGCTCTAATGCTCGTAATTTACCCGAAAGTGAAATATAATGGAAAACAAGCGTAAATCCATATAAATGATATAAATTACAAGCATTATCGGGAGAAATTGACACTTAATATTCAGGATAATTTGATGTTATCAAATATCCCCTCACTTGAACTATACTTGCGCTCAAGTAGACCTTATTAGATAGATTCCTAAAAAGATATTTCCCATTACCTGGAAAATATAAGTTTACAAATCCCTTATGCTAGAATAAAACAAAGCCGAACACCTCACGAAATGGGAATGAAACACTCAAATCTCTCAACTATTCTAAGTGTCAATTTCAGGGTGATCACTCAATCGCACAATCATAGCATGTATTCTATCATAAGCTTGGCGGTTACACAAATCTCCACCACTAGAGTTAAGGACAAAACAATTCTCGAAGGCAATATGGGTAGACACGACAAGGGTTAAGGGTGATTTGTCATTACTAACATGTCACGACAAAGTGGACAAAATGTCACACCCATGGGAGGCGAAAGCAGTGTAACATAATCAATATACATCGCAAAGAGATATAGTACAATACCATAATTTAAATTTAAAGAAATATTGTAACATTACAACAAGGTTCTAGCCGACCTTGGCAATTGAAACATAAGTTTGACATTTGAAAGATGACACTTTAATACATAACGACCCAGTTGACTTGTGACGACTCCTTTATTTAAAATCTTCATAATATAAGCTAAACAACGATCACCTGAAATGCATGAGAAAACGGGTCAACTATGAAAATAGTTGGTGAGTACACAGGTTTTATGTAAAATAAAGTATCGATTTGATAGTCTGTTTGGTAAATGTCCTGTCAACTCACTATGTTACAAATCCCGCCCATACAAGACTTGTAACATATGAATTCACATACACTTCCATATTTTAAGTCTAGTAAACAATGCACAATAACGCCTCGTATATAATAAAGTATGCGGCAAAGCCCCTAAAATAAATAATATGCGTTCAGTGAGCGGGAGCGAGAGGTTGGCCGACCTCTAATAGCGCTACTCATACTATCTCTTGCCCCACACAAGGAGGCCGTACAGGCAGTGCGTATAATTGGAGTCTGAGCGGCAAACCAATAGGGGACTAACAATGCGAATGTACGAACAAGTACATCATAACAACTATTATATACTATCAATTAAGATTGCTCCGAACATGGGAGACTCGGCGAGTGCTCGAGCGGGAGACTTTAGGTCAAGGACGTCTGATCCATCGAGGTTCAAACAAGTCATAAATTTATAAGTTAGTCTAAGGGTTTAAAATATATCAAATAGTTCAAAGAAAACAATTTAATTTTATAATCATGCATTTCACCCCAAATAAGTAAAACAGTAAAAAGGGGGCTGTGAATACTCACAAGCATAAAGAGTTCAATAAATTCATAAAACATTTGCTAATTTAATTCAAGTATAACTCATGCATTCCACCCCAAAACAATTAAAGCATTTAAAAAAAAGGGTCCGTGAATACTCACCTTGGCAATAGCAGTCTAAAGCAGCAGTCAAAATAGAATTATTGGATGGCACCGACACGCGACCTAGATTAGTATGACAAGTCTCAGTTTTTGACTCCAAGTAAAGTTTATCTAACTTTATTTATCTTCACAAGCATTGTTGTTGTTGTTGTTGTTGTTGTTGTTGTTGTTGTTGTTATTGACGACGTTAGGTTTTAAAAAAATGTCATCTTTGAAATAATGTGTATATTTCGACTAATAGAACTTGTTTTGAAAAATATGTTAGAAAAGTATATATACCTAAAAGTACATGATATGTTTATTGTGATATTGTAAATAGTATGTTGACCAAATATTATATTTTGTTGAGTTTATTTAAGAGACGATCTTGCATATATTTTAAAAAGTGTAGAGTTTAAGTGAGGGTACATATATTAGTTTTTTGAAGAATGAAATTGTAATTATGGATATAATTGATCTTGTGGCGTTTATAAAGCATTGTACCCGATTATTGTTTATAAAGTTCTATTAACTCATTCGTATGTGTATATTATATGTGTTCGTTACATATTTGTGACGTCGTAAACAATGTTATTTTGTCGACGAAAGTTTTGAAAGAAGGATGATTGAGTGTCGTGCTCGGGCTGTGGCCCGAAGCATGGGTCGGGCTCCTAACGAAGACCACTTGATCAGGTAACCCAACATGGGCTTCAGCCTAGTCTAATACCAACCAAACGGACTCCATTTACAATTGGGCTTCGGCCCAAACGTTACACTCACACTATTATTGGAAATATTTTGGGTTGGGCCTGTTGGAATTCCACAGCCCATTGGATACACTAGTCTCTTTCACAACTTAAGTTTAAGAATTAGATGTACAATTTGTTTTACAAAAATCAGTTTGGTAATAATACACTTGTGCTTTTGGCACTATTTTGGGGTGCGATGGAAAAACGTCAAACATACAAACACAAGGATGAAAACCGAACACGAGGACATCGAGACTCATATGACCACCTCGTGGTCTTGTGATATGGAGTATTAAACACCCTCCAGGGTGTTTTTCCCTCGACTCAAGGAGCACCCCTTTAGGGTCCCTTTTGTACTAAAAAAAAAACTCATGACCATAAAAGCTAATACAAGTCATTGATTAGCACTTGAAAAACATGACTAAGACATTATTATTCGAGCGACACCAAAAGAAACCATGACCGAGCCTCAGGTACGACCCGACACGGCAAGAGGACTTGATACTAAACACCCTCGTGGGTTTGGGGTGTCGTACGAGTCGAACTCAAATAAGCAAAGACTGTCACCCTTCGGGGTTTCTATCTCAGCCGTGACAACACGAATAAGCCCAAAATATAAGCATGAAATATGTCAAATAAGCGAAGATTTAAATTAAAGCTACGTTAGGCTAGATTCAACATTTTAGATTTCATTTTCTTTCTTTTCTATGTCCGGTCATAAACAACAACAACAATAACATAACTTTAACACTTACTTGGTCACAAATAATCATGAACCTCATATATCCATTTTCTTTCAATCGACAAATAAAAAAATGAATATGACTAATTAAATCCGAATAACACACAAATTAAGTCAGAAAGTCAACAAAACATGTTTTCTTACAACTTATTTTCGAATGGGAGAGAAGAACCGAACAAGAAAAATTCAGTTGAGCACAAACTCTCTTGGATATCGCCAAACTGAAACTAGATTCTGACCAAATACACCTTCAATTGCAAAACCCCTAACCTAATTTTTAAAAGCCCTTTGATTTGACCAAACCCTAATTTTTGTGAAAGTGATGATGAGAAACTGAGTTTGGAGCTTTTGTAACTCGACTAGAGATATAGAAGTATATTGGGGAGGAGCTTGGTTATCTTCCTTCTCTTGGTCTTGGTTTGAAGCCGAATTTGGCTAGCCTCCAAAACTTTAGGCGAATCTTGGACTTGCTCAAGATGGATTTAGTTGAAGATATGATTCTCTTGAGTGATTATATCTTGATTTCCCTTGGATTCGTACTTGATGTAGCAAGAGTATCAAAGTGAGGATTGTGAAGCAAAAACTTTCATGGATTTGGTATGAAAGAGGAGGATATGATGGATGAATATGTTGGGTTATCCCTTTTGGGAGATTCGACCTAGGAGGGTAGCCAAGAGTAGAGGTTGAAGATGAATTTGATATCTTTTCTCTTGCCTGGTTCTTGGTTTTGTCGTGAATGGGAGAGAAAGACAAAGGGTTTATATTAGGTTTATTATTATTATTTAGTGTATCATATGTATCCCGTATTGTATAATTTGTTCCGTACATAATAACGTTTATTTATGTAGAATATTATTCGGGTATCCGTATTTTATAAATTTTATATTTTCGGAGACGTTTTGACGAGCGAAATATTATGGTATTATTATTACTTTTAAATTTGAAAGTAAATTTTACGTCAATTTTATTATGGTGTCGAATGGCGTGTGGTTGGGACTTTAGAAAACACAAGATAACTTCTCGTTTAAGAGTTATAATGGTCGGAAAATAAATAACTCGCGTATTCGATATAAATAATAGCCGGAAAATTGGCGGATTGTCACAGTCTGCCGACGCTTAAAAGAATCTCGTCCTCGAGATTCGGTTAAATCTATACTACAGGCGTACATTCTCATGGTTCAAATTTTCTCATTCTCGAACTTTGCCTCAAAAGACTCTTAGTTGGTGAATTTTCACAACTTGTCGACCTGACCGGTCATTTGTTTAAGTTGTGTAGGTTGAGTAACAACTTGATTCCAATTTGATTTTCGCAACTCATCAAACAAGAACTGTCACTAGATCAAGCTAGGAAACAAGTTGTCAGGAAGAGATGGCTTCTCATCTATGTAAGAGACCTTTTGAAAACTTGGCTCGAGTTTGAAATCATTTAAACCAATCAATACTAATAGTGGGGTGCTCAGTTAGCGAAGGCAACAATTAAACTAAGGCTCATGATGCAAGGTTCTACACTAATCAATGCCATGAACTAGAACCGAAGATATTGAAATAGAGTGAAATTCGAAAGAATGTACCCGTCACGGTGCTTGTGTCTTAGCGAGCTTCCTTAGTGCCCAAGTATGCTCGACCCCAGTGGTGACCTTGCCTCCACGGTTTGGGTTATCTTCATCAAGTGCTAGCGAGATTCATGCTACCGTGCTCCGACTTTTGTGCCCTATTCAACTTAGGACATGTGTTCAAGGTGATCCGGACTTCACACTCGTAGCATGTTAGCCTTAGTCCTTGGTTTCCATTTACTGCCCGAGCAATTCGGACTAATGTGGCCCGTCTTACGGCTGCGTTACACTTAGGCGATTTCCTATGTGATGGAGGTTGCATCGAGTGCACTTAGGATGTGGACTGCATATCCTCTCAAGGCTCCGAATCGTCGCTCCATAGTTCTGGTTACCATGCCTCTTGTCTTCTTGGTCACGGTCTCGGCTTCTGGTGATCCTCATGTCGCCGCCCATTGTCGTTTGTTTTGCTAGACCTCCGGACTGATCACGTCATTAGTCAAGCGGTATGCCATTCCCGCAGCTTGCGGTAGTTGGCTTGGATGAGGTGACATCTCTCCGATCTCGGGGATCAAACCCCAAATGTAGCGATCAATCAATTGCTCCACGGTAGAGACCATGTGGGAACCATTTTGGTTAGCTCGTGAAAGCGAATGTGTACTTGTCGACTTACTCCTACCATCAAATGGTTCCGAATTCCGCTTCGGTTCGCACTTCATCCTTCTGCAATACTCCTCGGTTAGTAGCTTCTTGAATTCTTCCCAAGATAGTCCATTTGCGACCTCTCTCCTGCAGTGTCTGCAATTGGTTGTTCCACCGGTCGATGCCGATCTGAAGTAGACCCGCAGAGAACTTAACCTTATCTCCTTGACACATTTAGTGATGCTAAGTTTCGACTCCACATTCTCAAACCATGATAGCGAGCCAATGGCACCCTCGGTGCCATGAAATTCTTTGGCTGCATGACATGAAGGTCTTATAAACGCATCCGTGGCCATTGGTGAGGTACCGGCTCCTCATTGGCTCGTCCGCATCGATGTGCGACAATCGAGTGAGGAGATCCGCCAATCCAAAGCCTTGTCTCTTGGAGCTTCATTGTTGATGCTTCCGAGCAGGTGTTCCTTGTAGTCATGATTCTATAATAGGCCAAGGCATTTGGTTGAGTGAGACAATGGCGGATGATGTGTGGACGGCGACGGTAGTGAGTGTAATGTGGCGGGAACAAGAATGTGCTTAGCCTAACGGGTCATAATATATAGCAAGAAGAATGCATACATAAAATGTATATAAGGTATATAAACATGGTATGCGTACTCGCGCGACTAATGCGAGTTCGGTGATCGAGACTCTTTAAGACTCGACCAAACATGATCCGAGACTACTAATCCCATCATCATATGATTCCTCCCGAATTATGCATAGGTGTGCGAGGCTATGCATAATTTAGGAGTAACGATCTAATCTTGGTGCTAGTCGACTCGTATTATGTTTCCGTGTTTCAAGAAAACTTTATTTTTGGGTTATAGTTGCGATTTTTATTTTATAAAAACGGTATTTCACTATAACCTTCGTCTCGATACCAATCTGTCACACCCACGGAGGCTAAAGCGCAGTGTAACATAATCAATATACATCGCAAAGAGATATAGTACAATACCATAATTTAAATTTAAAGAAATATTGTAACATTACAACAAGGTTCTAGCCGACCTTGGCAATTGAAACATAAGTTTGACATTTGAAAGATGACACTTTAATACATAACGACCCAGTTGACTTGTGACGACTCCTTTATTTAAAATCTTCATAATATAAGCTAAACAACGATCACCTGAAATGCATGAGAAAACGGGTCAACTATGAAAATAGTTGGTGAGTACACAGGTTTTATGTAAAATAAAGTATCGATTTGATAGTCTGTTTGGTAAATGTCCATCAACTCACTATGTTACAAATCCACCATACAAGACTTGTAACATATGAATTCACATACACTTCCATATTTTAAGTCTAGTAAACAATGCACAATAACGCCTCGTATATAATAAAGTATGCGGCAAAGCCCTAAAATAAATAATATGTGTTCCGTGAGCGAGGGGGCGAGAGGTTGGCCTACCTCTAATAGCGCTACTCATACTATCTCTCGCCCTACAGGAGGAGGCCGTGCAGGCAGTGCGTATAATTGGAGTCTGAACGGCAAACCAATAGGGGACTAACAATGCGAATGTCGAGCAAGTACATCATAACAACTATTATATACTATCAATTAAGACCGCTCCGAACATGGGAGACTCGGCGGTGCTCGAGCGGGAGACTTTAGGTCAAGGATTTAAAATAAGTCATAAATTTAGGTCCATCGAGGTTCAAACAAGTCATAAATTTATAAGTTAGTCTAAGGGTTTAAAATATATCAAATAGTTCAAAGAAAACAATTTAATTTTATAATCATGCATTTCACCCAAATAAGTAAAAGCAGGTAAAAGGGGTGTGAATACCACAAGCATAAAGAGTTCAATAAATTCATAAAACATTTGCTAATTTAATTCAAGTATAACTCATGCATTCCACCCCAAAACAATTAAAGCATTTAAAAAAGGGTCCGTGAATACTCACCTTGGCAATAGCAGTCTAAAGCAGATCAAAATAGAATTATTGGATGGCACCGACACGCGACCTAGATTAGTATGACAAGTCTCAGTTTTTGACTCCAAGTAAAGTTTATCTAACTTTATTTATCTTCACAAGCATTGTTGTTGTTGTTGTTATTATTGACGACGTTAGGTTTTAAAAAAATGTCATCTTTGAAATAATGTGTATATTTCGACTAATAGAACTTGTTTTGAAAAATATGTTAGAAAAGTATATATACCTAAAAGTACATGATATGTTTATTGTGATATTGTAAATAGTATGTTGACCAAATATTATATTTTGTTGAGTTTATTTAAGAGGACAGTCTTGCATATATTTTAAAAAGTGTAGAGTTTAAGTGAGGGGTACATATATTAGTTTTTTTGAAGAATGAAATTGTAATTATGGATATAATTGATCTTGTGGCGTTTATAAAGCATTGTACCCCGATTATTGTTTATAAAAGTTCTATTAACTCATTCGTATGTGTATATTATATGTGTTCGTTACATATTTGTGACGTCGTAAACAATGTTATTTTGTCGACGAAAGTTTTGAAAGAAGGATGATTGAGTGTCGTGCTCGGGCTGTGGCCCGAAGCATGGGTCGGGCTCCTAACGAAGACCACTTGATCAGGTTACCCAACATGGGCTTCAGCCTAGTCTAATACCAACCAAACGGACTCCATTTACAATTGGGCTTCGGCCCAAACGTTACCTCACACTATTATTGGAAATATTTTGGGTTGGGCTGTTGAATTCCACACCCATTGGATACACTAGTCTCTTTCACAACTTAAGTTTAAGAATTAGATGTACAATTTGTTTTACAAAAATCAGTTTGGTAATAATACACTTGTGCTTTTGGCACTATTTTGGGGTGCGATGGAAAAACGTCAAACATACAAACACAAGGATGAAAACCGAACACGAGGACATCGAGACTCATATGACCACCTCGTGGTCTTGTGATAACGGGAGTATTAAACACCCTCCAGGGTGTTTTTCCCTCGACTCAAGGAGCACCCCTTTAGGGTCCCTTTTGTACTAAAAAAAAAACTCATGACCATAAAAGCTAATACAAGTCATTGATTAGCACTTGAAAAACATGACTAAGACATTATTATTCGAGCGACACCAAAAGAAACCATGACCGAGCCTCAGGTACGACCCGACACGGCAAGAGGACTTGATACTAAACACCCTCGTGGGTTTGGGGTGTCGTACGAGTCGAACTCAAATAAGCAAAGACTGTCACCCTCCGGGGTTTCTATCTCAGCCGTGACAACACGAATAAGCCCAAAAATATAAGCATGAAATATGTCAAATAAGCGAAGATTTAAGTCGAAAGCTACGTTAGGCTAGATTCAACATTTTAGATTTCATTTTCTTTCTTTTTCTATGTCCCAGTCGCAAACAACAACAACAATAACATAACTTTAACACTTACTTGGTCACAAATAATCATGAACCTCATATATCCATTTTCTTTCAATCGGCAAATAAAAAAATGAATATGACTAATTAAATCCGAATAACACACAAATTAAGTCAGAAAGTCAACAAAACATGTTTTCTTACAACTTATTTTCGAATGGGAGAGAAGAACCGAACAAGAAAAATTCGGTTGAGCACAAACTCTCTTGGATATCGCCAAACCGAAACTAGATTCGACCAAATACACCTTCAATTGCAAAACCCTAACCTAATTTTTAAAAGCCCTTTGATTTGACCAAACCCTAATTTTTGTGAAAGTGATGATGAGAAGCGAGTTTGGAGCTTTTGTAACTCGACTAGAGATATAGAAGTATATTGGGGAGGAGCTTGGTTATCTTCCTTCTCTTGGTCTTGGTTTGAAGCCGAATTTGGCTAGCCTCCAAAACTTTAGGCGAATCTTGGACTTGCTCAAGATGGATTTAGTTGAAGATATGATTCTCTTGAGTGATTATATCTTGATTTCCCTTGGATTCGTACTTGATGTAGCAAGAGTATCAAAGTGAGGATTGTGAAGCAAAAACTTTCATGGATTTGGTATGAAAGAGGAGGATATGATGGATGAATATGTTGGGTTATCCCCTTTTAGGGAGATTCGACCTAGGAGGGTAGCCAAGAGTAGAGGTTGAAGATGAATTTGATATCTTTTCTCTTGCCTGGTTCTTGGTTTTGTCGTGAATGGGAGAGAAAGACAAAGGGTTTATATTAGGTTTATTATTATTATTTAGTGTATCATATGTATCCCGTATTGTATAATTTGTTCCGTACAGAATAACGTTTATTTATGTAGAATATTATTGGTATCCGTATTTTATAAATTTTATATTTTCGACAAAATCAATGATATATGACCAAATCCATGGCCAAGACACCAAAGATTGCTCGCTGCATCACCTAAACACGCTTTATGACTAAAGGGTAGGATAAGACATGGGATATATAAATGGTGTAAAATAAAAATCAAGCAGATAGTCTAAATCTATAACTAAGTCATCACCACTTACCGTCCGCCCAAAGTTCAAGTTTCGAATTTAAGAAACCGGATTATGATATATGTAAGATATTGGATTTCACAAACACATCACATAACAATATATGGTTCGAATATGAGTAGGTTTTAGAGAGAGAAAGTGGAAGGTGGGAGCCTTTCTAGAGAGAGAAAGTGAAAGAAAACATAGAAGGTTAGATTAGAATGAAAGGTCCAACCCTCTACCTTGGGAGGTAGAGGGTATTTATAGTTACATACAAAACGTCCTCCTAACGGACTGTGGATCAGGCATACAGTGGGTAAAGACCCGTCCTTCCTCCACGGTGATACACTAAACTATTCTACGCTACAAACTAACTAATAAACTACTAAATAACGTAAATAACTACAAGTCTACGAGCTAACATATGCTAGACCATAATTGGGGTGACCGACACTTTAACATGGAATTTCCAATTCCTAACAATCTCCCCCTAAGGGAGGTCACCCCATGAAATACATTTTGCATCCTAGCATTCTTTCTTTGTCTTTAGTTCTCGAGCTCGTAGACTTCAATTCTTCAAATTCCGCAATCTTTGTGCATTAGTAGCGATTCTTTAAAGTCCGCATAGTTTTGTACTTTGAGTGGAGGTCTTTGAACTGATCCATATCTTTGATGATCTTTGAGATTTCATTGAGATCATCAGCCACAGTAAATCTTTGGATCACCCTTTGTTGTGTTGCCATCATGTGATGTTGTGACTTTTGGACCGACATGCTCACACTTTCTGGATCATGACATCTTTTCATCAGAGTAGCGTAAGCTTTACTGACTCATGATATTTGCAGCAACGTAGTAGAAATATAGTATAGAAATATCGAGCCGGGTTACGTAGATATGCACAAGTCATGATTTCTTCAATTAAGTGTGGATCTTTGTGAGCATGCGGCTTTGGATTGACTCCTCGATTACGATCACCGCAACCGTCCAAATGTACCGCAAACAACAGTTAGCAATAAAACACACGAAAGTGTCTTTGATCACTTCGTTGAATTGAGGTACACGCCCACGGTTCCCCGTTGATCAAGACAAGTATTGCCTGTGATCAAGTATAATTCGAAGAATCTCCTTGACAGGTTTCGCATTTGTTCTAGTTGTTCTCAAACCGAACGTCTCAAAGAAGACAACACGGAGTGAGTGAACCGACAAATTGAGATTTATCGATTGATGAAAAATGATTGAAAACAATCGCGTATTGCTTAGAAGAAAGAGTTTTGCAATCCGACGAAGATTTTATGAGAAAGATCAATTTTCAATCATAAATACTTTTTGTATTTGAAAAGAGTACACATTCGATGTGCTAGAGAAAAGAAGATTTGTACATCAAACAGTTTTTCCAAAAGTATTTTTTTCAATCAGAGATACTTTTTGTGTTTGAAAATGAATACACATTCGATGTGCTAGAGAAAAGAAGATTTGCACATCGAACGGTTTTTCCAAAAGTATTCGTCAATTCCTTTCCTGGACCAAGGTTGATTCAAGAGTGAATCGCCCCATCGTTTCTATCTAGTTGTCACAAGTTTGATCCTTAGAAAAGATCTCACATGTCACCCACCAAGAGCTTGTTTGATGTTGGCTCTAGAAGGATTTCCATCTTCATCGTGAATATTTTTACATATCACTCTGATGTTCTGGAAATACCACAAGGATAATTCGTAGGACTCTTAATATATAATCTCACTTTCCACATTGTGTGAAACAGCAAGTCTTCATTAATAGTGTCCTAATGAGATATTGTGGATGATCTCTTGGCTCTAGACTCAATTGTGCACATTTGGTTCCTATGCCGGAGACTAGGGAGAGGGTCTCCTTCTTCAATATCAACAATCTCTAAGAGAAAGTCGATAGATTATGTAGGTTCCCCGTGAGAATGAAACAAGCCCTTTTAAGAGGAACTTGAGTAGCTTGGGAAGTTTAGTGCGGTCGTCCTTTGGGTCCATGACATCTTGTCTTCAATACCGGCGTTACCTTGGTAACCACCAAGAGTATATGTATTGAACCCGGTTCACGCCCTAAGGTTGAATTATTGGAGGGCTATTTCTTTTCACCCTTTTTCACATTTAATTCTTTTTCATTCTTCAACCTCTACAGTGCTTACCGAGATTTCATAACTAGAACCTTGTTGGGTTTATTCCAGTACTAGCTCTATCTCAATCCGCACTCTTCCCATATTCTCATTTTTCTCCTTTTTTCATCATTCCTAAGGACTTCTACACTATCTAGTGGATTGTCCCTGGGTAGATCCCTCCGACTCTGGCGAGATCGTGGGAACGAATACCTAACCTAACCATCCTTATAACTCCATTCATAAAGTAAAAAGGTCGGTCTTTTGGTACAGTTCATTCATTCTCGAAACCAATTGAAAAATCATTTGGAAAATCAATCAAGGTACTTGTGATATAAAATCAAATCATTTTGTACCTTAATAGTTTTGATCTTTTAGAAATGCTCCCCCTCAACATGTGCATATGATTTTATAACTTGTTTAGCACATGGAGGCAAGAGTTCTTTTGAAATAGATTTGATTTTATTTGGTAAATTCTCCCTCTCAATATGTGCATAGGATATTTGAAATCATTTTATCACATAGAGGAAAGAGTTCTTTTGAAGCACAATTACGATCACACAAGCCATTAAGAACCCCTCAATATGAAAGAGTTTAGCACATATTAGAGAGAGCCAACACATTGAATCAAATGATCACCTTTTATCAAATTTCATATTAAATCACAAATTCTCCCCCGATCAAAAATATCAAACCCTTTGAGATTTTGGATCCCAAGTGATTTAATAAGGTTTAGAAAACATGGGAGAACTTGTGGCCTTGTTTAAATACTCATCTTGTTTTTGGATAAATGCTCCCCCTCAACATGTGCATTATGTATAAGAAATCGTTTGACACATGGAGGCTGGAGTGCCTTTATAGGACTAAAACCAATTCCATTTAAACAAATTTGAGATTTAAATCACGATCTCTTCCCCGATCAAAAATTTCAAACCTTTTGAGATTTGTGATCCCAATTGATTTAAATCATTTAAAAAATTTTGGGGAAAGACGTGGCTTGATTTAATTTTGAAAAATGATGGATAAGGACCAATTATAGACATTAAAGATTGTTAGTGTCAGGTATGATAGTTTTTAAGAGATCTTTAAGAAAAATAAAACAATTTCACAATCAAACAAGAACAGAAAAAATTTCATTTTGTAAGATCTTTGAGTTATAAAGAAAATCATACCATGACATAACATTAAATCTTTAGATCACCACTTATTAACGTACAAACGGACTTTTTGATGAAATATCGTTTGAAAATATTTAATTTGAAATCACTGAAGATTTGACAAAATAAAGTCCGATTGATTTCAAAACTTTGAATCCGATTTATTTTCAAAACAATATTTTTCCATTTTTCAAAACACCATTTTCAAAATTGTTTTAAGAAATATGGTATCATCCACTACTTTTTCCTGTACAAGATACGTTAGGTGGAGAGAATCACAAGCTGCTTTTGTTGTTGCTGATAGGATGAAAGAAAACCATCTGCAGAAGCAGTGAGACCTCTGAAGTTGCATCTATCATGCCAACTATCCATGGAGAGATCTGATTAAGCTCCGTTTCTTCTTTTGTCGACCCAAGATATAATTACCCTTTCCTTTCGGCATCCAATCATCTTCACTTGTGGGATCCGGATCGGGAACATTCCTTTAAACCATGTTATCTGCATACGTTAGTGAACACAGATAGACATATATGGTGGTCGACAACACCAAAAAAGCAATCGACTAATAAAAGTCAATTCAACATATCAATCAGCTCATAAAAGGTATGGGAATAATGTGTTTATCAAACTCTAATCATCTAATCCTAACAATCATATCCTAGGCACCTAGTCCTTCAACGTAGGTTAACATCATTTTTCAGTTAAGCATTTAGGATAATTAGATAAGTCCGATAGATGATATAAATTTGAAAAACATTCTCCCCCTCAATCAATGACTCATTTTATGACAAGATTAAAGCACGGAAGTCATTGATTGAGTTTGCAAATTTATGAAAAACTCTGAAACTGATTGTTTTTAAAGCAACTCATTTACCACCATTTTGTTAAAACAAATATTTTTCTGAAGAATTTTTGAGTAGGAACAGCAGTCCTTCGACATACTTTCCTCATTTAGATTTAGGATAAGTGCACGAAAATTTTGAAAATATGTTTAGTGCAATAGTTTCCTTCCTTGAAGAACGGGTTGCTATCTGAAATAATAGCAAACCATGGTTTTTAGCGCGGGTTACAGTCTGAAATAACTGCAAGCCATATTTTGAGACATGTTTAGAAAGGAAATATTTACACCTCCTGCTCGAACTTCATCTATGGTCCCGTGCCATTATTGAATGACATTTCTAAGACCGCAGATGTTATCGATACTGAAGACATGTCTTTGAAAACAATATTTTTGGTATTTTTGATTTTTCAAATTTTATGGATTTTGTTGATTTTATATTTTCTATTTTCTTTTCTTTGGTTTTATATTTTGTATTTGGTTTTGATAAATATTTACAAAGATAGAGTTTAGATGATATAGTTTAAGAAGATGATGACAGTACCGAGATAAGGATATCGAACAAGACGTCATAGAAGATAGAATTCGCCATCTCTTAAAATTTCACCACCAAAGCTTCCGAGGCTCCGAATAGAAGACATAACATGAGCCTTTGAGAAAAGAGACTTTGGCGACTTCCCCCGAACCGAAAATCCATTAGATGAGCGATTCAAGCTCTATTTCAAGCTTGCCTTAGCGGTGCTGAGAGAAGCACACCATTACCATAAATCCACCGCTCCTTTTAAGAACGATAATCGAGATTCTCCATTCGGGGTTATATCATCCAATAGAACAACAGCTATCATCCCACACCATAAAACAATCTTCTCATATTTCTTTTCTACTAACTTCTGAAGCGATCCATACAAAAAAAGATGTCAAGAGACCACTTCCCCCAAGTAGATGAATTGATGCAGTCAGTCTCTTAGACTAGAGCTCACGAACCCGAATACACATACCCGAAGACAAAGAAACTTATACCGTCAAAGTAGCAGATTAAGTCCAATAGCCAAAGAATAACCCTAATGTATACTTTTCTCTCCTCAAGAAAGTGTATGAAGCTCAAGAACCCGGCACCGAATGCCCAAAGAGAGAATAACCGATAACATTGAAGAAGCGGGCCGAATCACCGATTATCTCTGCGGATGACTATCTCTGCGGACGTCAACTCCGAATAAGTGATTATATCTACGAATCAACGATTAAGAACTCAAGTGAAACAATTGGCGCCCCAATGTACACAATTCTCTCTCCCCGATGATTGCGATAACATCGAAATCATCACACACTTATGTACCTCTTTTATCTTGAAACTTTCTTTTACATCACTTCCCCACGTCGTTGGAATAATAACACTAAAAGCCATGAGTCAAACCTTGAGTTTCTGCGGTAATGACAATAGTCTTCCGGGATATCTTCAATCACTTAGAAGAATTAAGTTCATCAAGTTTACTCGCTTTGTGTTTAGATGTGTGTCTCTTCCCCTTGCTTTGGTTTTGACACTTGAGAATCAAGAACATATTTTAAGCCCAAATACTTGAAATCTTTTGAGAAGAACATCATTAGCTCAGATGTATATGTGAGAATCAACTTGCTGAAGAATGTGAGCTAGTCTAATTGGGGATTAAATCAGACATTTCACTCTCCCCCAATTAGTGCTCTCCCCAAAGCTGACAATATTTATGATGAATGTCCGGATTAAGAAGAAGTCTTTAGATCGTTAAATGCAACTCGTCTTTAGTCTTCTAACATGCAGCAGAAAATGTAGAACCGACTGTAGACTCGACCTTCTTCAAGATTGTCCAATTTGGGGAATAGAAAGTTAACATCTTCATCTCACCAAATGCGTTCCAATTACCTTATATGTAGCAAATCTCCTTAACTAAAATCCCTCCCAATCAAACAAGAACAGAAAGATGTTCATCAAAGAAATCAGCCAAGCAACTAGAAGCACTTTGTCATTTAATCATATCAGCCCATGTGAAGATGTCAACCAACGGCTCTTAGAAGAAACTCCATGTAAAAAAGACCCGATAAGAAGAAGCTCGGTTCTTACATGAGTTTGGAGCCTTTTGACCATTTATTCTCATAAATCAATCATCATGCAGAATTATCACACTTCTTCTCCCCCTCAAGAATTGCATACGGAGATGCCATTCTTGATTGAATCAGTGAATATTATCCAAATGTAGTCAATTCACACTTCTCCCCCACAAAATTAGCACATGATGTCACCATCGTCATTATAGTTGAGCAAGTGGAATAAGAAAACAATCAACGGTAGTCCGGTTCACTTGTTAATTGAAAGCGCATGGAAAAAGCATGAAGCATGTTGATGAGAATGGTCATTAATAAGAAGATTTCTCTTCTTCAGAAGATAAAGCGCACTGAAACGTACACTATTCTTTTCTTTGAGGAACGAGGCATGAACTGCTGTGTTCATACATCATAGCCGATTGAATATCAATGTTGAGTAATTTGAACCCGTGAGTTATGAGATATCAATCCTTTTGTTATCCATACTTTAAGCCAGTCCATGTATTGAAGGATCAAAGTATCTGCAATTGAGTAAGGACTACCTGCACTAATATTACAAACTTGATTGCATATATTTTGGTTAGTGACATCAGTATCCAAACCCTTTGGGGTTTCACGGTCAACATTGAGATTGCCATTGGTAAACAACTTTCTGTAGGTATCCACCTAAGTCCAAACATCCTTAAAAATTCTACCGGATGGTATCCACTTATGGCAAGGTCTAGGATTGTTAGGCTTATTATGCATAGTGGAAGACTTATCCTTATTCCTAGTTTCCAAAGATTTAGCAGTTGGTAACCATCTAGGCGAAGCTTTTGGTTTCATTTGCTTCATATGCTCTGTAGATGACTTAGTGTAAATCCTAGACTTAACAGTTGTACCATTGCATGAGCATTTACTTTTTCGTGGATTTTGTGAAACATTTATCATGATTAGCATTAAAGATACATTTCGGACACTTTGAGCAAACAACTTGTTTGGATTCGAAATAGATCTAGATTTCTTAGAGTGATCTCGCTATGGAATAGCTTTAATCAAACGCAACTACTCTTAGATGTAAGCCAATCCCTAGTCTTTAGATTAGTGTTCCTAGGTAATGGTTTAGAACTACTAGCAGTGCCTTGAAATCTCGAAGAATTAATCACCCTAGGTCTTGCACCTAAAATTCCGTCTTTGCGATTCTGTGCCTTCTTTCTAGCCATTTCTAGACAAGAGTTCTTATACAAGTCATTCATATCAATTTTCCTAGGCAAGTGAGGTGAAGTGAATGGTTTTGTCAAAACTTGTTTCGCATAAAATTGGGAGGCAAACCGCGTTTTTGAAAATTTTGGTCGTTCGGATCTAAACGCATTCGGTTGTCTAATAACCGGTTTCCCAAGATTGATGGTTTTGCAAACTTAGTGTTCACACTATTCCTCGTTGTTTTTTCGAGCTCATTTTTAAAGCAACAATAGCGAAACTCTTTTCACGAAGTTGAGTTTGAGATCATCAATTTTTCTATCAAAGAGTTTGTTTGTTCTATTGACTTAGTTCTAGCTTCTTTGATGAGTCATTTAGTTCTAGGTGATGCTTTCTCAAAGACTCATTATCCTTTAGTAATTTGGCCACACAAACCGCTAATTCATCATTTCTCATTTGAATATTATCAATAGTATTAACATCGTAATTACTTGTAACCAAATTACTTTTCACATGCATATTAGAAATATGTTTCTTCAAATTGTTGATAGTTGACCTTTGTCTTGAAGTCGAGCTTTCAAAGTGTTAATTTCAAAAGTTCACGGAATTCGGAAGTTCGGATTTTTACATGGTTTGTTAAATTGAAAACTTTCTTCTTTACTCTGTATCGCAATTTCAAGAGAAATGCAATGTTTTTCAAGATTTGAGAATTTGTTTGAAAGTTCATCAAAACCTTTTATCAACCATATCTTTTGTTTTGAAATACTTAATCTCGGACTCACCTCGATTCTGAACATTTATCAAAGTCATGTTCAACATCATGATCAGTTTGTATAAGTACTTTAGCAGATGCACTATGTTGAACAATTAAGGGTACCTCATCACATGATACCTGTTCATTTATCTGTCTGATATCTGCATCCACACCATGTGTAACAAAAGTCGCTGAACTACTGGCTGTTTCAAGCTTATCTATCTTTGAGTCTCTGTATTCAGTGTCAATTGATCCATCATATGATGCTTTACCCAACTCAACACTACAATCTTTTGATTGTGCCCAACAATCATTCCCATTTCTGATTTCAGCATCTAGTTCTTGTGTGTTAAGAGTAACTGAGGAGCAAGTTACATCATTAATTGTTGTCTCTGACATTCTGCATTTGGCAACACCCGACCATTCAACAGATACATTACCCGATTCATCACAACAATCTCTCAATTGCACTGACACTCATTCACGTTTTCATCCTTTGTGTAGCTTCCTCAATGTACTTTTCCACATTATCCATGAGTTGGATAAATGTCTCGATGAATTCTCAATTTCCATTCCAATATGTTTTTGAAGGAAATTCGGTCAAGTGTTGGTCGAATCATCTGAATATTCCCCAGCGATGAATGGTGAAATTGTTTGTAGATTACTTGAAGAGCGCATTCGAGTCATCCATTAATACCTTCTTTTGGTAATTTGAAGCTTGATTGTTCTAAGTTCAGCAACACAGTTCTTGTCAATGTGGATAAGTCCTGACGGAAGAGAGCACTGCATGTTCGATGCCTAGTTGTGGATAACAATTGTGTGAGGTGCTGATGAAGTAGTTGGAAGGGCTCAATGTTGTATTCCATTTGCCTGGCATTCTGTAGCATTAGCAGGTGCAATTCATTCTCATTGTACTCAGAAGATGAAGATCTCACATCCTCATTGTTTAATTCAAACATCTTTAATCGTTCAGTGTAGCATTCATTATCATTATTGTCCACAGCATCATACAATTTAAGCACTTTTGAAATCACTGGGTCAGTAGAGTAAGACATGATGTGGTAGAATGCACGAGATTTTACAAGTCTATGATTTAAACCGAGAAATAGAATCTGTTAATACAAATATCGTCATTAAACGTTATTTATATTTTTGATCTTTACCTAAGTTTTGTTAACGACAAAAGTAAATTTAATTTGTATAAAAGCTTAAAGCTTGTCAAGTTTAATAGATATTAAAACAAGCTTTTTCAAACAATATATTCATCATTCAAGCATTTACATTTATGATTAGTGATATCTTTATATGACTCTAATCATTATGTATGATAGTAGTTTTTAGAATGTGTTAGGTTCTTAAAACCAAACACTACTTAATACTTGCATATTTCTAAAAATAGAAATACAACATATGACATCATGTGATGCATCATGGAAATCATTGGAAGATTTCATTTAGATATTTTGTGTGGTTGACTCACTTAGATATAGTTGACTTTAGCAAAGATTTTGATATCTTGGTCATTAGACCTGGCGGTACCAAAAAGACAGGCGGAACCCTTTAAGGGTTCCGTGGTCCGTGGACGCTCTGTCCATTTGGCTATAAATAGCAATGCCAAACCAAGTAGTTTTCATCCCTTTCCACTATACTCTCATACATATCTTCTCTCAACCTTTCTAACTCGGTTCATATCATATTAGTGATCTCTTTGTAGCAAAGAAGATCAAGTCACATTCAAGCTTCAAACGAGAAGTTGGAAGTCTTGTTTGTTTAGTGTTGTATGATCTAGTGTTGATTCATACTTCATTGTTGTATTAAACCATCATACTCTTGTGAGTGTGAGTGGTTAGCATTTTAGTCCTCAAAATACATTGTGTGTGGGAGTAGTTGTACCCTTGGAAAGAACTCGACATCTAGCTTAGTGTCGGAGTAGTGTGGCGAAGTGTAAGGGTTTTCTCCACGGTGAAAGGAGCTTGTTGACTAGTGAAGTTAAACTCTCGAGTGTGAGACTCGGGGAGTGGAGTAGGGCAAGGAAAAAGAGTCCTTGTAGACCGAACCACTATAAACAACTTGTTGTGGTTTGATAATTTCTTTCCTTATTTACTCTTTACATATTGCTTGCATATTTCATCAACATATCCAAGATCAATATCAATTGATCTTTCAATAAGTTTCAAAACAAAGTTTTTAATTGGTAAACTATTCAACCCCTTCTAGTTTTCTACAATTGGTACCGAGCCTCGTTGCTCAAGAATTTCTAAAATAACTTGTCTTTTATAAACTTGAAACGATCCATGGATTCGAAAACTTTAAAGAAGGGCAATCTATACAAAGACCACCACTCTTTGAAACCAATGGATTTATCTATTGGAAAACCGCTTTGAAACATATGTAAAATCAAAAGATATAGATCTTTGGTTTATTATTGTTAAAGGGATTTTAGTTCTACAACAAAAGATATTTCATTGATGAACAAAAGAAATTAGTTGCTAAAAATAATGAAGCTAAAATGATGCTTTATAATGCTTTACCTAGAAAAGAATATGAAAGAATTTTTATGTGTGAAACCGCCAAAGATATTTGGGAATCTTTAATTGTTACACATCAAGGTAATTCACAAGTCAAGGATAACAAAATTGATCTTGTTGTTCAACAATATGAACAATTTGTTATCCCTGAAGATGAAACCATTGATTATGGCTTTGCTCGCTTCAATACTATTATTACATCACTTAAAGCACTTGATGAAGCTTTTCGTAGTAAGAACTTTGTCAGGAAATTTCTTAGAGCACTTCATCCCAAATGGAGAGCTAAAGTGACCGCTATTGAAGAATCAAAAGATGTCTCAAAAATGTCACTAGACGAGCTAATTGGCAACCTCAAAGTTCACGAAATGGTAATGGAGAAAGATTCGGAGATCATCAAAGGAAGAAGGAGAAGATCAAATCCGTCGCTCTAAAAGCAAAGGAGGAATCAAGCGATGACGACGAATCTTGCTCCATTAGTGAAGATGAGGAGTATGCCATGGCCGTTAGAGATTTTAAGAAGTTCTTTAGAAGAGAGGAAAGTTTGTAAGACAACCTCGAGAAGAAAAGAAGCCACTCGAAAAGATCGGGATGACAAAAGGGTAAAGGTGAAAGAAAGTGATTTAGATGTGGTGATGCAAGTCATCTCATAGGAGAATGTCCCAAGCCACCTAAAAGCAAAACTCAACGAGCTTTTGTAAGTGGTGCTTGGGTGATAGTGAAGACGATGAAGAATCAAGCAAGGAAGAGATCGCTCTAATGGCACATGAGTCAAAGAGGTACTTTCCGACTCTTCTTATTCTTCTATAGATGATGACACTTTGCAAAAACAATATAATCAATTGTGTGAGCTAAGTCTAAAAATTATAACTAAAAATAAATTTTAAAACCAAAAGGAATTTTGGAAAATGAAGTATATGAGTTGAAAGAAAAAGCAAAACGACTTGAAAAGGAAAAGCAAATGACGATGATTGTAAATCATGTCAAGAGCTTAATCTTGAAATAGAAAACTAAAGCTCACACAAGAGGTTCTAATCGAAAATAATTCTAAGTTCAAAAGGTTTAACAAAACATCGCTCTTGCCGATGAAATAGTTAAAGTCCATAAAACACCGGGAGACATGAATGGGCTAGGTTTTAATGAGGTATTAATGAACCAAAATAAGGGTTCCGTCCGTTGCAAAATGGTGTCGTGGGTACCTCATTTGACGAGAATGTTCGCAATCTGCACATCTTGAATTTGTCAAAGTAACAAAGAAAACCAATGATAGTATTAAACTAAAACCGGTGTTACATCGGGAGTAGGACTTGCCAAAAATGAATTTAGATAAAAACTACTCAACAACGATATAAAACACCTTTTGCCAAACGCCTTTCCTAAGAGCAACCACAACGCATAACCCAACTACCAACACAACGGTTGGAATCAAAACTTTCCTATACCATATCAAACTCAGATTACATGTCATGGAACTCTTACCCATCGTTTCCATACATGAATCAAATAAATGGTATGTTTAACCCAAACGGACCCATGAGATATTGGGGACCAAATGCTTGAGTTATTTACTTTAGGTATGCTTGAAAGTTGGATTGGAACCGATGAATGGATAAAAGATAGTGGATGCTCACGGCATATGACGAGCAACAAAGTCTCTTCTCATCATACCAAGAGTATGACGGAGGTAATGTCACTTTGGTAGTAATCTCAAAAGCAAAATCATTGGCAAAGGTACGATCGCTCATAACTCCCTAACTATTGAAAATGTTGCTCATGTGGATAGGTTAGGATTTAATCTACTTAGTATTAGCCAACTATGTGATAAAAAGTATAAAGTACTATTTGATGAAAATGGTAGTAAAATACTAAAGATGGTATCACCATAGCTAAAGGAGTTAGGAAAAATAACATATACGTCATGAAAATAGATAAAACATCTAATGACAAACTTTGCCTAACAACGTTAGACGATAGCTCATCTCTTTGGCATAGACGCTAGGTCACGCTAATATGAGACTTATACAAAACCTATCTTCAAAAGAGCTAGTTAGAATTTACCAAAACTAAAATATGACCAACACTTTTGCGACGCTTGCAAAATTGGTAAACAAACACATAGTAGTCACAAATCTAAAAATATGGTGTCCACATCTAAGTGTCTAGAATTATTACATATGGACTTGTTTGGACCATCCGCTATAAGAAGCTACGGAGGCAACTTATACACTTTGATCATAGTAGATGATTACTCAAGGTTTACTTGGACGTTGTTTTGAAAACCAAAATGAAGCTTTTGATAAATTTGAAATTCTTAGCAAGAAAATTCAAAACCAACTAGGTGTTAAATTGTGTCAATCCGAGCGGATCATGGTCGTGAATTTGACAACGAAACCCAATTTGGAAACTTTTGTGATACAAATGGTATAACATATAACTTTTCGCTCCACTGAACATCTCAATCAAATGGAGTAGTAGAACGAAAATAGAACAATTCAAGAAATGAGTAGAACAATGCTTAATGAACAAAACATTCCTCAAAAGTTTTGGTGTAGCGCTGATACTTCTACATATATTTTAAATAGAGTCTTAATACGTCCTTTCTTAAACAAAACACCATATGAACTTTATAAAGGTAAAAAGCCAACGTTAGGATATTTTAGAGTCTTTGGTTGTAAATGCTTTATTCTTAATACTAAGGATTATCTCAACTAGAAGATGGCATTTTCTTTAACCAATCTAAATATATAAAAGACATGCTTAAGAAATTTGGTCTTGAAGATTCCAAACCAACTAAAACACCCATGTCCTCGGACACTAAACTCACCAAGGACGAAGAAGGTGAATCCGTAGATAACACTAAATATAGAGGAATGATTGGTAGCCTACTCTATCTTACGACAAGTAGACCCGGCATTATGTTTAGTGTTTGTCTATGTGCTCGCTTTCAAGAAAACCCAAAGGCATCACACTTAGAAGCCTTAAAAAGGATTTTTAGATACATTAAGGGAACAACGTGTTTAGGATTATGGTATCCCAAAGGAACGGGTATAGAAACCATAGTGTATGCCGACTCGGATCATGCCGGTGATTATGTCGATAGAAAAGTACAAGTGGTATTTGCACTTTTGTTGGACATTGTCTCACCTCATGGTTTGTAAAGAAGCAAACGGCTTTAGCCATCTCAACCATCGGGCCGAGTACGTCTCGGTAGGAAAAGCATGTCAACAAGCTCTTTGGATGAAGCAAGCTCTCGTGATTACTGAATTCATCTCAACGACATTGTGATACTTTGCGACAACAAAGGAGCCATCGATCTCAAGAAGAATCCCGCTCAACATGCTCGTACAAAACATATTGAAATCCGTCATCATCGTCTTCGCGACAATGTTCAAAAGGAAACATTTCAATCGAGAAAGTATCCTCCGAAGACAACATTGCCGACATCTTAACTAAGCCTCTTAAACGAGAACCTTTTAATCTTCTTAGACTTGGTTTAGGGTTGATGGAACCAAACATGTAGGATAAACATAGCCCAAAACATTAGAATAGTCAAAACAAAACAATTTTGTCTTGTACCGCCATCGTAGCCTCATCACCAACGACAACATAGACGGAACCAAATATTTGGTGTCGTCTCGTCCGTGGTATCTACGTAAGAAAAAGCGCTATATACTAAACATCCTCTTCCTCAAAACCCACTTTACCAAAACGTAAACATTAAACCAAGCTCATTATTGACACCTTCCCACTCACTAATCATCAAGATAACATCATTGTAAGTATCCTAACTACATTTTATCTCTAAATTCTGAGTCTAGGATTCTTATTTATGCACAAAACTATCACAAATCATTACATGGGGTTTTATGTATGCTTTTATACTAAATATGAATTCAATTGGCAAATTGCATAACTAGTCATTGAAATTAGGTACTACATTATCATATTGCATAAACAAATCATGCTTCCCACTAATCAATAGATAATAACTATAAGGCCTTATTCAAATAACCAAACACCACATGTCAAAATTTTTGAAAAGCTTCTCACTTGTAGGAAAACAAATTTTCATTGTTAAATACAAATAGAAACGTCAAACTTTCATCACTTGCATGCTCTTGAATACTAAAGGTATTGCGTAACTAATATGCATTCCCGGGTATATTCAAATGAAGCCACATTGAATTAGGAGCATTTGGGTTATCTCATAGTATTTGCCAAACACCCCACTAAAACCATTTTTGTGCATAAAATGAGTCGAGATAACCGCAACTCCAAATTGTTTTCATATAGGCACACACTAGAACCAAAACGTTAAAGTTTATTCTCACTTTTAACATATCAATTCTTGTCCTTAGGAATAACCATGGTAGCCGCAAGATTCTATGATCACAAAGACACCCTTAACTACATTCCCAAACACCACAAAATCAAAGGACTTACCAAGGAACAAGTAGAAATATTTAAGGGTCTAGAATCAAGGTATTTCCATGAGGGTAGAACCATTCACTCATCCTTCCTTGAAAATACCAATCTCCGTGAAGAACTAGCCACCATTCAATTCGATTGTCTCCTTGACATCGATGAACCAATTTGTCATAGGTTTGTGTTAGAATTCTATGCTAGTGTGACCGGCTTTAGTGATGAAGACGATGATGAATTTTGTCGTAGGTTTAGAATCAATCAAAACGACTACACCATCACATTAGCCAACTTTGCTCGAGTGCTAGGAATTCCCAACCGAGGGACTTGTGTCTACTCGGATAAATGGTCACTCACCGCTCTTGATGCAATCAATGACCGTATTTTCCCTACCAAACCCGTTTGCCGATAAGGATGTTATCCGTGAACACCTATTTAACCCAAAGGGTGATACAACCAGTGTTACCCGAAGGGAAAAGAGGTAAACCGAGATACATATGGAATGGAGCTAAATGAACTTAAGCCCGAATTTAAGAAATGAGAGGAGCTACTTAGAGCCAACGCCATTAGCACCATAGGAAATAGGGATCACATAAACGCTTGCCTTTGTCACATGCTCTACAACTTGTCCACCCGACAACCATTCAATTTAGCCTACTACATAGCTAGGAGAATGATTGATATTCCAACTCAAGGATCGGTTGCTCTTCCATACGGATGCTTCTCACCCGCCTCTATAGAAACTTTGCACCAATTCCACCAACCCCAAAAGGGATGCACCTTCACTATGAACTCATCCTCACATCTTTGTACCTTTGAGTGATGAACGAGTTGCTAAGACAAAAGGCAAGAGAGCAAAACCTCCAACTCCATCATCATCATCATCAAATAGCTCCGAGGATGGTCTTCCAAGCTCTCGTCTCCCACCTCATGAGTATTATGCGTCTCTTCCCGAGATTGAAAATGAATCAGCGGAATTCAAGCAAACTAAGGGAATGTTCAAGTGCCTTGGTAGGATGATGAACAAGATTTACAAGAAGTTGGACAAATGAGGGTACTTTAAGGAGTGTTTGGAACAATACATTATCGTTAATGTTTGATACTAATTAGTTGTTTTTATTATGTAGGATGATAATATAACTTGAAACAATGTTGTATGCTAACAATCTCATGCAGGGGGATAGCACAAGTATGCTATCAAATTTTACCCTTTTTCATTATAATGTGAAAATCAAAAAGCCTTGCTCAAAATACATGCTCCACTATGTTTATATATGTGTTATTTACTTTTCCTAACTAGAAATGTTTAGTGTAACATCTCTTGAGAAAAATTTCAGGTTTCGAAAAAGTCCTCGACACCTAAAAATTCACTCTGTCTACTTTTCTACACTACACGGATCAGACGGCACCAACGATTTGGTACCGTCCGTTATGTGAATTGGTACCGCCGTACCTGTACAGGCGGACCAGACGACACCCTTTTTAGGGTTCCGGCCGTGTACATTTTTGGTGCCGTGGATCCTCCAGGTAATGTTTTGAATTTCGACTCTTTCGTGATTCCCAATTACTATCCATTACTTAGAAATCAATCTTAACTAGTTTATACTCTTACTAGAACTAGTATAATTCACTTAGGTATATAAGAAATCCATTTCCCACCAAAATTCAAAAATTTGAAAAATCCACCCAAAGAGCCCTTTGGCATAAAGAAAGGAACCAAATTTTTGGTACCTTCAAATCCGTGGGTAATTTTATTGTTAGGAAATTCCACTCATTAGAATACATTTATTGCAAATCTTTTCTTCTTCACTCCATCTCTCTTGTATGGATTGACTTGGGTGATATGACTAGCATTCAACCCACTTCCAAATCATTAGGAACCTCATCTCTTCAATGGTTTAACATCAAATCAAACACATTTCTCCATAATTTTTCACTTCTATAAATTGAGAGGTTTTACCATGATCATCCTCACACCTTCTTCATTCTTACTATTATCTAGCAAAGAAAAACCCAAGTCAAAAAATGACAAAATCCTCTCCAAAACCTTGCAAGAAAACTGTTAGAATTAGTGTGAGGCCTTGTTGCTTTGTTAACCTTAGCTCCTCATCCGAGTCTTCTCCACTCACGATCTCATCTCCCATCCGAGATGATACAAGCCTTACCTTGGCTACACCTACTCAATCACACATTGTGATCACCACTCCACCACCTACAAAAACACCAACTTCACCTCCACCGGCACCCATCCAAACATCCAAAACACCCTCACCACCTTCACCACCAAGGTCTCCAACTCTCATTCCTATGGAGTTATTTTCCACTCCACCAACTTCACCAAATCCTTTCTTGGAGGACTTGGATGACTTGCCTCCTAGGCCAAATCATCCACCACCATTGCCATCCTTTGGCACAATTGAGCTTAATAGCTCATGAATCACCAAGGTCATCTTTTGACCCAAACGGCCCACTAGGGCCAAAACTCTTCTCTTCCACCCCATTCACAAAGACATTCATGGTCCTTTGTATGGGACCATCCACTCCCAACATCAATGTCCCTCATCTTGAGGACATTGAGGAGTGCATGTGGGATGCCAATCCCACTGAGAGGAGATTCAAGCGAACTCCACAACCTCCACCAATTCAAAGGCATGGTGGATTCTCACTTACGCGAGACTATGCAAATGCAAAATGCTTTGCTTGCCTCCATCATGACCACCCCAAACATCCCCAACAACACCAACACATCTACCATTCCACCACCACAACCTTCCTAAACATACTACCCCCTAGGCATGGTTGCTCAACTTGTGAGCAAACGACCCAAACCGTTGAAAGGACCCAGATTATGGTCCATGACTTTCAAGAGGAAATGAGGTTCATCCTCAATCACATCCTTGAGTGCCTCAACGCTCTTTCTCATCCACCATCTAATTAGGATGGTCATAGTTTAGCATTTTTAGTTCTTCTTTTCTTAGGATTATTTTCTTTTTCTTGTACTAAAACACATCATTGTGTTCCCATTTCATGATCTTTATTCATGAAAATTTTAACTAATGAATGGTGTTTTTATTATAGTGTTGGTGCTTTTACATAGTGTTTGGAAATGCTTGTAAATGATCATTATTACTAACATTTTTTTTGTAGCCTATTTTCACAAATCCATGTATCTTCCCATTAAGCACCCAATTTAGTGGGAGCTTTGATCAAGGGGAGATAATGGCTCTGCTCATTACATTCTCAGATCGCCTCTTCTTTTGTTGAGACAAAAGGGGAGAAAATATAGAACTTGGTTATATTTGACTTTTCCGAAAAGTCAAGCTCGATACTTTGACTTTCTCGAAAAAGTCAACATCATGCATCAACTAGTGAATACTTTGACTTTCGAAAAAGTCAAACATCATACACTTGCATTAACATTTCCTTTTCAAGTTCTAAAACTAATATTTTATAACTCTTGCACAAACTTTGTATCTTTTATAAAATAAAATTTATATTTTGTCCTCAACAAAAGGGGAGATTGTTAATACAATTATCGTCATTAAACGTTATTTATATTTTTGATCTTTACCTAAGTTTTGTTAACGACAAAAGTAAATTTAATTTGAATAAAAGCTTAAAGCTTGTCAAGTTTAATAGATATTAAAACAAGCTTTTTTAAACAATATATTCATCATTCAAGCATTTACATTTATGATTAGTGATATCTTTATATGACTCTAATCATTATGTATGATAGTAGTTTTTAGAATGTGTTAGGTTCTTAAAACCAAACACTACTTAAGTACTTGCATATTTCTAAAAATAGAAATACAACATATGACATCATGTGATGCATCATGGAAATCATTGGAAGATTTTATTTAGATATTTTGTGTGGATTTGTACTCTTCATATCTTGCACAATCTCACTTAGATATAGTTGACTTTAGCAAAGATTTTGATATCTTGGTCGCCGACTGGCGGTACCAAATGGATAGGCGGAACCCTTTTAAGGGTTCCGTGGTCTCTGTCGCTCCTCGTCCATTTTGGCTATAAATAGCAATGCCAAACCAAGTAGTTTTTCATCCCTTTCCACTATACTCTCATACATATCTTCTCTCTAACCTTTCTAACTCAGTTCATATCATATTAGTGATCTCTTTTGTAGCAAAGAAGATCAAGTCACATTCAAGCTTCAAACGAGAAGTTGGAAGTCTTGTTTGTTTAGTGTTGTATGATCTAGTGTTGATTCATACTTCATTGTTGTATTAAACCATCATAATCTTGTGAGTGTGAGTGGTTAGCATTTTAGTCCTCAAAATACATTGTGTGTGGGAGTAGTTGTACCCTTGGAAAGAACTCGACATCTAGCTTAGTGTCGGAAGTAGTGTAAGCGAAGTGTAAAGGTTTTCTCCGATGAAAGGAGCTTGTTGACTAGTGAAGTTAAACTCGAGTGTGAGACTCGGGAGTGGAGTAGGGCAAGAAAAAGAGTCCTTGTAGACCGAACCACTATAAACAACTTGTTGTGGTTTGATCATTTCTTTCCTTATTTACTCTTTACATATTGCTTGCATATTTCATCAACATATCCAAGATCAATATCAATTGATCTTTCAATAAGTTTCAAAACAAAGTTTTTAATTGGTAAACTATTGAACCCCCTTCTAGTTTTCTACAGAATCTTTCGCGGGATTTTACTAAAATCAAGACCAAACCGTTAAGCAATGACCAATGGAATGTGTTAAGATAACTGATGGATCGACACAATGATAGACAATTGTGTGTTAGGACATATGATTGTTTGTAGGATTAGCAGAGATGTTGTTTAGTTGAGATTTGGATTGGTTTATGCCCGCTTTTACTGAGAAATTTAGGTCTAAAAACATAAAAACCTCAATAACTTCTGTTCGGAGCGGATTTAGGCCTCGAATATTGACCCGAATAATTTGGCGTGCCATTCTCCTCGTTCTCACGGTCGTTTTGATGGGTAGAACGCTGAAAATGGAGTTACGGTTCAAAAGTTATGGCCGTTTGAAGTTTTATCAGAAAAAGTCAACAAAACGCTATGAAGACAAGTCGCTAAGAATTATGAAATCAAGTCGCTAAGCACCAAGTTGCTAGACACAAGTCGCTATAATGCCAAGTCGCTAAGACACAGTCAAGTTTCTAAAGAACAACTAGCTAAGATCCAAGTCGCTAACACCAAGTCGCTGAGAATACAAAGTACAAGTCGCTAACAAAATTGAAAGCAAGTCGCTAACCTAACTAAGTCGCTAGTCGTAGTGGAGAATCCACTAACTTGTATCTGCTTTGTCGGCTTGTCTCAATAGACAAGTCGCTAGGCTCAAGTCGCTAACAATTAACACTACAACTCGCTAACAATTCATCAAGCAAGTCGCTACGAAGAAAAACACTACGAGAGTCAAGTCGCTAGCAAGAAAAACTTCAAAAACACACTTTTCAATCCAAAACAAGCCCAACCACATTGATTCAAGCTTTCCAAATCAAAACCCAAGCACTTACAATGATTCTAAACACAAAAGTACACCCAAAATTCAAACTTTAACACAAGAAATGATCCAAATGATGCAAAAACCACTAAACTTTTTCAAACTCAAAAACCATATAAAACCACTAGAAATCCAAGGATAAGTAAGTGAGATGATCAAACCATGGCTCTTGATACCATTTGTAAGACATTGGATTTCACAAACACATCACATAACAATATATGGTTCGAATATGAGTAGGTTTTAGAGAGAAAAAGTGGAAGGTGGGAGCCTTTCTAGAGAGAGAAAGTGAAAGAAAACATAGAAGGTTAGATTAGAATGAAAGGTCCAACCCTATACCTTGGGAGGTAGAGGGTATTTATAGTTACATACAAAACGTCCTCCTAAAGGACTGTGGATCAGGCATACAGTGGGTAAAGACCCGTCCTTCCTCCACGGTGATACACTAAACTATTCTACGCTACAAACTAACTAATAAACTACTAAATAACGTAAATAACTACAAGTCTACGAGCTAACATATGCTAGACCATAATTGGGGTGACCGAAACTTTAACATGGAATTTCCAATTCCTAACAATATACTAGGTAGATGTGTCATTAGAGGACGTCATGATGGGCACACTACCTTTTCTCTAACTGTTGGCGCTATTACCAACTCCAATCTTCAAATGTGACCGAGGTGGCCTCCTCGATACTAAATCTATATTAAGCTCATAACATAGTGCTTATAACATCGCACTTTACAATATACTGAATAACATAACCTTTTTTTTTTTTTTTTTTTTTTAACATAAACATAATAACTAAACATAACATCCCCCAACTTGAGATGAACAATGGGAATTCGAGGGGTCTTCAATGATCTTTAAGAATATGTCATCGACGAAAGCGTGGTTCCCGAACCTTTCCACTTGAACCTTGAACTCAGGCAAATGATGACTTCCCAATCACAATTAAAGACTATAGGGTAGGCTAAGGTGTATAGGTGTAACGAAACAATATATTTGGTTAACAAAATAAAAGGAATGGCTCAGATGGGTGAATCTATGGGTATCTTGCACTAAAGGTGAGTGCAACAAAAAGATTTCACACGGGGTTCGAGAAGTCGAGGTGACTAATCGATAGACACACAATGGTAGGCTATTTGGGTGATAATCCTATAATACTGCCTTCTTAAATTGAAAAGTCCAAATACATCGAGCTAACTCAACATACCTCGTCTATGGTCTCGAAATGATGCAAAGGCCAAGTTCTAAAGTTTACAAGCTACCGGCACACTCATAATTTGGTGGATTTGGGGTAAAATTTTGGAAACGGATAAGGCTAATCTCACCATAAAATGTCAAGGGTTGTATGTGCTCGACTAAGGTCTAATCTAGTTAGGTTAAGAAAAACATGTCAAAATTTTAAAAATGGCATAATTTTTCAAAATAAATTAGAAAAACGAGGGCAAAATAAAGTTCAAGAGACAATTCTACTCCCGTCCCCCCACTTGAATTGTACAAAGTCCCTTTTGTACTAAGTGTTAAATAAAGGTGAAGAGAAAAGTAGAATCAGAGCGAGAACTTCCCTGAAATTTGCTTTAAAAAGAAAGAAGGCCCACGAAAGAGAGTCGTGCCTTCGCATAAGCATCCATGAGCAAACTTCAATCCCTGAAATCACACTACTGACAAGCATAATTCTAAAAAAGAAAAAATGAAAAATAAACCTAACTCACTTTCATAGGAATCACAGTTGCATTTAGCATATGCAACAAGCCTTTTAAACCACTTAGTGTCCCAAGTGGACGAGTGAAGTCTCGTGAGGGATTACAGGGAACATACCCACAAAGTTCATTTAAAAGACTAATACAAGGTTATTGTGTTTAAAATGAAAGAAGTAATGCAAAGGATAGTTACGTCAGATAGAAGGAGTTCTGTTGTAACTAGGCAAAACCCGCATACTGTTGCAAAGTGTAGCTACTGGCGTAACCACCGAGATTAGATTACACCTTAATTGGTAGTGCATATGAGGTTCTTCTCGCAGGGGCACATTACGGCGTAACCATGAGAATGAGTTACGCCATAACTCGTCGATCAAGATGTCAGCAAAGAAAGAACTTTTCTTTATTTCCTACAAAATGGTTAAAAGCACAAAACCCAATGTAAATGGAAACAAAACAAAAGAAAGGGATAATTCGGGTTGTCTCCCTAAAGATCACTTTTCTTTATTACTGAGTCTTTAAGTTAGACTCGAGCCTCGTGGCTTTATGATGGCCTTTGGACTTGGCCAACTTCCTCCATGTCCTTCATCAAGTTATGTCTGACCCAAGAGACATTTATGGCAGTGCGGAGGTACTCTTTAGCCTCAATCTTCCGAATTTTGCAAAATTTTTCTTCTGGCCCCAAGTGGTATCTAGTAAACTCGTATTTTTCAGCAATAATCGGGGGTGGCCTCTTATATGGAATCCCAAGGATTTTTCATCTCCTTTGCTCATATGCTTCATCGTCGGGGTCAGTAAATTCCTCTTTTCCTGGCAACTCAAGGTAATCTAAAGTCCCTTCTATGTCATCGTCGTCAGACTCGGTGCCTTTAAACCATTCCTCGTCGAGCAAATATTCTACCAAGATATCGCTTGCATTCTTCCTTCTCATTTCTTCTTGACTCTTTGGCATCCTCAATTTTTATGTCACTCAAGTTGCTAGGACTCTCGTCGTTCGGATTTTCTTTACTCATATATTCTTTCCAGATCTTTTCCTTCGTCAACGTATCAACTTTTCCATATTTGATCTTGACCCAACTGTCAAATCCCAAGTTGTCTAACCAAGGTAATTTTGTTCTTTCCGTATCGTTGGTTGAGGTCCAAAAGAATTCATCCTCCCCAACTCTCATTAAACTGCTTCCTCCATTACATTTATTGTCATAAGGGTTGAATGAAGCATAGAAAACTTCCCAAGGTTTTATCTTTTCACACCAATGACTTCGGGCTTCTTTGTCATCAGTGTTGCTTAAAGGATCTTCCACGCAGTAGATGTCATCATTAACCAATTCCTTTTTCAGATGATGACCTCGTAGTCAATCTTGAGTTTTTTAGAAGATTCGGGTTAATTTTAGCATTCCCGAATTGTATTGTGTACCAATCATCAAATGACAAATCTCCGAACTTGACATCATGTCTTTCAAGCTCGTGAGGGCACGTCCATTCTTCTTCTTTTAGGCTACCACCACCGTTGCAATACTCGCGGAAAGGGTCGCACGTAGGCCATGCTCGCATGGACTCATCGTCGTTATGATTATTGGAGTGCACCAGTGAGTGATAGGTGGCTCCTCTTCATCCTCGAATGAGAGCTTTTACAATCTTTCATCATCAGTATAGTCAACCCACATGAATTTGTTATTTTTAACCCTATCCTTATCGGTTCCTTCGTCGCAGATTTCATTTCGAGGGTCGCATGAAGCCCATAGATCATACCAGTCCCCCTTAGCTACGGATATCTTCTTGCACAAGTGATATTTTCTTTTAGATGGGAACAGAGGGCATAATTTAGTGTCGTGGGACCATCCGTTAATTACCTGTGTTCCCGATTCATCCACTTCGAGAAATCTGTCTGCCCACATATCCCGCTTCGCCATAATCGTGATGTTTGGTTACTGGCGTAACTCGCTTGAGTCATCCTTATCGACATCTTTCATAATCCCACAATCATTTGTCAAAAATATAGTTCTGTTGTAACTCTTGGACATGTTACAGCGTAACTCCAATCTGTCACCGGAATTTTCACTTGAATCCGAACCTTCAGTGTGAGAATTAGCTTGTAAATTCGAGTCATCATCAGCAAAAATGACCTTACATTCCATTGTGGGGTTTGTTCCTTCCGGTTTAGTATTCTTCTTCCTTACTTTCTCACTAAGCTTTTCCACCATGGTTTCAAGGTTTTTAGGGTTGTATCGTGATTGGAAAGACTTCTATCAGTGTTTTCTTGAAATTCTTTAGCCATTCATCTTGTTCCTTTTGTCTTTGGGCTGAACTTTCCAGGAATTTGTTTATGGTTTCTTCAAGGTTGGGCTTTTTTCTCCATAAGGCCCACGATTGTAGTTTCCAGCAGATCCTCCACGATAGCCATTAGTATTTCGATTATCTCCGTAGAACGGTCGATTTTTTCCATATTTAGCCTCTTCGATTATGTTTTCTTCGTTATTGAGAGGACAGTTTTTGGTGAGATGTCCTCCCCCACAGCTTTTGCAACCTACTTGGATGGCATGAACGGTTTCTCTGATTTTTAGCATATCTCGACTCAGATTTTCAATTTTGCTTGTGATGGCAGCAATTCCATCAAAACTTTCGCCTTGGTTTCTTTTGCTTCCTTCATCGTGTCATTTTTGGGAATGATCGGCCATTTTTTGAATGGCTTCAATTGCTAGAATAGGAGTCATGCTTGGAATTGGTCCTTGATAGTCCAACATCTTTCTTGTAGTCACGTTTATTCCTTTGTAGAAGATGTTGACCTTTTGCTTGTTGTTCAGATCATGTGTAGGACATTTGTAAAGGAGATCGTTGTATCTGTCCCAGGCTTGATACAACGTTTCATCGTCTTCTTGCTTGAAATTATAGATCTCCAAGAGCTGGTTAGATATCTTTGATGGAGGACAATATCTCTGGATGAAGTGCTTCTTTAGAAGATCCCAAGTATTAAGCGCCCAACGGACATCTTCGATCCATCTTGGCGGCGCCCCAAGAAGAGTCATGGGGAACACCCTTAGCATAACAGCGTCATGAGACACACCCAGAATGTTGAAAAGGTTTGCGATGTACAAGACATTTTCAATGTGCTCATACGCATCTTCGTCCCTGTTTCTAGAAAAAGGGTTAGCACGAAGCTCCCTCATAAATTGGTCTTTAATTTCGAAACGGACATCAGCTCCAATTGCCGGGCTTACGAGCCTCGGCCCTTGTTCTTCTCTTGTCAACGCCAAATATTCCTCGAGAGTGATGTCATCAATGTTAACAACTTCCATGGTACCTGAAACTTGAAAAGAGATCGTGAGAATTTGAGAAAATTTTAAAACAAAGCAAAAATGAAAGACTTAATAGCAATCCTAATATAACTCCCCGACAGCGGCGCCAAAAACTTGATGCAGGTTTTACTGACCAGGTTTTAATATTTATAATTACTCGTTATACCTATGGTCTACCCTAATGCACTAACGGGCAGTGTACTCGGTCGTGTGTAGTGTAGTATTCGGTAAAACCGAGGTCGTCCCAAGAGCTATGTGTGTGGATTTATACTAAGTCTAGGTGTCACAGACTTAAATATGATTTTGATAAGGAATTAACTAATTAAATCAAATAAAGGCAAAGGATGTGATCAATAGAGGAGAGTGGTGCTAACCTAGCTGCTCATCCTAACTAGTGATGTTTACGTCTAATTACTTCCAATTACTTCAGGTGGGGTAAAAGTCGAGAGGACATCATTTGGTCAGTTTGTCCTAACCTATCATCAAAGGGTACCACTGGAGAAGTCAGGTGTCCCCTCATAAGTCCAGTTGTTCCTGGTCCCCTAAGCCAAGTCATTAAGTTCCGCTACATGCTAGATTTATAATAGTGAGTGCCCGGGCGCTAGCAACTTAAACACTCACCCCTAATTCTTAAGTTCATCCAAACGGTAGGTGATCAGTTGGTCAAATCGCACAAGTAGAAAGGGTCATCGGGTTGGTCATATCTTACCCTTCCCGTCTCGCCTACTCACTTAGGGTCATTTGGTCATATCTCCTAAGCAACTAGCCTCTACCGCCATTCAAAACTACCGAAACAAGGGTAGCTACCAATAAACTATGCATGCATACACTTAGCAATAATTATACGGAAGCAATGTAAACGCAAACAAAACAATTAAGGAATCATAACTAGGCCAGCACCAAGAGGTGCTTAGCTGCTTATATTAACCATACAAATCAATTCAATATTTAATGTTACGAAATACATGAATCGAAAGTAAAGAAAAGATAAAAAGCTAATGCTTATCGTAGGGGAGTGATTTCTTCCTTGGAGATAGCTCCGTATGCTCCTCTAGATCTGTCTTCGACTTCTTCTCACGTTCTCTGATTGTTGTGTGTGAAATGGGATGCTTTGAAATGTTGGAAATCGTGGGGTATTTATAGGCCAGATCTGGTTATGGCTAACTATTAAAAGAGTTATGCCGTAACATGTAATTATTCTTAAATTGCAATAATAATGCTGGTTACGGCGTAACCTTAGGAAAGAGTTACGATGTATCTTTAATAAATCTTGATTACGCCGTAGTTGATGCATGGGTTACGTCGTAATTATCGGCGCGGAACCTCATTTGACCTAATATGGTTACGTCGTAATCTTTGGGAGAGTTACGTAGTAATCTTCCGATAAGTTGGTTTTCTTAGCCACGCTTTAGTTACGGCGTAATGTGAGAGAGGAGTTTGCCAGAACTTCTTCAAAGTTAGCATACTATGATAAATCTTCAATAAACTCTCTAATTCCGCGTCTCTTTAGCTCCAATGCTCGTAATTTACCTGAAAGTGAAATATAATGGAAAACAAGCATAAATCCATATAAATGATATAAATTACAAGCATTATCGGGAGAAATTGACACTTAATATTCAAGATAATTTGATGTTATCATCTACTCTACTTAGTATGGTTTGTGAAGTATTCTACATATGGGAGAAGAATTGTTGATGATGGAGAAGAATTGTTGATGAACCGCTGCATGTTCCTTAAAAAGATATTCACTGAAACCAAATTTTTCATTACACATTCAAGCTGACATTGTTTACGGTTTAATCTTGATTTTGTAAAATCCCGTAAAAAAATCTATTTCTCGGTTTAAATCATAGATTTGTAAAATCCGTGACAATGGAAACATCCTGGTGAAAGAAAAGTGCATTTCGCATCTATATCTCGGTTTATTCTTGGTTTTGTAAAATCCCGCGAAGAAAAATTTCTCGGTTTAAATCATAGAATTTTTAAAATCCCGTGATGATGGAACCATCCTGGAGAAAGGAAAGTGTATTTCTGGATCTTATCTGATGCTTGTGCTATGGTTTCTACTTCGAAAAAGGGATAACGTGTGTACTTTATGGCTTGAATGATTGTTTAGATTTTCTTCATGGCAGTTTGGTTATTACAATGTTTTACGGGGTTACGTGCTTTCAACTAAGGTCGGGATGAAACCATTATCAAAGTTCATTTAAATCGTCATAAAAGGGCTAGATCTGAGCTTATAACCACAAGATGTGACAACAGCGTTAATTCATTATTATTTATTTGAGGTTGAAGTGAAATTTCACGGGCAAGTGTGCTTAGTATCTGAAGGTATCGTGGATGGTTGGATGAAGATTCTTCGAGATCCTTGTTCGAGCTTTTAACATTTACATTGACGAAGACTTGGAAATCTAGTTACCAGCAGTCGGGGTGGATGGATGAAGACCTGGTTAACTATCACTTTAAGGAGTTATGTTGTAGTGCTCAGTGTCACATTATCTTGTGGATTTTCAAGAGGTGATTGATAAGGATTTAAAACATACACTTTTAAGGGGTCATTTAAGCCCTTAATCGATCACTTTTATATCCGTTACTGCTTAATTTCGTTCCTTTTCACTTTTAGGTCTCTTGGAAGCAAAATGTCGGAATGATGCATATTTGGATGAAAAGTAGTGAATATATGAAGAAAATGGCTAATTCAAGATCAAGACACTCAAGTCGCCGAACCAGTGTCGGTCGAGCGTCCCAACTAAAGGCGACACCGTCCTCTCTATGGATTTAATTAAAATACACCGACGGCTCGAAGAGACTTTTGCTCAAATACATCGACGGCGCCAAGCTTTGAAGAGGAAGGCGTCACTAAGACTTTTCGTCTCGAGACGGCCCGGATCCGTAATCGACGACGTCCTGCTGAAGCCCAAGCGTCACAACTACAACGTGACGCCGTCCCAACGATAACTTGGTGAAGACGAAAACCCTAATGACGGCGATCTGACGGCGTCCTACCTATAAGGCGACGCCGTCGCAAGTGTAAAATTATATATAGAAATCGAATTTTCAGTATTAGGAGGTAGACTTTTGGAGTAAAAACCCTAAACATTTGTAGTCCGACTTGGACAGTATCTTAGGGTCCCAAACCCTATTTTATACATCAAGATAAGTGTTTTACTTCAATAGTTTTATTATGTCTTCCATTGAATGTATGTATGCTTGATTGTTTAACATGTCCGGCTAAATTTCTTGTGTGTTTGCTTAGATCTATGAAACCTAGTTATTTGTTATTGTTAGGTTGTCTCTTATCTTAATTGTAATTGGCGTAGGAGTGCGACTAGGCTATCGTTGTGTTTAATGCTTGATGAATCTTTGATAGTTTATGAATGACTTAGTGGATTTCGTTTACTACACTCAAGGGTGACTTCAAAGAGTTAGGGCATAGGCACACCCTACGACTTTAGGAAACACAACGCGTTAAGAATAAGGACGTGACAATTCAACCTACAATAAAAGATAACTATGGAGTAGTAGTATCTAGGTAAACACATTTTTAATCATCATACGAGCACACATCAATAGACATAATACTACCTGTAGAATTGGATAATTAGAATAGTAAAGTAATCGGTAGAAGTACCACCCCCCAAATCCAAACCCCGAGATTTTACCCTTAGCTTTCTAAAAAAATATAAAAAGATAAAGAAGAATCTTCCTCAACCTCAACCTTAGCTTAGTACACTTCTTACTAGCATTCCTATTCCCCTAGAGAACGATATCAATCCCCGAGGCTTACCCAATACTACACTACAACGATTAGGTTCACTGCCTAGGTGGTTGAAAAACTTGCTCGAAGAAAAGGAAGTTTCCTTTGACCCCGAACGCGCTTCGTACGCGCATCAAGTTTTTGGCGCCGCTTCCGGGTAATAGAATATCTAGTTAGATTTTTATCTCGTTTAGGTTCCCTTGCTTGATTCCTTTCAAGTAAGATTTTTTCTCATTTTTAGCTTCCTCGTAGTCTATCCCCTTCTTCGTGACTTTGTTAGTAATCCCATCACTTTTCATCATGGAAGGTGATAACCCATCAAACAATAACCCGCCACCAAATAAACCACTTCCACTCAAACCACAACCCTCTAACAATCGTCACAACTGATATGTTAGTAGAAACAACGATCTTCAAGATTTGCATAGGGTATTTGAGAGTACAATTAGGGACGCTGTTGAAAAATCGGTTAGCGCCTTGCTTGTTGGCTCCATGATTAGTAATAGTTCGGGTAATGATTTAGTAAATGAAAATGTGAATGAGGAAAATACTGCCTACTTCAATCTTTACCCCACTAAGGAAGAAGTTTCTTACCACCAATACATAATCGACAATCCTCGATCACCCATCATTAGGATATGCCCAAAGATTAGGAGAAGAAATCCTTGGAACATCAAGATACCTTGTATGATTGGATATAGGAATGTCGAGCACGCCTACATAGATACGGACTCTCCCATTAATGTGATGTCATCAACTGTTTACAATGACATAATGAATGAGCGACTTAAGATTAGGAGAGACCCTAAGTATCGTGGTGGGGTTTGCAATTTTGTGGGAAGATTCAAGGATGTACATGTCTTTATAGAAAACTTCACCTACTTAGTTGATTTTATGGTCCTAGAAGACATAGGATGTGTCATTGACTATAGCTTGTCCCAAGTTGTATTAGGAAAACCGTTTGTTGAAAAGTCTAAACTAAGCTATAACAAATCCGAAGGAACGGTTAGATTTGTAGAAGGGGATGATGAAATTACTTATAGGATGCCTTGGAAGATGAACGGATATGGCCCTCTATCCCTTTATGAACGAGATAACATTAGAGCTTTTGAGGAAAAGAGCGAAGAAGATTTTGAAAAAGGCTTGAACTTCATGTGGGAGAAAAGGAGGCTTTACTATAGGGATTGTTTGGCCCTTGGACCTAGGTATAAAGTAGATGAGAATTTTGTCAATATGATAGAGTTTTCATTGAGGATGAAAAATGAGACAACGTAGGAGCAAGAATTCAAGTCTAGCTACAAGACTCATAAATAAAGAAAAGCTCTTCGTGGGAGGCAACTAATGCTTAATTGTTTGCTTGTTTGTGTGTCATATATCTTTTTCATTGTTGTTTATTCTCATGTTTAAATTTGTGAAAATGCTTTATTTTGTCTTTAACCTCGTCTTAATTATATATAAAGGTATTTTACAAAAAGATAAGTGTAGGGAGGATTACATACGTTTTTCAAAAACGTGAACATGAGAACTATGATTAATGAAATTGATATATATGTGTAAGCTTTTGGATTTCACAAACACATCACACCATGATTCAAAGAGGCATATAAAAGGTTTAGAGAAAGAAAGAGAAGAGAGTTGGGAACTATGTGAAACAAAGAAAAATGGTATTGAAGCTCCAACCTTCTACCTTGGGAGGTAGAGGGTATTTATAGTGTCTTACAAGATATGCCACCTACGAGCTGTGGATCAGGCATACAGTGGGTAAAGACCCGTCCGTCCTCCATGGAGTTACTAAACTAAATACTAACTAACATTAAATAACTATTACTACGAGCTTTCTAATGATTACATATACTTGAGGTGACCGACACTTTAACGACTGGATTTTCTAAATCCTAACAATCTCCCCCTAAGGGAGGTCACCTCATATTACATAGAATACAAACAGATATTACATTAATATTGTTCTTGGATTCTTGTTTAAGTTCTTTGCTCAGTAGTCCGTAGTCTTTGATTCTTCATGTTTTGAATGTTTGGTTAATCCAAGTGGAGGTCTTTAACTGATCCACGTGATGATGAGTTTTGAGCCTGCTTTGAGATCATTAGCAATCATAAATCTTTGACTCTTCCTTTGTAGTTTTGACATTATGTGATGTTGTGACATTGGACCGATATGCTCACATTCTGGATCATGATTTCTTCTCATCGAGTAGCGGAAGCTTTAGTTGATTCATGATATTTGCAAAGAGATAGCGAAGCATGGAGTGAAAATATCGAGTCGTTGATGCACTTATCATGATTTCATTAGATATGAATGTGATTTGTGAGCATGTGGCTATGGATTGGCCTCTCAATTCGATCACTACAAACATTGGGTGTACTTGCATACTGTGATTAGCAATAAAGCGCACGAAAGTGTCTTTGATCACTTCGTTGAATTGAGGTACACGCCCACGGTTCCCGTGATATCAATACAAGTATTGCTCGTGATTAGGTATAATTCCTAAGAATCTCCTTGACAGGTTTCGCAATGCTCTAGTGTTCTCAAACCGGATCATCTCAAAGAAGACAACACGGAGTGAGTGAACCAAAGAAATTGAGATTTCTTGATTGATTAAAAATGATTTGAGAACAATCGTGTATTTCTTATCAGAAAGAGTTTATGCAATACAACGACGATTTTATATTGGAAATCAATTTTCAATCACAAACACCTTCTGATTTTGAAACCATACTACACAGTTGACGTGCTAAAGAAAAGAATTTTTTGTGCACATCGACCGGTTTTTCAAAGGTATCCGTCAATCTATTTCCTGGACCAAGGTTGATTCATGGTGTGAGTCGCCCCATTGTTTCTGTCCAGTTGTCACATGTTTGATCTATTGGATAGATCTCACATGCCACCTACCAAGAGCTTGTTTGATGTTGGCTCTAGAAGGTTTTCCATCTTCATTGTGAATATGTGAACATATCACTCAGATGTTCTGGCAATACCACAAGGATAATGCATAGGACTCTTAAGATATATTCTTACTTTTCACATTGTGTGAAACAACAAGTCTTCATTGATTGTGTCCTAATGAGATTTATTGATGATCTCGTGGCTCTAGACTCAATAGTGCCTATTTGGTTCCTATGCCGGAGACTAGGGAGAGGGTCTCCTTCTTCAATATCAACCATCTCTAAGAGAAAGTCGATAGATAATGTAGGTTCCCCGTGAGAATGAAACAAGTCCTTTTAAGAGGAACTTAAGTAGCTTGGGAAGATGTAGTGCAGTGCGTCACTGGGTCCATGAAGTCTTGTCTTCAATACCGGTGTTACCTAGGTAACCAAGAGCAAATGAATTGAACCCGGTTTACGCCATAAGGTTGAAATAGTGGAGGGCTATTTATTTTCACCCTTTATCATTCATTTCTTTTCATTCTTCAACCCCTTCGATTGCTTACCGAGACTTCATAACTAGAACCTTGTTGGGTTTATTCCAAGACTAGCTCGCCTCTTAGTCCGCACTCTTCCCATTTCTCATTTTCTCCTTTTTCATCACACATAAGGACTTGTACACTATCTAGTTGATTGTCCCTGGGTAGATCCCTCCGGCCCTGGCGGGATCGTGGGAACGAATACCTAACCTAACCATCCTTATATCACCATACATAAAGTAAATTTGGTCGGTCTTTTTGGTATTGTTCATCTGCCATTGGAACCAATTGAAAACCATTTGAAAATCAATCTAGGTACTTGTGACATATTATCAAAGCATTTTGTACCTGACTTGTTTTTGAAATTTTAGAAAAAGGCTCCCCCTCAACATGTGCATCAAATATTTGAATTCATTTTGGCACATGGAGGCAAGAGGAAGAATTCACTTCTTTGATTAACATTTTCTAAAACTATCGACATCACTTTCCCGATCAAAATTAGTATTTTTAAATACTTTGTTGAAGGTAATTTTGGGAAAGGATGTGGTTTTCAAAATTTCTCCCTCAATATGTGCATCGAGATTCGAAAGTGTTTTGCACATATTAGGAAAACGCACTTAGAGACAAATCAATCACGTTTAATCCTTTTGGTTTGATACGATGCTCCCCTTAACATGTGCATGGAAAGTTTGAAATCGTTTGGCACATGTAGGGAGGAGAGTTTGCTAATCACTTACAAACCATTTGTCGAATTATCAGTTTAAATCCAATTTAAATCACAAATTCTCCCCCGATCACAATTTTCAAGTCATTTGAGATTTGTGATCTCTATAGATTTAAATTGTCTTTTTGAAAGCTTTTGAGGAGAATTGTGACTTGCTTAAGAAAGCATTTAACTGATAAGGATAAAATCTGAGACTTTAAATTCCAACGATTAAACATGCTTGAGTATCTGTTGAAAAACATGACATTAGCCTTGGTCTGAACCAATTGTTTGACAAATAACCTTATGATTTAATTGAAATCATTCTCCCCCTCAATCAATGACATAGTTTGTTGATTGAGAGATAGAGATTTTGACACATGTCGAGTCCAGATGATTTTCAAAAATTGAGTCCGAGTTATTTTTCAAAGCTATTTAGTTTTCATTAGATAACAAATATTTTTCAGAAGAATTCATAGAAGGAAAAATATTTATGAATAGAATCAGAGCATGAGATTTGAAAAATTAGATTAAGCATGGCTCTGTTCTTTCTTTTGAAATACGGGTTACTGCCTGAAATGACAATGAACCACCATTTTTCTCCATCTCGTTTTTTTTTTTGTGAAAAATTCGAACTTCATCTAGAGACCCGTGCCATTCTTTGAGCGACAACTCAAGGTCCGTAGATGTTATCGAACCGGGAAAATATGACAAAATGACAATATTTTTGGAAATTTTCAAGATTTTCTAATTTTTATGAATTTATGAAAGTATATATATATATATATATATATATATATATATATATATATATATATATATATATATATAGAGTTAAGATCAAATAAGAAGATTACTTAAAATAAGAAGGAATAAGAAGAACTATAACTGCAAATCCGAGATGCACCAACCTAAATTAGATGCATCCCTATAATCTTAGATGCATTATAACGCACCATAGTGTGTTTTCTAGCTTTTAATCAGATGCATATATGCCTATTAGATGCATTTCATGATTTCTCTTGTTTTTGTTCCTCAGCATGTGCCAAAATCATGAAAATCAATTTGCACCATTTATACATCAAATTAACTTTCGAAACTCAAGATGTAGCATCTATATGAATAGAAATGCATTTAATGCAAGTCGTTGCATCTCAAATGCATGGTTTTGGTCACTTGGATCACCACTTCTATATATTTAATTTACTTTTCATATAGATCCCTACTATATATATATATATATATATATATAGAAGATATGTATATAGGAATAGATAGAGATAAGTACAAGGAATAGATAAAGACAAGCACCGTTACTCCTTGTCTTCCTCCTGAAGACGTTTGAGTGTTTCTGGTTGAAGGCTTTTCAAGCCAAGTCGTGGAAGAATAAACTCAAAACGTTCTCTAGGAAGAGCTTTGGTGAAGATGTCTGCCAACTGATATTTAGTTCTTACGAAGTATAACTCAACCACACCTCTTTCAACTTGTTCCCTGATGAAGTGATGTCGAATGTCAATGTTCTTTGCTCTAGAGTGTTGAACATTGTTGCAGGAGAGAGCAATTGCAATTTTGTTATCACAGTACAGAGGGATTTTGTTAAATTCAAAGCCATAGTCAGATAATTGTGATCTCATCCATAAGATTTGAGCTCAGCAAGATGACATGGCTATGTATTCACCTACTGTAGAGGATATTGAAGTGCTCATTTGTTTCTTTGAAGACCACTCATAAGCTTATCACCCAAAACCGAGCACCTCCGACGTGCTTTGACGTGTATCTTGACACACCGCATGGTCAAGATTCGTGATAGGTCGTTAGTGACATACCGTGTCCTTCGGTACCAAAGTCCCATGTTGATGGTTCCTGGAGATACCGAAGACCCGCTTAACCGCTTCAAGGTGCTTTTGGTAGGCTTAGGATGGTATCTAGCACACATGAAGACAATGAACATAATATCAGTCTCATCTTGGCCGTGAGGTACATCAAGGATCCAATCATACTACGATATTTCGCTTGATCTACCATGATCCATGAGTGGTCCTCATCCGGTTTGGTACGCCCACCATGGGAGTGTCAACGGTGTCATAAGTGTCAAATCCAAATTTCTTTAAAATTTCATTAGCATATTTAGATTGATTGATAAAAATGCCTCGGGACTTTGTGAAATTTGTAATCCCAAGAAAAATGACATTTGTCCCATCATAGACATTTGAAATTTGGAGCCCATTTCATTTGAAAAACGGTCACATTCAGTAGGGTCGGTCGAGGCAAAAATAATATCATCTACATAGATTTGAACATGGATTAAATGGTTGCCTGACTTTCTGGTGAACAATGTGGGATCCACTGCTCCTTTGCTGAATCTAGTAGATAAGAGGAAGTTTGACAGAGTATCATACCACGCCCTTGGAGCTTGTTTCAGACCATAGAGAGCCTTCGTTAAGCGATAGACGTGAGTAGGACGTTCAGGATCCACAGAACCTTCTAGTTGATTGACGTACATGATTTCTTTCAGATTTCCATTAAGAAAGGCAGTCTTTACATCCATTTGATAAACCACCATGTTCTTACTGGCAGCATTAGCTAAGAAGGTTCTGATTGCCTCAATACGTGCAACTGGAGCAAATGATTCCTCAAAGTCAATACCCTCTTCTTGACGATATCCTTTTGCAACGAGTATTGCCTTGTTCTTTAATACATCCCCATGCTCATCAAGTTTCACTTTGAATATCCATTTGAGAGCAATGATCATAGCACACTCAGGAGCTGGTACTAATTCCCAAACATCAAGTCGGTCAAACTCATGAATTTGTTCCTGCATTGCATTAAACCAACTGTCCTCTGACATTGCAGTTTTGACATCTTTTGGTTCGACTTTTGACAGTATGGAATTGAAGAAGCAACATAAGGCATCTGTTTCAAGCTATTTACGGGTGGATACCGGACGAGAGGGATTCCCTATGATATTATCCAATGGATGATCATGTGTCCATTTTCTGAAATGCTCGTGTGGTTGTGGTTGAGGAACTGAGGTAGCAGAGTTGTTTTCCCCTGATGAAGATGGTTCAGATGATGGATCAGGGGCAAAAATATTTTCAAAATGTGCATCTTCTGGAGTGGCAAAAGGGTTTTCTTCATATGTGACTGCAGCAACATTTCCAGTATGTACGCTTGTAGATTGAAGAGTTGATGATGATGAAGAATGATCTGCAGAAGGCGCTTCGTGAGATACCGACATAGAGATGGATGGATTGACTGTGTTGGACGGATTAGGAGTAGCCTCTGATGAAGTAGTAGAGTGGATGTTGTCCTGAGATTCAAAGTATTCATCAAACATTGGATTAAACAATTTTTCACATCTTCTTCCGAAGGTGGTACATACTGATCATCGAAGATGAGGATACCGTACAAGAGAGGAACTAATGGGACTACTTAATGAAAGTTGTGAGGCGGGTCCGGCTCGGATTGTCTGGAGCCATTTGACCGGTCACCATCGAACGAACGTGAACTGCTTCCATGATATTTCGGGTTCTTTTGTTGTAGATTCGGTATCCTTTTCGCTTGGTACAAATCCTACAAACACTCCAATGTCCGCTTTAGCTTTCGGCTTACCTAAATCTTGACCTCATTAGTTGGGTAACACAAAGCACCAAACACGCCAAGGAAGGATAGATAAGGTTTTCTATTGTGGACAAGTTCATATGGAGCTTTTCCATGAGTTGTGTGAATTAGGTTCGATTTTGGGTGTAGCATGCAAGTGGCAATGGCTTCGCCCAAAGAAATGTTGGAACCTTTGAATAAATCAAGATTGTTCTTGCGGCTTCCACAAGAGTTTGATTTCGTCTTTCAACTACACCGTTTTGTTGAGGAGTTCGTGGAACACTTCTTTGATGGTGATTCCAACACTTTCATAAAAGTCACTAAGTTCTTTATTAACAAACTCGGCCCATTGTCGGTTCGGATGATTCTAACAGCCTTGTTAAGTCGAACTGCGCACTGTTTGATAAGTTTAATGATGACATATGGAGTTTCATCCTTTGTCCTCAAGAACTTAACCCAAGTGAATCGAGAGTAGTCATCAACCACGACTAACACATATTTCTTCCGTTAATTTTTGAACTCTCATAGGTCCGCACAAATCCATATGAATAGTATGAAGAACTTCCATAATCGAGTTTGTGGGTTTGGGTTTGTGGGCATATTTCCGCTTTTCCCAATTGGCATGTCGAACAAAGATGATACTTTTCATACTTTAATCCGTAAGCCTCTTACTAGGTTCTTTCTCGAAAGATCATTAATGGTGGCGAAGTTCAAGTGATTGAGACGACGATGCCATAACCATGACTTTGTTTTCAAGCCTTTGACAACAAGCGATTGGAGAAGACTTCATCATATCTTCGATAGAGATGGTGTATAGGTTTGTGCCACGTGTTCCTCTTAAAAGTTCCACACCATCAAGTTCTCTAACGAAGCAAGTATGTTTTCTAAAAGCCACCTCTAGATCGGAATCACATAATTGATCAACAGAGAACAAATTATGACCAAGACCTTCAACATAGTATACCCGGAGATCACACTACTTCCAACAACATAATCTCCATAACCCAAAATAGCTCTAAAATGATCATTTCCGAATCTAACAAGTCCGATGAATTTACTCACGGTTCACGAGCCGTGACCGGTCTCCAATCATATGCTTGGAACAAATTTAAGTCCAAGTACCACGTAATGATTTGAACGACCGCAGGTTGAACATAGACAAGAATGGATAATCGATAATTGGGATCCCATGCAAGAATGGGTTCCATTTGGTTAGTAATGATGATTGGAACACCCACATCGAAGCGTAATCAATGGAATCATTAGGGATAGATGCGGTGCTAGTGTACGCATTAGACCTATTCAAAGTATGTTCACTTCTTAAAGGAATAGTTCTACCGGTAGGCATCCATTTCCTAATGGGCATTGACTTAGATAATTTAGGGCACAACTCATTAAGATTAAATTTATGGCGGTGGGTATCCACCGATAACCTACATTACTAAATTTTCTTCCCGTGGGTATGTTTTCTAACCTTCTTCCGCCTTTGCTTTCTAGCCTTCTTAACTTAATTTTGGAATTAACAAGTTTAACAGGTATTTAACAAAGATTAGTAATGTAAACCAAATCATTCACACCACATACATGATTAGTAATGTAAACCAAGCAATCATCATTACATGTTTTGCCAAAAGTAGCGAGTCAGATTAATTACAAAGATGCTTAGAGCTAACACTAGAATCAACACGATTCGCTTTATTCAACATAGTTTCATTCTTCCTAAGGTGATCTTCTCTCTCTTCCATCGAATATTCCTAGCTTGCAAGGTCCTATCATTATTTGTGTTGCCTTGAGGCTTTGACCGCCGCTTTGGTGTCACTTTTACCTGTAGAGGAATGGGAACATTAGTTGGTTTTGCTACTTTTGCATTTCGTGTTTAGAAGTCTTTGGGATCCGAGCTACTTGAAGGCACATTAAAGTTCACTTTCTTAATCTTGGGCATAGAATGGGTTGCAAACTTAGCACTAGGCATAGAACAAGGCATCATGACTTTATCTTTCTCACATAAGGATTTAGGACATGTTGCTCTTAAACATTCTAATGACTCCGAGATCGTTTGGCTGTATGCAAGCATACCTAATTTCACTATCAAGTGGCTTATTTATATGATTCTCTTCTACAATCTCACGGAGACATTCTAGACTATCCTTAAGGTGAAAGAAATAGTTATGAAACACAAGTTTGTTATTCCTAAGATGAGGAGGAACGTATTTAACAATCACAAGATATTTAGAATCATAGATGACTTTGATGACTTTTATGCAACATTGTCGATTTTTGACAAAGTTATTTTTCATTGTTTTTTGTCACGGTGACTTTCTTCTAGTTTGACCTTTTCATTTTCTTCTAGAAACTCTCATTTTCTTGTTGTAATACGTTAATGATATTTTTAAGATGAAAGTTTTGAGAAGATTGAGAATCTAAAGGAGGAGGCATTTGGGAGCCAACACATGGTTCTTTTCACCCTTTAATTGTGAAATTTGGGTTTTCAACTTTTCGATCGTGTTACTGTTGAGCTTGAATCTGTTTCGTCTCGCTTGTTTATTTCAAAACGCATCAAACTCGGAACATCCAAGGATATCTTGATGTTTGAGGTTTTAACATTTTCTTTGAGATGTTGATATTTTAATTGCAAATCAAAATGCTCAACTTCCAGTTTAGAAAAGTGTTTTACCAAATTATCGTGATCATCCCGGTCAATTTTCTCATTTAGTTTTGAGTTTTTGTTTTAAGCTCAATGACACGAGCATGGGAAACTTTCAAAGCAACGAGATAATTCATGAAATTGAGAGGCGGTAATAGAATGCTTAGTAACAAGATAAAACACATCTTGAGCTACACAACTCGATATCAAGTTCTCATTTAAGATATGCGATTCTTCCTTTCAATTTCATTATATTTGAGTTCCGTTCATAATTATTGACCTCAACTATCATTTCATCAAATTCATTTTCCATTTCTTTAATGTCCGAGTTTATCCCTTTTGAAGACTCTCAAATTGATTTTTAATTGTTTAAAGAAAGGCATGACCTCGGTTAGATTGCATTCTTTAGTTTGCTCGAAACCCTCTCCCTTCGATTATCCCCAGAGGTGTGATTCTTTTCTTACATGTCTTCTCAAAATCAACGAATAGTTGATTAAAAACATACATGCTGATTAAGGTCTTGCTCTTAGTGGGAATAGTTCTAGGAACTAAATGCATTGGTGTATTCGGAGGATACACAGTAGCTGGAGGCATTTTCCTAAAGGGAGTGTTTGTTTTAACAAGTGCATTAATTTTTTGCATATCTATGTGTTAGGATTTAGTAAATCCAGTTATTAAAGAGTCGGCCACCTCAAGTATATGTAATCGTTAGAAAGCTCGTAGTCGTAGATTATTTAATGTTTAGTAGTATTTAGTTTAGTAACACCGTGGAGGACGGATGGTTCTTTACCCACCGTATGCCCGATCCATGCCCGTAGGTGGCGATTTATGTAAGAACTATAAATACTCTATACCTCCCAAGGTAGAGAGTTGGAGCTAATAATAAGATTTTTCTTTCTCTCACTAAAGTTCCCAACCTCTAACTTTCTCTCTCTAAAACCTCTTTTATACGCCTCTTTGATCATTGGTTTAGTGTGTTTGTGAAATCCAATATGTTACAAATGGTATCAAGAGCCATGGTTTGATCATCTCTCTTACATATCCTTGGATTTCTAGTGGTTTTTAGATGGTTTTTGAGTTTGAAAAAGTTTAGTGGTTTTTGCATCATTTGGATCACTTCTTGTGTTAAAGTTTGAATTTTGGGTGTACTTTTGTGTTTAGAATCATTGTAAGTGCTTGGGTGTTGATTTGGAAAGCTTGAATAACTGTGGTTGGACTTGTTTTGGATCGAAAAGTGTGTTTTTGAAGTTTTTCTTTATAGCGACTTGGTTCTCGTAGTGTTTTTCATCGTAGCGACTTGCTTCAGAAAAGGGTAGCGAGTTGTAGTGTTAACTGTTAGCGATTTGGTCCTAGCAACTTGTCTATTGAGACAAGCTGACAAATAGTACAAGTTAGTGGATTCTCCACTACGGCTAGAGACTTGGTGTGGTTAGCGACTTGCTTCAGAAATTGTTAGTGAGTTGAAGTGTAAAATTGTTAGCGACTTGATACTAGCGACTTGGATCTTAGCGAGTTGTTCTTTAGCAACTTGACTGTGTCTTAGCGACTTGGATACTTAGCGAGTTGCTCTTTAGCGACTTGGTGCTGTAGCGACTTGTGTCCAGCGACTTAGGTCTTAGCGACTTGGTGCTTAGCGACTTGGTTCAAGGATTCTTAGCGACTTGGTTGATCTTTTGTTTATAATACGGTTTTCTCTTGATTTAGTAAAATCCGTGAAAGAATCTATTTCCGGTTTAATCATAGAGTTATAAAATCCCGTAATCTGTTAACATGTCTACCAACATACCTACAATCATCTCCATTGTTGTCGAGGATGTTCAAGCATTTGGTTTAGATACTCGCCCACCCATGCTCGATGTAACCGACTATGACTCTTGGGCTCAACGAATCGATTGTATTGTCTTGGAAAGGAAAATGGAGTCAACATTCTCAAGTCTATTGATGAAGGACCTTATCGATTGAGACTACAAGAGACCTAATTGATATCTTTGCAGATGGAACCATGATCTATGGAATGGATAGACCAAAGATGTATGATGAGCTCTGATAAGGAGAAAAGAGATTCGATGTCGATATCGTGGCTTCAAACATTATACTTCAAGGTCTTCCAAAAGACATCTACAAGCTTATCAATCATAACATCAAGCAAAGGGTATGGGATAATGTCAAGATGCTTCTCTCGTGGTCCGAATTAACTATGGAAGACAGAGAATCACAATCAGATGATGAATTTGAGCACTTCAAGATGAAACACGATGAGAGTGTCTATGAATATTATGTGAGGTTTCACAAGCTTGTGAATGATATGAGGAACATCAAAATGACCATGCCAAACATTCAATTTGAATTCAAAGTTTGTGAACAACATGAACCCGAATGGCATAAGTTTGTCACCTCGTGAAGCTAACCAAAGGACTTAAGAATACAAACTATGAGCAATTGTATGCCTTCACGCTTGAGAATGAGAGGCATGCTATGTTTGAAAAAGGATTATGGATCGCTCAAAACCAATCGGGAGAAACAAGCTCACCAAATGATTCTACAACTTTCTACACCAATGTTGGTATTACCACCAAAGCATCTCAAGTCATACCCGTGGGTAATGGTAATTACAAGCTCATCCCTAATCCAACATATAAGCCTTCCGACCCTAAACACACTCATGGAAAACTTCATCAATCAACTATCTCTCATGGTTAGTCAAAACATGAACTCTCTCCCACACACCAACAATAACCTCTAACAAACATCCAATCCACACAATCAAGCTACTATCAGAGATGGGAAGGTTGTGGTGCAACCAATTCAAGAAGGCGGTATGAGCAGGGAAGAGGTGGAGTTGGTAGAGGATATGTAGCAAATCGTAATCGTAGAAGGAATCCAAATCAAGGACAAGCAAAGCCTACCAAATGCTACAACTGTGGTGGTGAGGACACATTGCTAGGAACCGCACATCTCTAAAACGTCCACGAATCGCGAATACTTGAGAGACAAGACGTTGCTCGCAAGCTCGGGATAATGGTGCAACTTTGGATGAAGAGGAGTTGTTGTTTCTTCTTTGAAGGCAATGCCAAGATATATGATGCGAGATGTGGATGAGCAACCAATTCAGGAGATAGGTCACAATCATCGAATGCCTTTCAAGTCGCCGATCGTGATGCATACGAATCGACATCGATGATGAACCTCATCGCACAAACAATTTTCATGGCTAGCATTTCTCCAATGGTCTCTCCAAAGGTCTCATCATCACGCCCACTGGTCCATCCAAAGAATCAATCATCTCGGAGGTATTAAAACTATACGATGATGTTGATGAGCAAAAGATACATGACAAAGTACAATCAATCTGAAACTTTTGAGTTAGATATTGAAAATATGGGTAATATCAATGTTGTCCCATATGATCAATATGTGAAACAAAGTGAAAGTGAGACTGTACCAAGTGATGCATCTTCTGCATCAATGATGACTATGTTTTGATGAATACACCGCATGTGCCCTCGATGATTCTGTTATCTCGAATCGAATGCCTATAAAGAACAAGTAGCTATTTATGAACAACGTGCTAAGTTTGAGTTAACTACCCGTGAGAAGGAAATGGATGACCAAATGCGCATAACTATTAGAAAAGTAAGTTTAGAGAAGAAGTATTAAAACAAGAGTTAAACTCCTTACAAGAAAAGCTTTCTAAAAGCGCTAAGCAAAACAAGAACTTCAAGAAAATGTTAAAATGCTTAAGCAAGAATTTAGTGCTAAGGAATCAAAACTTTTGAATGATTTTCTAATCTAAAACCTTGAAAAACAAGCTTGAAAATAAGTTGTACGCACAAGGGAACACCATTCAGATCGCTCACATGATCACTAAGCATAGAGTCTTAAGCGATAAGCATAGTACCCCATTATTAAGGAATCCAACCCCGAGTATGGTAAGAAAGCAAAAGTCGCTCAAAGTATAATTTATGATGGTAATGAAATCCTTAAGCCTAGGAGATAAGAAATCGAAACCTAGTTAGAAGCGAGTGTAAAAGAATGAGTACACTAAGGAAAATTAGATTTTTAAACATGGCATATAAGAAATCGGAAAAGGATATGGATGAAGTCACTAGGGAGAAAATGAATAAGAAGCTAGAAGATCCGAGTGTAAAAGAATAATATAACGATCAAACCCCATGATTACACTAAGGAAAATTGGATTTCAAAAGGGATAAATTCTTAAACATGTTTAAGCCTCGGAACTCAAATATAATATTAACCCCCGAACAAGTGTTCTAGAAAAGGATATGGATTTCATGAATTATCTATTGCATTGAAAGTTTCCCATGATCGTGTCATTGTGCTTGAAAACAAAAACTCGTAACTAAGTGAGAAAATTGATCAAGATGATCACGATAATTTGGTAAAACATCTTTCTAAACTAGAAGTTGAACATTTTGATTTACAACTAAAATATCAACATCTTAAAGAAAATGTCAAAACCTCAAATATCAAGACATCCTCGGATGTTCCGAGTTTGATGCGATTTTCGGATAAACAAACGTGACGAACATATTCAAGCTCATTGTAACACGATCGAAAGTTGAAAGCCCAAATCTCTCAATTAAAGGGTGAAAAGAACAATGTGATGGCTCCCAAATGCCTCCTCCTTTAGATTCTTAGTATTCTCAAACTTTTCATCTTCAAAACTTAGTTAATGCTTTACAAAAGAAAATGAGAGTTTTCTAGAAGAAAATGAAAAGTTAAACGACACTTTAAAGAGTTATATGATTCAATGAAAGTCACTCGTGATAAAAACAACGAAAAATAACGTCTTTACAAAAGGAAATTAAGAATCGAGGAGTCGTGAAACAGGAAACCGCCACTTGTTTTTAATGAGAATGTTGCATCAAAGTCATCCTCGATCGCAAATATAATGTGATCATTAAATACATTCCTCCTCATCTTAGGAATAATGAACCGTGTTTCACAACTATTGTGCTCACCTTAAGGATAGTCTAGAATGTCTCCGTGAGATTGTGGAAGAGGATTTTATAAATAAGCCTCTTGATGGTGAAATTAGGTTTGCGTGCATTCAAGCCAAACGATCTCAAGAACTGCTAGAATGTTTAATAGCAACATGTCCTAAATCCTTAGGTGCAAAAGGAAAAGTCTGTGATGCCTTGTTCTATGCCTAGTGCCAAGCATACAAACCATTCTATGCCCAGTTTAAGAAAGTGAACACTAATATGCCTTCAAGTAGTTCGGATCCACGCACTTATAGTTCAGAATGCAAAAGTAGCAAAACCAACTAATGTTCCAATTCCCTTTACAGAGTAAGAAGTGACACCAAAGCAAGCGGGTCAAAGCCTCAAGGCAACACAAAGAATGATAGGACCTTGCATGCTAGGAATGTTCTGTGGAAGAGAGTAGAAGATCACCTTAGGGAGAATTTGAATAAGATGAATCGTGTTGATTCTAGTGTTAGCTCTAAGCGTACTGTAATTAATGCGAATTCTACTACTTTTGGCATAACTTGTAATGATGATTGCGTGGTTTCTGTTAGTAATCTTGAATGTGGTGTGAATGATTTGTCTAATGTTATTAAATGCCCAGCTAAAATTGTTAATGTTAAAATTCAAGCTAAAAAGGAAAAAAGGCAAAGGCGAAAGAAAGTTAGAAAACAAAGTGGAAACCCACGGAAGGAAATTTAGTAATATAGGTTATCAATGGATACCCACCGCCATAAGATTAATGTGTTGTGCCCTAAATTTCTTTGAGTCAATGCCCACTAGAAAATGGATGCCTCTTGGTAGAACTATTCCTTAAGAAGTGAACATACTTTGAATAGGTCAAATATGGACACTAGCACCGCATCTATTTCTAATGAGTCTATTGTTTCTACTCGATGTGGGTGTTCCAATCATCGTTACTAACCAAATGGAACCCATTCTTGCATGGGGATCCCAATTATCCGCTTATCCATTCTTGTCTCGTGTTCAACTGCAGATCATTCAAATCGCTCGTGGTACCTTGACTCGATCGCTCCAAGCATACGATTGGAGATCGGTCACGGCTCATGAACTTCGTGAGTAAATTCATCGGAACTGTGAGATTCGAAACGATCATTTTGGTGCTATTATGGGTTATGGAGATTACGTGGTTAGAGATAGTGTGATTTCCGTGGTATATTATGTTGAAGGTCTTGGACATAATCTATTTTCTATCGGACAATTATGTGACTCAGATTTAGAAGTGGCCTTTGAAAACATATTTGCTTTGTTAGAGAACTTGATGGTGTGGAACTTCTCGGAGGAACTCGTGGTTCAAACCTATACACCATCTCTATCGAAGATATGATGAAATCTTCACCCATCCGCTTTGTCAAAGGCTTCCAAAACTAAGTCATGGCTATGGCAACCGTCGTCTCAAACACTTGAACTTTGGTACCATAAACAATCTTTCCGAAAGGACTTAGTAAGAGGATTACCAGTTAAAGTATGAAAATATCATCTTTGTTCACTTGCCAATTGGGAAAAAGCACAAAATATGCCCACAAACCAAAACCCACAAACTCAAGAATGGAAGTTCTTCATACACTTCATATGGATCTCAGGTCGACCAATGAGAGTGCAAACAATAAATGGGAAGAAATACATTCTAGTAGTTGTTGATGACTACTCTCGATTTACTTGGGTAAAGTTTTTGAGGACAAAGGATGAAACTCCAGATGTCATCATCAAACTTATCAAACGACTTCAGTTCGACTCAACAATCTTGTTAGAATTGTTTGAATGCACAATGGCACATAGTTTGTTAACAAAGACTTAATTCAGCTTTTATGAAAGTGTTGGAATCGGTCATCAAAGAAGTGTTCCACGAACTCCTCAACGAACGGTGTAGTTGAAAGACTAAATCGAACTCTTGTGGAAGCTACAAGAACAATGCTAATTTATTCAAAGGTTCCAATGTTTCTATGGGTGAAGCCATTGCCACTACTTGCTACACTCAAAATCGTTCCTTATTCACACCTCTCATGGAAAAACTCCATATGAACTTGTCCATAAACGAAAACCCCGATATATCCTATCTTCGTGTGTTTGGTGCTTTATGTTACCCAACTAATGGCGGTCAAGATTTAGGTAAACTAAAAGCTAAAGGAGATATTGGAGTATTTGTAGGTTATGCACCAAATGTAAAAGGATACCGAATCTACAACAAGAGAACCCGAAATATCATGGAAACAATTCACATTACGCTCGATGAGTCGACGGTCAAATGGCTCCGGGACAATCCAGTTTGGACCGATTTCAACCTTTATCCAAGAGTCCTATCGGTTCTACTCTTGTTCCTAATCCTCACCAACAACTCCTTATGTACCTCCTTCGTAAGATGATTTGAAGAAATTATTTGATCCAATGTTTGATGAACACTATGAGCCAAGTGCTAATGATATGTCGGTTCCATCAACAGAGGTGCCTCTATCCCTGCCAATGAAGTTAACCCTTCGGTTTCAATGTCATTAAGTCAAGAAGCGCTGCTGCCGATCACTCTGTCTCATCAACAAATCATCAATCATCGAGTGTACACAATGGAAATGTTGCGGTGTTACGAGATGATGAAAACCCTTTGCTCCTCCGGAAGATGAACCCTTTGAAAACATATTTGCTCCCGAGTCATCATCAAAACCATCTTCTTCGTGAGATATCAACTCTGCTACTTCAGGTTCCTCAACAACAACCACATGAACATCTTAGAAAATGGACACATGATCATCCATGGACAACATCATTGAAACCTTTCCCGTCCGGTATCCACACGAAAACAACTTCCAACCGATGCCTTAAGGTGCTTCTTCAACTCCGTACTCTAAGATCGAACCAAAAGACGTGAAAAGCGCCATGAATGAAGACAATTGGTTCAATGCCATGCAAGAAGAAATTCATGAGTTTGATCGACTAGATGTATGGGAACTAGTACCGCTTGATTGTGCTATGATTATTGCTCTAAAGTGGATCTTCAAAGTGAAACTTGATGAGCATGGTGATGTTTTAAAGAACAAGGCTCGATAGGTTGCAAAAGGATACCGTCAAGAGGAGGGTATTGACTTTGAAGAATCATTTGCTCCAGTTGCTCGTATCGAGGCAATCGTAATCTTCTTGGCTAATCTTGCAAGTAAGAACATGGTAGTCTATCGGATGGATGTAAATACGGCGTTTCTTAACGGAGATCTTAAAGAAGTCGACATCGCCACCGACTGAAGGCTTTGTGAATCGAGCATCCTACTCACGTCTATCGTTTGAAGAAGGCTCTTTACGGTTTGAAGCAAGCTCCAAGGGCATGGTATGATACGCTATCAAAGTTTCTTCTATCTCTCGGATTCAAGAAAGGAGCAGTTGATCCGACATTGTTCACCGTAAAGTCGTGCAAACATTTAATTCACATTCAAATATATGTTGATGATATCATTTTGCCTCGACTGACCCCAATGAATGTGACCGTTTTTCAAGTGAAATGGGTTCTAAATTTCAAATGTCAATGATGGGACAAATTTCATTTTTCTTGGGATTACAAAGTCCCGGAGGCATTTTTATAAATCAATCTAAATATGCAAATGAGATTTTAAAGAATTTTGGATTTGATTCTAGTGCTATTGACACTCCCATGATAGAGCGTACTAAACTGGATGAGGACCACTCGGGGATCATGGTAGACCAAACGAAATATCGTAGTATGATTGGATCCACGATGTACCTCACAAACTAGTAGACCGAGACATTACATTCATTTGTTTGCATGTGTGCTAGATATCGAGCTAAGCCTACCAAAATGCACCTTGAAGCGGTTAAGCGGGTCTTCGGTATCTCCAAGGAACCATCAATATGGGACTTTGGCACCAAGGACACCGGTATGTCACTAACGACCTATGCAGATGCCGATCATGCGGGATGTCAAGATACACGTCGAAGCACGCCCGAGGTGCTCGGTTTTGGGTGATAAGCTTGTGAGTGGTCTTCAAAGAAGCAAATGAGTACTTCTATTTCCTCTACAGAGGTGAATACATAGCCATGTCATCTTGTTGTGCTCAAATCCTATGGATGAGATCTCTTTGAATTATCGAATATGGCTTTGAATTCAACAAAGCCATATTCGACATCATTTCATCAGGGAGAAATAGAAAACGGTGTGGTGGAACTCTATTTTGTAAGGAATGAATACCAGTTAGCATACATCTTCACCAAAGCTCTTCCTAGAGAACGTTTTGAGTTTATCCTCCCACGACTTGGTCTAAAGAGTCTACAACCGGAAACACTCAAACGTCTTCAAGAGGAAAACGAGGAGTAAATGTCCTTTTTCATCCATCTCTTGTAAATAGTTATTCGAAAAACAAAATACAAAATTACAAAACCTTCAAAAAGCAAATAGAAAAATATAAAACTTTCAAAAATCCATAAAAATTTGAAAAATCTTGAAAAAAAAATTGTTTTCTTTTTGTCATGTTTTTCTCGATTCGAAAATATCTACGGTCTTTGTGCTGTCATTCAAAGAATGACACGGGTCTTTAGATGCCGTTCGAATGTTCTTTAAAAAAAAAAAGAAGCAAAAAATCAAAAATATTTTTGGGAGAAAGTGAAACAAATGGTTTATTGTCATTTCAGCAATAACCCGCTTTTCAAAGAAAGAACGAGCCATGCTTTATCTTGTTTTCAAATCTAGTGCTCGATTCTATAAACAATTACTTTATCTAATGAAAACTAATTGCTTTGAAAAATAACTGGACCCTATTTTTGAAAATCATCCGATCGATCATTTGTCAAAATATCTATCTCTCAATCAACAACTTATGTCATTGATTGAGGGGGAGAATGATTTCAATTAAATCAAAAGGTTATTTGTCATAAAATTATTTTCAAAAGATGATCATGCATGTTTAATCAATGAAGTTTAAAGTCTCTAAATCCGATCCTTATCAGTTAAAACGTTTTCATAATCAAGTCACAATTCTCCTTAAAAGCTTTCAAAATCAATTTAAATCTACATAGATCACAAAGCTCAAATGATTTGATAATTGTGATCGGGGGAGAATTTGTGATTTAAATTGGATTTAAACTGATAATTCGGTAGATGGTTTTATAAGGATGTACAAGCTCTCCTTCCCACATTTGCCAAACGATTTCAAATTTTCCATGCACATGTTGAGGGGGAGCATCTATCTTAAACCACAAAGATTTGAAACGTGATCAATTTATTTCAATGTGCGTCTTTTCCTAATATGTGCAAAACATTTTCAAAATCTATGCACATATTGAGGGGAGCAACTATTTTGAAAACCACATTCTTTATATAACTACTCTTAGATGCAAGCCAACCCTCAAAGATGAAAATTATTTCTATTACAATGATGCTTGATGCAAATGTTGAGGGGAGCTCTTGTTCTAAAAATATCAAAAACAATTCGGTACAAAATGCTTTGATAATATATCACAAGTATCGGATTGATTTTCAAATGGTTTTCAATTGGTTCCAATGGCGATGAACAATACCAAATAGATCGACCAACTTTACTTTATGTATGGTGATATAAGGACGATAAGGTTAGGTATTTGTTCCCATGATCCGCCGTAACCGGAGGGATCTACCAGGACAATCCACTAGATAGTGTAGAAGTCCTTAGGTATATTGAAAAAGGAGAAAATGATATATGGGAAGAGTGCGACTAAGACCGAGCTAGTATGGAATAAACCCAACAAGGTTCTAGTTATGAAGTCTCGGTAAGCATTGAAGGGTTGAAGAATGAAAAGGAATTGAATGAGAAAAGGGTGAAAATAAATAGCCCTCCAATTATTCAACCTTAGGGCGTATACGGGTTCAATTCATATGCTAGTGGTGGTTACCAAGGTAACATCGGTATTGAAGACAAGACGTCATTGACCAAGTGACGCACTGCAATTCAACTTCCCAAACCACTCAAGTTCCTCTTAAAAGGACTTGTTTCATTCTTACGGGGAACCGACATTATCTATCAATTTTCTCTTAGAGATTGTTGATATTGAAGAAGGATACCCTCTCCATAGTCTCCGAAATAGGATCCAAATATGCACAATTGTGTCTAGAGCCACGAGATCATCAATAAATCTCATTAGGACACTTTCAATGAAGACTCTCAGTTTCACACAATGTGGAAAGAGAAGATTATATCTTATGAGTCATACGCATTATCCTTGTGGTATTGCTGGAACATCCGAGTGATATGCAAACATATTCACAATGAAGATGGAAAGCCTCGGAGCCAACATCAAACAAGCTCCGGTGGGTGGCATGTGAGATCTATTCAATAGATCAACCATGTGACAACCGAATAGAAACAATGGGCGATTCAATCTTTGAATCAATCACGGTTCGAGTTATGGATTGACGGATACCTTTGAAAAACCGGTCGTTGTGCTTAAAACTATTTTCTTTAGCACATCGATCGTGTACAAATATTTCAAAATAAAAGGTGTTTATGATTGATAATTGATTTTAATTAAAACCTTTGTTGTATTGCAAAAACTAATTTCTATTGAGCGATACGATTGTTTTTCAAATCTCTTTTATCAATCGGTGAATCTCAATTACGATTCACTCACTCCGTGTTGTCTTCTTTGAGACGTTCCGGTTTGAGAATGACTAGAGCATTGCGAAACCTGTCAAGGAAATTCTTGAATTTTACCGATCACAGCAAGATTTGTATCGATCAACGGGAATCGTGGGCGTGTATCTTAATTCAACGAAAGTGATCAAAGACACTTTTGTGCGCTTTATTGCTAACTGTTGTATGCAGGTGTAAAGATCGTTGTAACTCTTATACTAGGTCTAATATTATATCTAGGAACACATAATAATAAAAGCGGAATATTCAAACATAGAATCAATATTATTATGAACAAGGTTTTTTATTATCATAAACTAACTAACTATAATAAAGATCAAAGACTTGATCTAACACTAACTAACTATCACCCTAGGGGTTCTCCCCTAACGCCTAGGTTCCCACACACACACATACCTTTGGTTTACATCTTGTACGTACAATAAAACTAATGACCCTATGTCTCTTTATATACTAGAGACATCTAGGGTTTACAAGAGAAATCATAATACAATTAGGAAACTAAATATTCTTTTAAGCATATCTTCTAAAATCTTCCAAATCCTCCATCTTTTTGTAGTTTCCGTCTTGTCACTTTTAGTCCTTCATGTTTCATTCTTCTTGTTTTGTATCATCAAATCTATAATAGACCCAACAATCTTCCCCTATTTGATGATGACAAAACAAATACGATTCTTGTACGAACTTCCCTAGACGAAGTAGCAGAAGTTGAGATCAGGGATCTCACCATAAATGAAACAAGTATGTCTTCCTTTGTCTTCCCCTTATTCCATGCCACGCCACTCAAACATCTCTTCCTCTTTTTGTGATTATCCAAATAGGGAATGTATGAAAATAATGATCTTGACCACCATGAACCAATATCATACTTTCAATCTAAGACTTCCAATGCTTCAAATCGCCCACCATTACGCACCATAGGAAAAATGGATTCAAAACAATAGAAACCGCAACTAGCGTAGTAATAATGATCAACGATGGTAAAATCAAACACTTCCCTTGAGTGATGCATGTAGATGGTTAAACATTTAACAATAAGCTTCCCCGAAACCCATATGTTAACCATCTTCTTGATTCTTCAAATCAGAGGCTCCATGTAATGATTACTTGTGAAGAAAACCGAGTATAACTAATTTGATGAAGAAGTAGAATTTCACAAACTTGTGTCTTAAATCTTGTACTATCCACGGAACTCCATACTTATACGAATCACCAAATATAAGTAGACCGCAATCCCTTGACAAAATCCTCAACTAATATGAGACACTGAGCACTACAATGTAACTCCTTTAAGTGATAGCCAATGTGTGCATAGAGCATCATAAGAAAAATCACACATTGCTAGATTTATCAAGCTATATGATAAGAACACAAACTTGTGAAACTCAACTACAAAATTAAATAAATGATATTCAACCTTCTTCGTAATCAATTAATCTATTAAGAATCAAATACGAGCCTTTTTGAATCCTTTTAAGAACAAATCACCAAACTCCTTGTGTGTGTGAACAATAACCTGTGTGTGTGTCGTCCAAAAACCATAACAATAATTATGCTCGACTTCCCCTTAATTCCAAATCTCCTCGTAATAAACTATTATCGCCAATCCAAATAATTTTCGCGATGTAAAACCTTGAGCAAGACTTTGAGAAGAATCGGGCGAAGACTTTCGTCAAACAACAAGACTTTTAAAAACAAGCGTTACTTTGAACATAAGCGGTGCTTTGAGCAAGACGTTGCAAAGAAGATTTCATGTCCAAGCAAGACTTTCATAAGGAAGACCAAGAAGATTTTGAATGAGACTTGCAAGAAGAAGATACTTTAACAAACATGGACAACAGTACTTTGAAAATAATGAGCAGTACTTTAAAAATCAAACAGTACTTTCAAAAATATGAGCAAAGAAGATTTTGCATAACTCATTTGCAGACTTTGAGCAATTTCATCCCTTTGTCTAATCGCCCACGTGATTATCTAATCCAAGAACCAAGTAACAATATGACCAATATTAAATAATGAGTAGGGACCCAGAACTTGTAGAATAAAATTCATTGACCGAATAAAATTCTCGTCTGATCACATCACGTGGTACTCAAACATGTAGGTCCAAAGTCAACTTCCAATAGCAACGAACAAATAAATACCAACTACAACCAGTGAAAATACCTTCGTCGACCAATACTAACTTTGTCACATTATTAGCTCCTCGTTAATTCAGATGCACAAACAATTTAAAACCCATGTGAAACCAATTAATACTTCTTGACTAATTAATACCGACCAACTTGACACAAGAATATAATCACATGAATACTCCGAATACAGTACCACATTATTGGACCAACTTTGAACAATGAATTCAATATCGTCGTCGCACATAGCCAATCAAATTAATAACCTTATCTTCAATAACGCACCATAAAAAAAATCAATACCATTAAAATTGATTTTCTGAAAAACCATTCTCAGCAGCCAGTTTCGACATTGAATAACTTTTTATTGCGAGCTCCGATCGACGATCCCTCCGGTGAAAAGTTAGATGACTATATAGAGAACGTCCACCTAAAATTTCGTTACGATCCAACGGTTAACGAAAAAGTTATGATCGTTTCAAAACAGTGTTGTATAAAAATACGAAAATTTTGAGATCCGAATTTTTTGTCTTTTTCATTATTCTTCGACACATAAAACCTTGCGAATCCTAGATATCACAAGCCCCAGGCTCTGATACCACATGTAAAGATCGTTGTAACTCTTAGACTAGGTCTAATATTATATCTAGGAACACATAATAATAAAAGCAGAATATTCAAACATAGAATCAATATTATTATGAACAAGGTTTTTTATTATCATAAACTAACTAACTATAATAAAGATCAAAGACTTGATCTAACACTAACTAACTATCACCCTAGGCGTTCTCCCCTAACGCCTAGGTTCCCACACACACACACACCTTTGGTTTACATCTTGTACGTACAATGAAACTAATGACCCTATGTCTCTTTATATACTAGAGACATCTAGGGTTTACAAGAGGAATCATAATACAATTAGGAAACTAAATATTCTTTTAAGCATATTGTAAAGCCCTAAAAATCGTAACCGCGTTAAATGACTATTTTGCCTCTATTTAATATTTATAAAATATGTAAAATTAAATCAAGCTCATTAAATGTAAAATTTAACCTAACTTGTAAAGATTGTCAAACCCGATGTACAAAATAAATAAAATATTTCGACACTTTACGCCTATACATATTACACGCTTATATATTACATGAACCGAAAAATTCATAAATTACAAAACACATATAAACTTTAATGTGAAAGCCCATCTAAGTTATAAATTGGAATTTGGACTTGGCTTGGCCTTTGTTTTCCTTGGCTCATCAAAACCGTATCCCTCCCTCCTTTTCATTATCGCTCCACAAAATTGAAGCACACCAAAACCCTAAGTCACTTTCACCCAAAGTGGCGGCATCAAATCCCATCTCCTCTCCATTGAAACCCTAGAAGCCTCCATTAACATTTTATTCAGCCTCAAGGTCAAGAAGAAGAAGAGTTTGGAGGTGTTTTGATCGTGGTGCTCTTGGGTCTTTGCATTTTGATCCGTGAGTCTCATTTGGTGCTCTTTTGGTCTCAATTACGCCTAAAGGTATCCTCATGGTCTTCCTTTCATTTGTGCTAGCCAATCGACACACACTTATGTTTATATAAAACAAATATGAATGTTATCATGCCTAATAAATTCGAAAACCTAATTGGAATGGAACCCTAAGTGTAATTAATGGTCTAAACATGTGTTATGATGGCTAATATGAACCCTAAACCGGACAGCATCATATGTCGAATTTGTGTGGGTTATAGATCGAAATTAATAAGTGCAACGATCCGGGTTTTGTTGGAAAAGTTTATTTTATGTCTTAGTTAAGTTTTCCAAGTGGTTTGGTCGAAATTGGAGTTGTCTAAGTCGTATTTTTGAATTTTACAAGATCAAGTGTCAAAGCTGAGAAAACGGGTCTGAAATTTAGGTTGGATTCATCTAGGTGTTATCTGATGATACTTTCATGTTTTTGAGTGATTCTTGAGTCTAAGTTGTGTTGGAAAATTTAGTGCACTTGTGGGATTAGTTCACACCTTGTAATGGGTTAGGAGGTACGGAGTGTACACCCATAAGGTCCATGAACACCCTGACTCATATAGTGGTTTGTATTGGTAGTCTTGGTGAAAGTCTTGCTTGGTGAAAATCTTCTTTGGTGAAAGTACCGCTTGTGGAAAGTACTCGCTTGTGGTTTCCATCGATAAGCGATGCTTCCAGCGATAAGCGATGCTTCCACCGATAAGCGATGTTTCCACCGATAGCAGCCGTGAAATCACCGATGCTATGAAATCTTGATAAGCGGTGTTTCCACTAATAGTCGTGTATTTCCACTACAAGTGAAAGTACCGCTAGTGGAAAGTATCGCTTATGGAAAGTCTCGCTAAATGGCGTTATAACTTCTTTATGACCACGTTTAATTGGTCATGTAACCACTAACGGCTATAATGGGGATAATTATGAGGCTATTAATGGGCCGATTAATACTCATAATTCCATTGGAATATCTCAAGAGTAACCTCCTATATATAGGAGATCTGAACATGCATGAGAGACACACAGAAAACGTAAACACTTATAAGCGAAAGGGTTATAGAATTGTGCCTAATTCTCTAACTGCATTTGGTCTTATCCCAAGTAGATATTCGTGATACCCAGGCATTAGGGTCGAATAGTTTACTTTGGAAAGTGATCATACGATTCAAGTGATATCCAAGAACCACCTAGTGGTATCTCATATCGCCGACTCTTTGTTGTTTTTCTTTGAGCAGTTATTGATTGTCTTACCTACTGCTGGGACATAACCCCAACAATCAAAGTAAACTATTTTGTGATAATCAATGGTCGCCGCCGTAATGAACACATGGCTTCAAACATTGCCAAGCTTGATAAGTTTGAAGGGGTGGACTTTAGGAGGTGGCGAAGAAGATGCACTTCTTGTCATCAAGCATGAGTGTGGTCTATGTGCCGACTACTCCAATTCTCGATGATGGTGATGATGCTACCGTGGAGCGGATCGGGAGGAGGAGCAAGTGGGAGAATGATGACTACATATGCAGAGGTCTTATTCGAATGGTATGTACGATTCTTTGTTTGATATTTATCGAACTTTGAATCTTCCAAAGAACTGTGGATTCCTTGGATGCCAAATATATGGTCGAGGATGCATCAAGTAAGAAGTTCCTTGTTAGTAATTTCACAAATTACAAAATGACCGATTCAAGACCGGTTATGGAACAATACAATGAACTTCTTGGAATACTTGGAAGGTTTACACAACACCAAATGAACATGGATGAGGCTATCAAAGTCTCTTGTGTCATTGAAAACTCCTCCTTCATGGAAAGATTTCAAGCATACCTTGAAACATATGAAGGAGGAGTTAACTCTTGTTGAGTTGGGCGGTCATCCGCACATTGAGGAATCTCTCAAGGTGCGGGATAATGACAAGCCAAAGAGTAGCAATCTTCTTGGACCATCTGTTGTCAATATGGTAGAGCATAACAACTCTACCGGTACAATGACAACAAAGGCAAACGCAAATATCATGACAACACAAGGCGAGATCCTAACAAGAAGGCTACACCTACTTGTTGGAAATGTGGCAAGATTGGTCACATTAAAAGGGATTGCAAGGGTGTTAAAGTTGGTGGTAAAGCCAATGGATCGAGCACTAATGGTTCAGGGTGGTGGTTCACCAACTCACTGAAAGGTCGAATATGTTTAATAAGTCTTTTCGATTTATTATGTTACATATGTATCGAATCTTTTATGCGCAGGATGATGATGTTGCGTGGTGGGTTGACTCGGTGCAACAGTTCATGTGTGTAAAGATAGAAGCGGTTCAAGACTTATGAGTCACCGAATGATGGTTCTATTCTTCACATGGGAAATGAGTCAACCGCCTTGGTGCATGGTCGTGGTTGTGTAGATCTTAGGTTTAGTTCAGCTTAATATTACCATTGCGGTGTTATTTCGACTTTTGTGACCACATTTGATCGGATGATTCTACCACGTGGCATGCTAGACTTGGTCATGTTCACTATAAAAGAATGCAAGATATGTCTAGGGATGGTTTAATCCTCGCTTTTGACATGGACACTGAAAAGTGTAAAACTTGCATGTTGACCAAGATAACCAAGAAACCCTTTCGGGGTGTTAGTCGTGAGACTAAGATCTTGGAGCTTATTCACAAGTGATCTGTGATTTGCATGCCACTCCTTCTTTGGGGAATAAAGTACTTTGTGACATTTATTGATGATGCTTCTAGATTTTGTTATGTCTATCTCATTACATACCAAGGATGAAGCATTAGATAAATTCAACGTGTTTAAAAGCGAAGTTGAATTACAACTGGGTCTTTAATCAAAAGATTAAGGACTAATAGGGAGGTGAGTACATGGATACTCAAGACTTTCATCTGTTGGAATAATCCATGAAACAATCGCCTTTATACTCCTCAACAAAATGGTATTTACGAAAGGAAAACAGAGTCTTTCAAGGAGATGGTTAATTCCATGTTGTCCTATTCGGATCGAGTCAAGGGTTCGGGTGAAGCAATGTTAATGACTTGCTATTTATTAAATAGGGTTCCAAACAAAGGAACAAGGTTACCCCTTATGAACTCGGACTAAAAGGAAACCCAACTGAACTATCTCAAGGTTTGGGGTTGTAGGTCATTGTAAGACTCCACGATCCAAAGCAAAAGACTTTGGGTGAAAGAGGCATTGATCGCATCTTTGTTGGATATCTTGAGCATTCCAAGGCTTTTAGGTTCTATGTTATTGAACCTAATGAACATGTTTCGCTTAACTCAATAATTGAATCAAGGGATGCGACTTTGATGAGAATAGATTCTCATCGGTCCCTAGACCAAGTATGAGGATTCCTAATGGAACTCATGACACTTTGGTGTATCGAGGTTCCCGATGATGAACCATCGTGGTCCTCGATAAGGTTGTGGTTCAAGAACTTTGAACTGTGCTCGGGAAGAGCAAAGGGTCGGGACTCAAACTCATTTGGACCCGAGTTTCAACTATACTTAGTTGAAGGTACTAGGATGAGGTCTCGCACCAATACTCCTATTGCTTCATTGTTGAGGATGACCCCAAAACATTTGAAGAAGCAATGAAGTCCCGTGACATTGCTTTCGGAAAGAAGCAATCAATGATGAGATGGATTCCATCATGGGCAACAACACTTGGTGTTGGTTGATCTACCTCTCGGTTGCAAACCTCGGGTTGCAAATGGATTTTCAAAAGGAAAATGAAGGTAGATGGAACTATTGAAAAGTTCAAGGCTAGACTAGTCATTCGGGGCTTTAAACAAAAGTCGAATAGACTATTTTGATACTTATGCCCCCGTGGCTCGTGTCGATTACCATAAGACTAGCGATTGCTATGGCATCTATTCACAATCTGGTTATTCATCGATGGATGTGAAACAGCTTTCTTGAATGGTGAATTGGAAGAGGAGGTTTATATGAACCAACCTCGTGGCTTCATCATGCCGTGCAATGAAAACAAGGTGTGTAAACCGATTAAGTCTCTTTATGGACTTAAACAGCACCTAAGCAATGGCATCAAAAGTTTGATGAAGTGGTTTTGTCTAGTGGTTATGTTCTCAACCAAGTCGACAAATGTGTATATAGCAAATTTGATGAATCGGTAAAGGAGTCATCATTTGTCTATATGTTGATGACATGTTGATCTTTGGCACCGACCAAAATCAGGTTGACCGACAAAGGAATTTTTGTCATCAAGGTTCTCCATGAAAGACATGGGGAGGTGATGTTATCCTTGGTATAAGGATTAAACATGAAAGTAATAGAATTTCTATCTCTCGGCCTCATTATATTGAGAAGATCGAGGAAATTCAATTACTTTGATTGTACTCGATGAGTACACCTATGGATACTGTGAGAAGTCGATGCCTAATCATGGCAAGGTGTATCTCAACTTGAGTATTCTAGGGTAATTGGTCGCACGATGTATGCCATGACTTGTACAAGACCCGATATTGGTTTTGCGGTGGGAAAATTGAGCAGTATACTAGTAATCCTAGTGCTCATCACCGCAAGCGATTCAAAGGGCATCAAGTATTTGAAGAGAACTATGGATTATAGTCTCTCATATACGAGTTACCCATCGGTGTTGGAAGGTTACACCGATGCAAGTTGGATCAAGAACATCAAGACAATTCCTCTACCGATGGTCGGGTATTCTTACTTGGTGGAGGTGCAATTTCTTGGGCATCCAAGAAGCAAACTTGCATCACCAGTTCAACAATGGAATCAATTTGTGGCTCTAGCATTTCTTTGGTAAAGAAGTCGAATGGTTGAAAACTTGCTTCTTGAGATTCCATTGTGGCCTAAACCTATAGCACCTATTTCTATCCGATTGTGATAGTGCGGCTACATTGGCTAAGGCTTATAGCCGGATGTACAATGGTAAGTCTAGACACCTAGGTGTCGGGCATAGCATGATTCGTGAGCTTATCATGAATGGGGTGGTATCTATAGAGTTTGTGAGATCTCAATGAACTTAGGCGATCACTTGACGAAGGGTGCGGCTAGAGACTTGGTTATAAAGTCGCTAAAGGGATGGGTTTAAGTCCAACTTAGTCATCGAATGCTAGGACACCCAACTCCTCCTAAGGAAACTTGGGAGCTGAGTTCAATGTGGAAAGTGAACATTCGATGGACTGGAGCACATGTTTTATTTACATCCCAAGGTTGTGCTCGAGAACTTCTTTGAAAGGAGGATGAAGTATTTACTTCTTAATGGTTAATTTTCTTTGAAAAAGTGCTTGCCAGAGCATGACTAAAGAGGAACCACCTATGTAAATGTTGAAGTTTTGCCGCTTGAGAAGCTTTGGACTTTAGCTTTTACAACATTTATGAATTTGGATATGGACATATGGCTTGTATAGTGTCGAGTCGTTAAGTGTTTGAAAACTTGTGTGTATTTTATCTTCGTGTATTCAAATGGGTTGAAGGGTTCAATTCTTAGAACACCCACGATTCTCGAATATTTGAACGTGTAATTTATTAAGATGGAAATTCAATCCTCGTGACATTTTCGTTTATGCACATGTTTTGCTTAATGTTTATTTTTCATGCAAAGGAAGTGAACTAAATTTGGGGAGGATTGTTGGAAAATTTAGTGCACTTGTGGGATTAGTTCACACCTTGTAATGGGTTAGGAGGTACGAGTGTACACCCATAAGGTCCATGAACACCTCGACTCATATAGTGGTTTGTATTGGTAGTCTTGGTGAAAGTCTCGCTTGGTGAAAATCTTCGCGGTGAAAGTCTTGCTTGTGGAAAGTAGTGCTTGTGGTTTCCACCGATAAGCGGTGCTTCCATCGATAAGCGATGCTTCCAATCGACAGGCGATGTTTCCACCGATAGCCCGTGAAAGTAATCGATGCTATGAAAGTATCGATAAGCGGTGTTTCCATCGATAGGTTGTATTTCCACCACAAGTGAAAGTCGCTAGTGGAAAATATCGCTTATGGAAAGTCTTGCTAAATGGCGATTACAACTACTTTATGACCACGTTTAATTGGTCATGTAACCACTAACGGCTATAATGGGGATAATTATGAGGCTATTAATGGGCGATTAATACTCATAATTCCATTGGAATAGCTCAAGAGTAACCTCCTATATATAGGAGATCCGAACATGCATGAGACACACGTAAAACGTAAACACTTATAGCGAAAGGGTTATAGAATTGTGCCTAATTCTCTAAGCGCATTTGGTCTTATCCCAAGTAGATATTCGTGATACCCGGGCATTAGGGTCGAATAGTTTACTTTGGAAAGTGATCACACGATTCCAAGTGATATCCAAGAACCACCTAGTGGTATCTGTTATCACGACTCTTTGTTGTTTTCTTTGAGCAGCTTATTGATTGTCTTACCTCTTCTTTGGGACATAACCCCAACAAATTGTAGTACCTTGAAATAGCTTTACGGAAAAATAAGTCTTGTATCATTTGCAAACGTGGAAGTATGATTTTTATATTTTGGAGTTAGGGTGTCCGAATCAATTCTTGAGTTGAAATTTATGATGTAGTAAATGATTTTAGTATTTAATCTATGAGGTTCGGAACTTTTCCTTTGGTGGATATGATATTTATATACGATTGTGACACTTGTAGCTTTTGGTTTGATGTGTTGAGTAGGGTGAGTGTGTTTGTTGGGGCCATACTTTTGGTGTGTGTAAATCGGGTGAGTTCGGACCGGTGCGGACTTATGATTTTCCGTAGGTCATTTAGCATGGAAATAGAACCCACCAATTCTTGGAGAGTCTTTTAAATCATATGGGAACCCACAGGATTTTCTTGATTTCATTTGAGCTAAGTAAGTATTTTATACAAATCGTTAAAGTCGGTCCAAATATGAGTTTAAGAAAATGAAAGATAAAACATGATATCAATAAGTAACCCACTTACAAAGGCATAAGAAGCTTATAAAAGGAGCTAATAAGTATTATACGAATCGTAATCCATGTAGATTCATTGAAGAAGACGTGGCGTCGATCTTCGTGTTCGTTCATTCATTTGCTTTTCCTCATTTGCGTTAAGGTACGAGATATTCGACCTTTTTAGTAAAGGTTTTCTCATGATCTCCTTTTCTTGTCATTTCCTTACGCTTATTAGGATTCCTATGCCATTGCTATGATTCCTTCATTTATGTGAATCTCTGTTTGTCCGAACTTCTATTTGTTGAACCTTGCTATGTTTGAGTATGAATTTCGATCACGAACTTCGATTATGAACATCGATTATGAACCTTTGATTTACGAACATTTGATATGAACCCTTTCGATTTGTTTGATCCGTTGCTTATCTCGAAATCTCTGTTTATTGAACCATGAAACATCGATTTGAACTTATGATATAAAAACTACGATTTGTAAATCTGTTTGACCTTTATGATGAATTGTGATCCGTGTCAATTATGACAACTGTTTGACCTAAGTTAGTTTGACACCCGTGCCAATATTTCACTAGTCATGGGGTTCCATGTCCGTGTCGATGATGCACCGACATGACTCTAGGCGAGAGTGATGTTCGCCACGTCCCTTTCATTATCTCGTTTATTGATAGTATGGCCACTATCTCGTCTGTTGGGGCGTATGGATGCATCCTAGATCCGATCCATTATCCGATATGATTTGTCCGGTGAATGATGTAGGTGTGCTGTCTGGCGTCTTCACAAATCGGGAGCTAGCTACTCCATTTGTTATTGAGGTTTCCCTCATATTATATAAGGTATTCCGAGGTCACCCTCCGAATAAGAAAGTTACTCGATATGATATGTTACGGGCTCGTGGTAGATAACTAAATCAGATATGTTATTTACGTGTTAGATATTACATTTATGATTCCGTATTTGTCAATGTTTCCATTACATACCGAATTATTATATGTTTATTGAATGTGTTTATGCTTTGACATGTTTATGTGACTACCGCTTGCCATGCTAGGATATGATTAATATGCTTAAATGTGATTCGCATGTTGTCATCGATTATATGTTAGTTTACCATTATGTGACCTTGTTGATCGTATGATGATTATGCTAGTGTATAATTGATTGTTCGGTAAGTTCATTATGTATAATTGTTCGGATAATTCGTGAACTTTGATTATCCGTTGGTGTTCGATATCGCTTATGTTTGATCCGCCATGTTTAAATTACATCTATACTAAAGTTTGATCGGGAAATGGTTTAACTTATGATATCGACTTGATAACTTGCTAATTGCTATGCTATGTCTTTTGCTTATTTAGTTATAGTTTTCCCACCGTGTTTTCTATTTGTATGTGTGACCGCCACGTTTGGATCGCTATTGTTCCACTGCTACGATATTGGATAAGTGTGTTAAATGTAGATTAATTGGTGGTGTAAAGGACATGTTTACTTCTAGTAGTTGTTTCGCTAGCTTTTGGTATTTCGTTTGACTTATATGTACTTAAATTGCTCGATTTATTAATTGTGCATTGATTATGATGTGCTTGATTTGTGTCATCAATATGCTATGTGTTTGTTCTTATTTGTTGTTTGTTCTTCCGGATTACGTGTCGTGTTTCCATGAGAATCCTCGATGATTCATTATCCTCATTCCACTGTGACTTCGTTATTAGTTTCTTTATTTCATTTCATATTTCTGTTTTGTTCGGTTTTGTTTTGTTATATCCGTTCTTTGGGCTTTGTAAGCTCACCTCATTTCTTTTCTGCGGCGGTATTAAGCATTCAAGATGAGCTTATGGGATAGGTGATCCGGGTGAGAGTAGAGTCGAGAGCAAGATTTGGATATAGGGATCTTAGATTTATTTTGATTATTAAGTTATTTATATTTTCTTTTGTAAGTTTTGTAAAGGCTTCCGCTATTGTATAGTACTTAAGGTTACGATATGAAACCGTATTTGTGATATCTTTACCCTTGTCGGGTTGGGGTGTTACAATTTATGGTTTCGAGCTCTAGGTTTTAGGACCCTTGGAGCTTAGGCTATGACCGTGAGGATTGGGTAGACATTAGGTTTCCGTCTATTCGGATATCTTCGATTCCTTTTGTTATCGTTCGATTTGACTTTGATATTCTTTTGTCTTCACCGAGTTGGCCTCCTCTTTCTCATCGAATTTTGTTATTTTGTTTTCGCCGTCCGTTTGTCGATCGTTAGATGGAGACTACTCGTGGAGTCGAAGATGATGGTGCCGACCGCGTTCTTTGCAAGAGTCCCCGAGCTAGAGAGGTTCGTAGGCGAAGCCGCACCGACCGCCGTCTTCTTTGGAGACACCGGGATCTTCTTTGGAGGAAGTAGGCGGATCAACCAAAGGCGCAAAGACGGAGACAAGATTTAGCCGGTGGCTGAGAAGGTTCATCTACTTCATATGATTTGGGCGCGACTTATGTTACTCCTATTCGTTTGTCATGCGTTTTGAGGCGGTTTGATATTCTGTTAAGTGATTCTGATCGGTATTGCGTTTCTTTGATTCGTTCGAACTCGGTTTGAGTCGTGAAGTTTTATCGTTTAGCATTCGGTATATCTCGGTTTTCTTTTTGGACCGACAGTAATGAGTCATGAGGAACCGTTTTATGCAAGTTGGTGGCCTCGTTTGTTTGGTAATATGTTAAGTTGTGTGATGTAATATATGTGATATGTTTTGTTTTGATATTAGTTATGTGGGTTGTCATGACCCGAGACAGAATATGATGATAATAAGGACTTGTTATGTGATGCAAGTATTATGACGCCTGATCAACGTGACAATACCGATATCATATAATTTGAACTTATTGAAATCATATGACGTCTGGAGAAATGCATGTGGTTGATACGTGAATGGACTTTGACTTGTATCTGTTATTTGTCGCTCCTCATGTTCGATTGAAATTTTGTACCTCTTTGCGAGATTCTCATTGACAAGCTGTTATATATAAGTTTTGTACGCTTGGAATCCTAAATCGTTATGATCCGTGTGAACCTATAGATTGCTATATACGCCCTAAGTTTGTATGTCTCACGCATTGCGATTAGTAAGACCGTTAGGATTCGTTACGTCTAGGCATATGTTGTTTTCATCATTAGATACTGAATAAGTTAGAGTGTGTTGTTTGATTTTCGCATCTCATCATTATCCGCCATTACTTTGATAAGTATATGATTATCTCATTATAAGTATTTGATCGTTGAATTGATTTCGAAAAGTATAAGTATGAATGTTCGACAAGAATCATTTGTTCTAAAATAAGTTTCGCGCTTGCTCTATTCCTTGAAATTCAAGTCCGATTCGCTTTTTGTTCTGTTCGTCTTGTTCAATTTTCGAGGACGAAAATTTTCTTTTGAGGGAAGAGTTGTAAAGCCCTAAAAATCGTAACGCGTTAAATGACTATTTTGCCCTCTATTTAATATTTATAAAATATGTAAAATTAAATCAAGCTCATTAAATGTAAAATTTAACCTAACTTGTAAAAGATTGTCAAACCTAATGTACAAAATAAATAAAATCTTCCGACACTTTACGTCTATACATATTACACGCTTATATATTACATGAACCGAAAAATTCATAAATTACAAAACACATATAAACTTTAATGTAAAAGCCCATCTAAGTTATAAATTGGAATTTGGACTTGGGCTTGGCCTTTGTTTTCCTTGGCTCATCAAAACCGTATCCTCCCTCCTTTTCATTATACGCCCACAAAATTGAAGCACACCAAAACCCTAAGTCCCTTTCACCCAAAAGTGGCGAGATCAAATCCCATCTCCTCTCCATTCGAAACCCTAGCATCCTCCATTAACATTTTATTCAGCCTCAAGGTAAAGAAGAAGAAGAGTTTGGAGGTGTTTTGATCGTGGTGCTCTTGGGTCTTTGCATTTTGATCCGTGAGTCTCATTTGGTGCTCTTTTGGTCTCGTTAAATTCTGCCTAAAGGTATCCTCATGGTCTTCCTTTCGTTTGTGCTAGCCAATCGACACACACTTATGTTTATATAAAACAAATATGAATGTTATCATGCCTAATAAATTTTAAAACCTAATTGGAATGGAACCCTAAGTGTAATTAATGGTCTAAACATGTGTTATGATGGCCTAATATGAACCCTAAAACTGGACAGCATCATATGTCGAATTTGTGTGGGTTATAGATCGAAATTAATAAGTGCAACGATCTGGGTTTTTGTTGGAAAAGTTTATTTTATGTCTTAGTTAAGTTTTCCAAGTGGTTTGGTCGAAATTGGAGTTGTCTAAGTCGTATTTTTGAATTTTACAAGATCAAGTGTCAAAGCTGAGAAAACGGGTCTGAAATTTAGGTTGGATTCATCTAGGTGTTATCTGATGATACTTTCATGTTTTTGAGTGATTCTTGAGTCTAAATTGTAGTACCTTGAAATAGCTTTCTGGAAAAATAAGTCTTGTATCATTTGCAAACGTGGAAGTATGATTTTTTATATTTTTGGAGTTAGGGTGTCTGAATCGAATTGCTGAGTTGAAATTTATGATGTAGTAAATGATTTTTAGTATTTAATCTATGAGGTTCTGGAACTTTTCCTTTGGTGGATATGATATTATATATGGTGTGACACCTGTAGCTTTTGGTTTGATGTGTTGAGTAGGGTGAGTGTGTTTGTTGGGGCCATACTTTTGGTGTGTGTAAATCTGGGTGAGTTCGGACCGGTGCGGACTTATGATTTTCCGTGGGTCATTTAGCATGGAAATAGAACTCACCAATTCTTGGAGAGTCTTTTAAATCATATGGGAACCCCAGGATTTTGCTTGATTTCATTTGAGCTAAGTAAGTATTTTATAAAATCGTTAAAGTCTGGTCCAAATATGAGTTTAAGAAAATGAAAGATAAAACATGATATCAATAAGTAACCCACTTACAAAGGCATAAGAAGATTATAAAAGGAGCTAATAAGTATTATACGAATCGTAATCCATGTAGATTCATTGAAGAAGGCGATGGCGTCGTATCTTCGTGTTCGCTCATTCATTTGCTTTTCCTCATTTGCGTTAAGGTACAGATATTACGACCTTTTTAGTAAAGGTTTTCTCATGATATCCTTTTCTTGTCATTTCCTTACGCTTATTAGGATTCCTATGCCATTGCTATGATTCCCTCTCATTTATGTGAATCTCTGTTTATCGAACTTCGTTTGTTGAACCTTGCTATGTTTGAGTATGAATTTCGATTATGAACTTCGATTATGAACATCGATTATGAACCTTTGATTTACGAACATTTGATATGAACCCTTTACGATTTGTTTGATCCGTTGCTTATCTCGAAATCTCGTTTATTGAACCATGAAACATCCGATTTGAACTTATGATACAAAACTCGATTTGTAACTGTTTGACCTTTATGATGAATTATGATCAGTGTCATTTATGACAACTGCTTTGACCTAAGTTAGTTTGACACCGAGCCAATATTTCACTAGTCATGGGGTTCCATGTCCATGTCGCTGATGCACCGTGACATGACTCTAGGGCGGGTAGAGTGATGTTACGCCACGTCCCTTTCGTTATCTGCTTATTGATAGTATGGCCACTATCTCGTCTATTGGGGCGTATGGATGCATCCTAGATCGATCGTTATCCGATATGATTTGTCGGTGAATGATGTCGTGTTCAATACGCGTCTTCACAAATTCGGGAGCTAGCTACTCCATTTGTTATTGAGGTTTCCTCATATTATATAAGGTATTCCGAGGTCACCTCCGAATAAGAAAGTTACTTCGATATGATATGTTCGGGCTCGTGGTAGATAACTAAATCAGATATGTTATTTCGTGTTAGATATTACATTTATGATTCGTATTTGTCAATGTTTCCAGTTACATATTGAATTATTATATGTTTATTGAATGTGTTTATGCTTTGACATGTTTATGTGACTACCGCTTGCCATGCTAGGATATGATTAATATGCTTAAATGTGATTCGCATGTTGTCATCTCGATTATATGTTAGTTTACCATTATGTGACCTTGTTGATCCGTATGATGATTATGCTAGTGTATAATTGATTGTTCGGTAAGTTCATTATGTATAATTGTTCGGATAATTCGTGAACTTTGATTATCCGTTGGTGTTCGATTCTGCGCTATGTTTGATCGCCATGTTTAAATTCTATCTATACTAAAGTTTGATCCGGGAAATGGTTTAACTTATGATATCGACTTGATAACTTGCTAATTGCTATGCTATGTCTTTTGCTTATTTAGTTATAGTTTTCCTACCGTGTTTTCTATTTGTATGTGACCGCCACGTTTGATTTGCTATTGTTCCATTGCTACGATATTGGATAAGTGTGTTAAATGTAGATTAATTGGTGGTGTAAAGGACATGTTTACTTCTAGTAGTTGTTTCGCTAGCTTTCGGTATTTCGTTTGACTTATATGTACTTAAATTGCACGATTTATTAATTGCTTGTTGATTATGATGTGCTTCAGTTTGTGTCATCAATATGCTATGTGTTTGTTCTTATTTGTTGTTTGTTCTTCCGGATTTACAAGGTCTGTGTTTCCAGTAATCCTCGATGATTCATTATCCTCATTCCATTGTGACTTCGTTATTAGTTTCTTTATTTCATTTTGTATTTCGCTTTGTTCGCTTTTTTTTGTTATATCTGCTCTTTGGGCTTTGTAAGCTCACCGCATTTCTTTCTGCGGCGGTGTTAAGCATTCAAGATGAGCTTATGGATAGGCGATCCGGGTCTAGAGTAGAGCCGAGAGCAAGATTTGGATATAGGGATCTAGATTTATTTTGATTATAAAGTTATTTATATTTTCTTTTGTAAGTTTTGTAAAGGCTTCCGCTATTGTATAGTACTTAAGGTTCTGATATGAAACCGTATTTGTGATATCTTTACCCTTGTCGGGTTGGGGTGTTACACATATCGTCTAGAATCTTCCAAATCCTCCATCTTTTTGTAGTTTCCGTCTTGTCACTTTTAGTCCTTCATGTTTCATTCTTCTTGTTTTGTATCATCAAATCTATAATAGACCCAACAGTTACATTTAAGGGGTCCGGCGTCTGAGACAGATTTTCTTAACAAAATAGTTGCAGAATTTTGCTCTATGTTTCAAATTATGAAACTAATGATTTTCTGACAAGCATACATGTATACATCGCTAAGCAAAGCAAGGAGAGCATGTAGAGATCACATATAGGCAATAAAATGAGATCGAGCTCACAAATAACACAAAGGTTTAGCAAACTTAACAAGCACTATTCAAGAAGCCCAAAACAGATTTACGATCTAGATTAGTAAATCATTTACACTAACAATGACATGCAAGGTATGTGTCTAGATAGAAAAGAGAACATGATGGTGTTCAAGACAAAAGAGTTGTGAGGTGCTAGTTTAGGACAATCTAGTCATTACGGATGGTGATTAGCATACAATGAGCTCGTCCATGAAGTCATGTAGCTCTTCTCGATCAAAGCAAGATAATCGCTTGATGAGGCAAGTGGTTGTGATTAACTAAAAGAAAAATTAATTTTACAACTTGTTTGATTAGTAATCCTAAGACAATGAAAAGTATTTTCATTGTAAACTTACTTTAGGAAAATATAGGAGTATAAATTTCTCAAGTGAGAGAATGAATATGAGACTATTATTAGCGGTGCTCAATTACGCTAAACACCACCATTTTACAAGCGATTCCACATACCCAACTTCTATCAAGGAAGCAATTCAACTGTTAGGTCAAATTGAGTTTCTAGTGCAATAAGTTCTCCAAGATTCATTCTCAAGTTAGGAAAATTTATATTCCTACAATGGCCTATCGAAGAGTAACAATGATGATACCGCCTCGCTTTTATTAATATTATACTTGAAAGAACTAAGGTGACGAAGGTGTCATGTTAAAAAAAAAGTTGTCCATATGGTGAACAAAGAAATGGTTGGATGAGCTAGTTCAACATATCTTGTTGGAAAGCTCGAGTTTGGACTTTCGGATATGAACAATTATATTTGCGTTGCAAAATATTTTACTTGAGTATATCGGATGAAATAATCAAGTTGTCAATCCTACTATGAAGCTTGGAAAGTGATCATGAAAAGGAAAACGGGAGAGTACATCATCAAAACAAGTGTAGGTTATGATCCGATGTACATTCTTGTTGTTCTTAGAAAACGATACAAGAAAATATGAAATCAAGAAATCATATAAGCACATAAAACATTTATGTTGCACACATGACAAACTCAATCAAAAAGCCATTTAGTGTATTAAATGTTTTAAACATTTTTCAACTTATATGACTTATCTAAGTATTTAAACTAACATTTTCGACACAACTTAGATGTTATCCCAAACACTCCTTCAAATAGCACATTGATTAGTAGAATATTACTAAATCAACAAGCAAGAGAATGAATAGCAAGGTAAGGAAACCACATATGTTATTCAATCAAACAAGCACAAAATCTATTTGAGATAAGTAAATAATCAAGTAATGCAAGGAAGATAATTTATCATTTAGCATAGCATACGAAAGTTCTTTTCATCGCTTTGTGTTAAATATAAACATGTATACCAATCTTGATTAGTTTCTTTTATAAATATGATCAAAACCTTAATTTCAAAAGAGGACACATTGTTATTCAAAGACGAAAACATCCGTCTCCAATTAGATCAAAAGTTTGTGCAAAAGTTATGAGCGAAAAATGACTTTCTAATATAAATCAATGATTCTGTAAATTTTCATTTTGAATCAGTTTATGAAATCATTTTTAAATGAAAGAAGACTCAAATACCTTTAAAACGATGGGTGGCACGACTTCTAACGACTTACGGTTAATTAGTTATGAATTTTTAAAATTCAGACAAAAATTGTCTTCTCTACCACGGATCCCATGGATCCCTTGCTTGAGGGATCCGTCCAGTGTAAAATGAGGGATCCGCGGATCTGATAAAAAATTACAAAATGCATGTTTTGACATGACGAAAAGGTTTAACTTTTGTAGACTTTTTATTGAAGTTATATTACCCATTTTTACCTTTATTCAAGCTTGATTAACAAGATATCTAACAACAAAACTTCAAAGAGAAAAAAAAATAAACAAAACACTTTTCATATTATGCTTGACTTCACCAAAAATTTGATACAAGGACCTTACTCATTTTGAAAACCATTTGTTTTAAAAACTAGAGCCAACCCGCTCTGATATCAATTATGGAAAACGTAGAGGGGGGGGGGGTGAATACGTTTACGTTTCAAACTTAAAACTTTTGTATCAATTATAGTATAAATCATTGCATTTTCTAATCTCGACGCGAGGATGCATTTAACGCATTACGGCATGTAAGGCCAACCCCTTAATATCACATAAGATTCCACAAGATTAATGGTTCATTATAAATCAAGTTTCACCATTATTAGTCCGTTGCTTTTTCTTGATCAAGCGTGTCATAATATGTAAAGCGTTAAATATAGTTTTTGACTATATGAAAGACCAAGTATGCATCACAAACATAGACATCAACCACATAGACAATAAACAATATAAAGCAAGAATAAAAGTAAAGCGATAAGTAAAAGAATAGACAAACCAACACGAGGATTTATAGTGGTTCGGTTACGAAGCTCCTCTTCACCCTACTCCACTCCCCGAGTCACTTACTCGAGAGTTACTTCACTAGATCAACAAACTCCATTCACGGCGGAGAAAACCTTACACAACGTCGCTTACACTTTTTCCGGTACTAAGCTAAACACCGAGTTCTTCCATGAGGTAGAACCAAACATATCACAATGTCGCCTACACTTTATCCGGTACAAGGCTAGATATCGGGTTCTTCCACGAGGTAGAACCAAACCTATCACAACGTCGCCTATACTTTATCCGGTACAAGGCTAGATACCGGGTTCCATTACAAAGGAGGAACCACTACCCGACCAACACGACACATCTATGACACCCGTTACATTTTGTGGACCAACATAAAAAACCTTGTGTTTTATGCCACAAACACATAAACCATCTAGTCTAGTCATAGATACAAGAATATGATACTAGACAATATCCAAGACAATGTGTCTAATGGATATGAAATCCTAAACTAAACATCAAGAACACAAAGCATGATGTAGTTAGTCTTCTATGAATGAAGATGACAAGTTTCCCAAGCTTGTTGTAGAAGATCTTCATGTGCTTGTATGCTTGTGATGGGTGATCACTTTAGTAGGTAAGGATGCAAGATCCTAAGCTTGCTTTGAAGGATCACTTCGGGAGTATGCTTACAACAAATGAAAGTTAGAAGCATTATGATCATATGAGATGAGGTGGTTTACATGTTTCCTAATGATCTAAATATCCTAGAAAT